>CAWUFW010013279.1:0-485752 GCA_963921515.1 Calotriton arnoldi
CTGGGTTATGTTGCGTGAAGCACAGGGACACTCCTGGGACTCTTAGCCAAACAACTGCCAGGACAACACTCCCAGCCATCCTGTCAGCACAGCCAGCCCACCCCACAGGGAAGCAGAGTCAAAAGGAAGGAAGCATGGGCATGCTGGGAAGGGGGTGGAGGCAATAGCATGATGGGAGTCGTAGTCACAGCCCTACATCCCCCACCACATGGCCCAGCAAGCTCACACTCACGCATGCACATCCCACAGAGAGTGGAAAGGCCCATCAAAGATGACTGACACTGTTGCTGTGTCGTGGGGAGCACAAGGGCATGCTGGGTACTGCACACCAACCAACAGCAGGACACCACTGTCAGCCATCTTGCCATTGCCCTCACACCCACACCCACTGAACTCCACACAAAAGCAAGTAAGTATGGGAATGCTGGCAAGTGGGGTGGAGGCAATGGCATGATGGGAGTCGTAGTCACAGACATAGCTCACCCTCACAACTGTCCCATCAACACCACCCTGAACCATGCTCACATCACAGTGAGTGGAGAAGGACTCACAAGATGGCTGACACTGGCTACTGCTGTGGGGAGCACAAGGCCCTGCTGCCAACTGTGCACCAACAAACAGCAGGACACCACTGACTGACATCCTGAGAGACAACTTACACTCCCTGCAATGCAAGCACGTTCCATGGTGGGATAACTGACTGGCTGGGTGGGTGGGTGGGAAGGAGGTCTGGCTGTCAACCAAACACAATCAATGCAGACCATGTTCACACCCCAGAGAATACATAGAAATGCCCAAATAATGCAGGACAATGTGCCACACCAATATCAACCCCTGACTGTGACGACTTAGGACAATACAATGTACAGGCCCGCACCCCGAGGCACAGTCACAACTGTCAGGTGTGTCAACCACTGATGCCTGCAGAAACATGACATACATTGTTTGTGTCTCCCAAAAACAGGTGATGATAGGGACACAGCAGCAGACGCTGAGGAGTCCCAGTCCCAGGCTCAAGAGGATGCCGAGCTCACTGGCGTCGTACAGCCTCTGTCCTCCTCGGACGATGAACAACCTGGCACATCCGGTGCAAGTCAACATGCTGCACCAGCAGGACCACCAGCTGCAGCACCAGCAGGTCCACCAGCTGCACCCCTGCACCCACCCCTCCAACGACTGTCACCACGAATACCATCCCTGCCGACATGGACGGAATAAGGAGCAACACCAGCGCAGTGACCCTGGACCAACCTGGGGCCATGGACACCACCACCACCACCAACCCCAAGGTGGACCAGGGTCATCTGTGCGTGCAACTGCACACACTGCACATGTCAGCAGGGGTGGTGGGAGGGGTGGGAGACAGAGGTCGCTGCTTGCAGACGTTGCTGGTGTGCATGAAGACCCACAACTGGTACGCATAGCTGATGCGTACCAGTCCCAGCACCGGAGAGCTCAGCCAGGTAGTGGGGCTCCTCAGAGACATCAAACAGCAGCAGGCTGCCCATCATGCCCGCTTGGACTCCCACATGTCCCACGTGGAGTCACACATGTCACGTGTGGACTCCCACATGTCCCGCGTGGAGTCCAAGTGGGATGTACTACATGAGATGACGGCGGTGCACAGGGACATTTTACAATGCCTCCGCCAGATGAACAGCAACCAGTCCACACCTCCCTGTGTGCCAACAACATCTGGTACAGAACAAACTGCAACTGCCACAGGGAGGGAGGAGGACTCTGGCGGAGAGTCCCCTGCACCGCAGCAGCCTGCACTTGAGGGCCCCCCAAGAAGAGGGGTCGTCCGAGGAGGGGAAAGTGAGAGGCTGATGGCCAAGCGCAACTCCCAGGAAGCCTGAACCTGTTCTGGATTTTCGCCTTTGTGCACAGACTGTTCACCCTGTTGATGGCAACACTACTCCCACACATTGCATGGGGAGTACAAGTTGGAACAATGTGTCAGACAACTGTGGCCCCGATACTGGGGATCCTGTCTACCTGGACTTTCAATTCACCTAGGAACTTGGGATTGCAAGATTCATGTACAGCACAACCCATCCTATGCACTATTAACACAGATGTATCACAATAAACACACTAATACACCATACTTGCCTCTGTCGTGATTCCAACGTGGGTGCTGTTATGGGGATGATGAACTGCAAAATTACACTGTGTATGCGAACTGCAACAGCAAGGACAACACAGGCATGTGAGTACAGGCAACGTGACACATATGAGGGAGACACACCACCAGGGGTACACAACACATACACACCTAGGCCATCTGACTCATTGCCTACACTGATGTTGCCAGGGAAGACGGTGCAATGCACAGACACCACACCCATTCCCAGTTGTAGTCAAGTAGCCCACAGGTGCAGTAAGCAAATGGCAGTCAAATGTGTGACCACAGACAACGCACATCACTAAGTGAAGCACAGGTTTATTACACAGTAGCAACATGCCGTAACCACTACAGATGCAAGGTAACCCCACCTGGTAGCGGGCACACAGTCAACAACTGTAGACGGAAGGAAGTCCATGGGTGTGGCGCACATCACCTGTAGGGACACAACAGCTACCAGCCTGGATGTGCAATCACGTCGTCGGTGGACACAGTTGACCAAACGAATCTGAAAGTACCCTGTGAAGGACAGAAATGACACACAGTCAAAAGCAATGCAGTACAGGACAGATCAGCAAAACTCATGCACAATACATGTTACAAGATACCCACCCAGAACCAAGTTAGCATGTCAACACTGTTGGGGAGTACAGCCCACCTGTCACCACACATCGCAACACACATCCTGTCAAGTAGCCCATGGACACACTCCAACAGCACCAGAGCACCACCCACACATCATGCCAACTCACATCATTCACATGACACCTCAGGATACTCACATTCAGCTAAAGAAGTTGGTGATGAGCTGTGTGCGGACATCACCATCACCATCATCATCATCATCATCGTCACTGGCATCGTGGTCCAGGCCAGGATCCTCCACAGGTGGCGGATGTTGGTCATCGTCATCCTGGATGAGAGGCAACTCCTTCCGCACTGCCAGGTTGTGTAGCATGCAGCAGACGATGATAATCTTGCACACTTTCGCAGGGGCATATGGGAGGGACCCTCCGGTCTTGTCCAGGCAGTGGAAGCGGCTCTTCAGGAGACCAAAGGTCCGCTCAATCACTCTCCTGGTCCGACCATGTGCCTCATTGTAGCGCATCTGGGCAGGTGTCACAGGGTTCCTGAGGGGTGTCAGCAACCACGGCATGTTGGGGTATCCCGAGTCACCTACGGACAGACAAGTGCACATCAGCTGACTTGGAAAAGTGGGCGGAATACTACAGATCAGATCACACACAATGGCACAAAGTCAGTACACACCGACAAGCCAGGCACGCTGGTTCTGCATCTGTGCCATCAACCTGGGGATGCGACTACTCCTCATCACAAAGGCATCGTGTGCTGAACCAGGGAAACGGGCACACACGTGTGTGATGGTCATGTCTGCAAGACACACCACCAGTGCATTGACCGAGTGGTAGTGCTTGCGGTTCCTGTAGGCCTGCTCCTGGGCCTGTGGTGGTACCAAAGCCACATGTGTCCCATCAATGGAGCCAATGACATGCGGCATCCTCCCCAGGGCATAAAAGTCACTCTTCACGTCAGTGAGTCGTCGCAGTCTAGGGAAATAGATGTGCCGGTTCAGGAAGAGCAACATTGCCGCCAAAACATCGCGGAGCACACGGCTGAACATGGTCTGTGACATCCCACCAGCAGACGCCACAGTATGTTGGAAGGTACCGGTGGCAAAGAAGTGTAGGGCTGCCATCACCTTCACCTTGGGGGTCAGCGCTGTAGGATACGGCCGGCCAGGCTGCAAATGTGGGGACAACTGCACTGCCAAATCCTCAATCAGCTGCCTGGTGAAGCGGTACCGTCGGATGCTGTCCCGTTCCACCATCGTTGCCAGGTCTGGGAATGGCCGATGGACAGCAGGAGCCCTGCAGTGCAGAGGAGAAGTAAGCAAGATCGTCAGTCACCCCACATATGCGGCATTGAACACACTCAAGATCCCAACATACATCATCATGAGGCACAACTACATGAAGTGTGCAGTACCGGAACGACATGTATGGTACATACATGGCCAACATCTGTCAACACGGTCCTACAGGTGGCATCAATTTGTCCCAGGTTGGCCCATTGGATATCATGATGCTGTGTCACAGTCACCCCCCACAGTGACATGTGAGGACAGATGTGCCCCAGGCACCACAGCTCAACGACAGGCACATTCCCAGGGACCCTGTAATGCCACATGGACACTGGCATCACCTGGAGTATCATGTGTACACCACAGCAAAACAAACATGACCCCCACAGGTAGTGGCCACACTTGCCATGGCAGGACAGCCATGGACGTCTGTGACACACACGCACAACATCAGAGTCCATGCACACACAACGTGGATGTGGAGACTGTCTCCCATTGTGCACATGAAATCAGAGACATTGTAAACACTACATGCACAAAGACTGTGGAGGGCCATCACTATTGTGCCACTGGGACACCCTGGCTCAAACATACCGTCCCACATGGGACTCACGGGGTATGTGACATGACATACACAAACACCACTATCAAATGTGACCATGAGACATGCACAGATATGAACAGTTGCACATCACAGTGGTCACGTACACGTAACACCCAGGATCCTGTCCCCATGAACACGTGCACAGCCTGGGGGTGGCTGCCCACAGGTGACACCCACAGGACAACATGTACACCAACATACACACAATAGGAAATGCAGCCTTACATGCCTTATGATAAGGTTTGGACAGGCTGTCGTGATGTAGGTGTGCCCCTCACTCCCTGGGAGCTATCTGTGGCTGGCATATGTCCATCTGAGACAGGCATGCTGACCTATGCCAGTCACATATACAGTGATGCGTTGAACCGCAATGGACCGATCGGTGCCTCCGGCCGGCCCATTGCTTTCAATGTGTGCGGGTACGCGTTGTACCCCTGTGCGCGTTGAACTGCAATGGACCGATCGGTGACTCCGGCCGGCCCATTGCTTTCAATGTGTGCGGGTACGCGTTGTACCCCAGTGCGCGTTGAACTGCAATGGACCGATCGGTGCCACCGGCCCGGCCCATTGCTTTCAATGTGTGCGGGTACGCGTTGTACCCCTGTGCGCGTTGTACCGCAATGGACCGATCAGTGCGCACCCATTGACAATGGGCTTGCCTGGCAACGGACGCGTTTTCGAATTTCGAACGAGTCGGTTGCTGGAAAATCAGTTGGTCACCCACAACAATGTTGCAAAATCATGTATGTCATGAAGTTGAAGTTTTGAAGGATGCTGTGGGCGTGTTTTGGTGCTGCTATTCCATGGATTGGCCAGATTCAGAAGATGCAAACGACTTGGACCTATCACTTTGGACACAAGGGACAGTATCTGCCTCTCCAGCACATATATATTGCTGCCTGTTCCCCTGAGAGCC
This sequence comes from Calotriton arnoldi, assembly GCA_963921515.1. Classification (NCBI taxonomy): domain Eukaryota; kingdom Metazoa; phylum Chordata; class Amphibia; order Caudata; family Salamandridae; genus Calotriton; species Calotriton arnoldi. The sequence goes on from CAWUFW010013279.1 coordinate 5,531, forward strand.
CACTTGCCTGCACTACATGCTCCAGGACGACATCTGCCACTGCACTGCTGCTGTCTCTGCCCCTCTGGACCCTGCAATGGCACGTACTGTGGAGAGAGCCCCAGCCTTCAGCCTTGAGGAGAACCAGGCCCTGCTGGACAGCCTACTTCCACAGTACAGCAAGCTGTATGGGACACCAGGGGAGCAGGTGAGTGTTCTGTGCACTGCCTTTCTGAATGTGCATTTTGTCTGACTAGCAAGGCTGAGAGTCAGCACGCCACTGGCTAGCAGGCTCACTGAGTAGTTGTCACCCCCATAGTGTGTGGTGACTTGCACTGGACAGGTATGGTGCAGTGACAGTGCTTCTGAACAGGGTTTTACTCCCCATGCAATGATACCATGTAGTGACTTCTGGAAAACTGTCCATGGGCAGCCGTGCACTGCCTGTGTACACCATGTGCCCCTGTGATTGCGACATGTATATGCAACTGTGTCATGCACGGATATGTTGCATGTGTAGTAATGGCCTTATCACTTTGTCATCCTGACAGGCTTCTGCCCATCGGAAGCATGAGATATGGAAGGACATCGTCCGGGCTGTCCGGTCCGTGGGGGTCTACAAGCGCCGGATCCGCAACTGCCAAAAGAGGTGGCAGGACCTTCGGGGCTGGACCCGGAGGATTGCACGGGTCCAGCTGAAGCTGTCGCCTCCTCGCAGGAGGGGCGGAACACGGACCCTGACCCCCACATGCTCAGGATCCTGGCGGTGGTCTTTCCAGACCTGGATGGGCAGCTGAAGGCCAGAGAGCAGCAAGGAGGGGTGAGTCAAAGACTGCACTGTGTACTCTGTCTAACATGCTATGTGCCCTCCTCGGGCCTGGTTAAACTGCCACAGTACAGCAGTCATGTTGTCCAGGAGCCATGTCCCTCTATTGTGCACTGCCCACTCCTCATCTGATACCCAGGTGTGGCCCTTACATGCAGGGAATTCTGTCACTTAGGACTGTGTCCTTGCAGTTTGCTTGACTCAAGGTGGGAGACAGCATCTGTTTCCCTGACTCTGTGGTGGGCATCATGGGTGGGTCCATTGCTTACACAATGCCTGTATTCTGACATGTATTCAGCATGTTACTTTGATCTGTGGTCCAATTGCTGAGCTGATCCACCACATGTGGCTGGGGTATCTGGCACACACCCATGCTGCGGGTGGGAACAATGTTTGGGCCCCAGGAGTATGTATATGACGTGTGTCACACATACTTAGCCAGCTGCCTACAGTCCAGGGCTCATCCCTCATTCATGTGGGGCTGGACAGTCATGGCTACTCCAGGCCATACAATACACTCTGTACTCCCACTCCCGTGTATCAGCGGACACATTGTGCACAGTGATTTGACCCCTCAGGTGTCTGCCTCTGTGTCAGTGTGCTGTAGATTAGTCGCCAGGACTGCTGTGGAGTTTCTTGGTAGGGGCTCAGCATGCCACTGGAGATGTGACCATAGGAGACGATACTTGTGTGACACATAGGTGTCTGATCAGCTGCCCATGCAGACTGGGGCATGTAAATGTGAAGTTCAGGCAGCTGTTCCCCATGCACAGCAGAGTGTGAGGGGCTCAGGTTCAGAGGGTAGTGTCACAGGTCTCCCATATGTCCAATAGGTATGACCTGGACAGATGAGGGTTAAGAGGATGTGTTGTGGGGGATGTACATGTGCACTTGTGCAGCTCCAGGACTTGCATTCCCCATGACCTACTATTGTGACACAGTGCAGAGTGTTGTTGTCTGGCTGCAAAGCCATACATCACTGAGACAGTGATGTATGACTTTGCAGGCATGCCTCCGCCATGGCATGTGTCTACTGATTGGTGAGCCTGCAGGGGAGTGACATGTGCTACATGCACACCATAGTGGCGCTGGCTATCAGGACATGGGTGCATCATGGTGTCTGTTGCTGGTATGCATCACATGCATTTCCTATTTGACTCTGGGCATCCCTTTCATCCGGAAACCTGTACTGACTCAGTGGCAAGAGCTGTGATGTGTCCACACCGTGTCCTCTGCACTGTCCAACTACTGTGTACTTGGTGCATGTGTCAACACTGGGGTGTTGCAATCCAACAGACACCAGACAGATGGGTGCAAGGCCATGTGGGATGTGAGTGCCATGCTTGGCATCAGACTGACAATTGACTTCTCCTGTTCAGTTAGGGCACTTTTAGCAATGTACAACTGATGATGCCAGGGCTTGCTCTGTGATGTGCTGTGCTCACAGTGGTGTGTGCGTTATGTGCAGGTGACTGATGTCTGTCTGTATCCCCATTGTTTGCAGATACATCCACGGCCACGGAAGGGGACAGCTCCACGGACCAGGAGGAGCCGGAGAGCCAGACTGGGTCAGCAGCCGAGGAGTGGTCGGAGGGACCCAGTGGCACGGAGGGCGAGGGGAGCCACACCGAGGAGTCCTCAGCAGCATCCACCTCAGCTGAGGACCAGAGCAACTCGGAGGATGACTCCCTTGTGGAGGCGGGTGTCAGCAGCCACCACACCCCAGCTAGTGTTGCTGTCCCCGCCACCACCAGCACCACCACCGCCCTCCCATCGGCTCCCATTCCCCAGGTCCGTGGAGGATCCCATGTCCGGGAGCGTGTTTCCTTTGGGCCAGGCACCGCACCCCCTGCCCCTGTGTCCCCTGCTGCCCTGAGTGAGGAGTCTGTGTACCTCCTTCGCCAGCTCCATGTAGGGCAGACAGCCATGCTGAGTGTCCTCCATGCGCACACCGCGCTGTTGACTCAGCTGGTGTCGTTCATGGAGGGCATCTCATCGGGCATGTCTGACCTACAGAGGGGCAATAGGTCCATGGACTCCTCACTGACGGCAGCAGTGTCCCTCCTCAAACGGTCCCTCACCCCTCCTGCCTCTGCTCCATCCACACTCCCCAGCACCTTACCCGTCCCAAGCACACACACACCGGCACAGGCACACACCAGCACACACACATCCAGCACACTGACACACACGCCAATGACAAAACGCACACGCACGCACATTCAGGGGACTGAAGCCAGACTCACAGGGGATGGGGCCCTGGAACACACACACGCATCCACATGCACTGCGCAGTCCTCAGTTCCCTCTCCCTCCAAAGCACCCTCCCTTGCCTCACATGCAACCCCAAAGTCACAGCAGCTCTTCCTCTGTGACCTCGGCCTCTTCCCCACCGATGAAGCTGCTCCAGCATCCCGGGGAAGAGGAAGCCCACCCACACGGAGCAGAGTGCCCCTCGCCCCCGGACACCCTCCCCCAGGCGCAGACGGACTGAGGCCCCCACCCGCAAGTCCCCCGGAGTGGTAAGAGCAAGACCCCGCCACCGCCCTGCAGCTCAGGCACAAGGTCTCCGTCCTCCATCCCTCAGGCCCCCACTGCACAGGTGCCCCCACCACACCCTGCCCCAGGTTCCCCCACCCACAGATATACCATCCCCAAGATGCTCCGGCCTTCTCCCCCTGCCACTTGCTCTCCCAGCACCACACCCCCCGCTGCGCTTGTCTGTGCCACTGATGTGGTGAGGGTGTCCTCCCCCTCTGTCCAACCCACCTTGCCTGTTCCCCATTCTCCTCCCCTGGAGGTAGGCACTGCAGTGGAGTCCACTACCGCCCTGTCTGACTTGGGCACTGCAGTGGCGGACCTGTCCACCCCATCTGCAGGGTCCACTGCAGTTGTGCCGGCACCCACGACATCTGAGTCATGCCCCCAGTTGTGCCGGCACACACCATGTCAGACACCTCCACTGCAGTTGTCAGTGGCTCTCCAGCACCCACCACCCCTTCCCTGACTCCCCCTGGTGAGCCCTGATCCTGTCCCTGCGGTGCCTGGCCTGCCCCCGGTTGCCCCTCCTAGTGGATTGTCCCTGGTTTTGTGCAGGCATGCGTAGGGTGACATCTGCCAGTGTCACCCTGTTTGAACTTTGACAATGGACTGGCCATTGGCCTTTGCTCTAATTTCTTCTGGACGTCGTTATCAAACAACACATATGCTGAATAAAGCAACTTTCTTTTCTCTAGTGCTCATGTTTCAGATGTACATGTTGTTGGTGCAGCTAACCATGCCCTTGCTGCAGTGATGGTGATATCTGGTATCATGATTATGAAGTGTTACTGTGCAGGAACCCATGTGGTCCAGGGGAATGTGTCCTATCATGTGGTGTATCCATGTCATCAATAGCAGCATCTGAGGGTGTCATGTGTTCAGTATTTGGCAATGGGTTTCCTACTTACATTGGCAATTTCATATCTGTGGCTTCCACCCCTGCACATCTGTTGTGCCTGCCATCGTTGCATTTGTCTACTTCCCTGACCGTGTTGCCATCTCCAGTGGACATGCAGGTTTGGGCATCAATGGGGAGGGACTCATCCGTGTAGTCAGTGCAACATTGCTATACAAGTGTGTTGGATCTGTGCTGATGATTCCGTTGGCACATCCATGACCAGGCTGATGTGATGGGAGCCCTCATTTGGTGCTAATTGTTGATTGTGTGACCAAGTGCTCAGCTGACATGATGGGGCCCTACTGAGGCAACATATGGCACAGCTTTCCCTCACACAGGAGTGGAGTCCCCTCATGGCAGTGTGTACACGTGTGACATTGCCTGCGCCCAAGGTGTGTGTTGTATGTGCATGTCTGTGTGTTCACTTTCATTCATCTGCGCATGCTGTGATCCCTAGTGTTGTACCTGTTTGTGATGCTTGCTGACTTGAGCTATGTTCCCCCAAAGTCTTCTCCCTGTGTTCTCTGTGATGTGGGTGCATGGCACATTACTGGTCATCAGGGTGTCACCCATAGGTGTGTTTGCTGTCAGGGCTGAGTTTGTGTGCAGACGCAGATGGGTCACAGTCAGGTTTCCCCTTGGCACTTGTTGTTTGCCCCTGTCATGTGATTTCCAGTTTGTGTTATCTTTCAGTGATTGTGACACGTTGTGTGTGTGACTGCTGGCACTCCTCAGGGTCCGGGCTGCAATGTTGGTTGTTGTCTATGTGTGTTCTTTGTGGGTGACCTTGGCTTCTTCATTGGTGTATGACTGTGGCTGGGATCCCATTGGTCGGTGTGGTATTGCCGTCATGTCCATGTACAGCGTAGTGTGCAGTGTGTCAGACATTCAGGAGTCTTGTTGAGTGTCCATGTGTGATGTGTTTCTACACCTTAGTTCCCACCCACCACCCTGGAATAGTCATGGGTGCATGTGCAATGTCACCAGTGCATGTGTACTTCACTGCTGCACATTGTTGGAGGTCGAGGGTGTGGTGTTGAGTGTGTGCAGATGAGAGTTGTTGCCCGGCTAGGCCCCTGCCTCCATGTTGGCCTTGGCATACTGGCCATGCTGATTGATTTGTGCTTGTGTAGGTGTGATGGTAGTTTGTTGCTCAGGACACCTGACTGTGGTTCACAGTGTGAACGACATTTAGCTTTGTCATCACAGTGGTATTTTTATTCAGCCCAGGGTCACCACATTGTGGGGGCCCTGGGGGTGGTGCTGTGGTGTGTCTGTGACTTGCTGTGTCAGTTGTTGTTCCTACATGCCTGTGTGACATGTGTGTTTGTGCTCCCTCTCACCTGACAATGCCTGCTTGCCCACATAGGGGATTTGGATCCATGAGTTACCTTAGTGTGGCAGTGTATGCACATCTGTATGATTGGTATTCAGCTCTCCTCATGTGTTGTGTGGTTGCCTGGGGACACTGGCACCCCCACCCCTCACCTGCTGTGTATGATGACAGTGTTGGTCTGCCTGTTTGTGTTTGTGCATCTGCACCACTGCATTGGCATATCTTGGGTGTGCCATTGGCTGTATGTTGTTTGGTGTGTTTCCCCTGCTGTCCCTGGGACTCCTAGGTCATCGGTCAGCACAGTGATCATGGTTTGTGTGTCCCATTGCTGCCATGGTATGGTATCTGTTCACCTCACATCTGCTGTCTCCACAGGGTATCTGCATTTGTGTGCCCATTGGTGCAAATATGTGGTTCTGCATTCTGATGGTCACTTCTGTCATTGTGTCATTGATGACTGTTGACGGTCTCAGCCCCCATGGGTGTTGTTTGTCTGCACATGGCCAAAGGAATGTTTCATTTGCACTGCAGTATTTGGCTCCCCCAATTTATGTTGCAATGGGACACATACACTACTTTGCCACGGATGAGTTTTTGGTTCTGTGACCAGGAATGATCCATGCAGTTTGGCAGTTGCAGCTCTTTCTTTGTCAACAATTACCTTTTGGTCACTGTGATGATGAGGGTGTAGACCCCATTGCCACAATGGTCAAAATGTGCTTCAGCTATGGACCCCACACTTCCCTTTTGGTCACTGTGATGATGGGGGTTTAGACCCCATTGCCACAATGGTCAAAATGTGCTTCAGCTATGGACCCCACACTTGCCTTTTGGTCACTGTGATGATGGGGGTTTAGACCCCATTGCCACAATGGTCAAAATGTGCTTCAGCTATGGACCCCACACTTGCCTTTTGGTCACTGTGATGATGGGGGTTTAGACCCCATTGCCACAATGGTCAAAATGTGCTTCAGCTATGGACCCCACACTTGCCTTTTGGTCACTGTGATGATGGGGGTTTAGACCCCATTGCCACAATGGTCAAAATGTGCTTCAGCTATGGACCCCACACTTACCTTTTGGTCACTGTGATGATGGGGTTTAGGCCCCATTGCCACAATGGTCATGGGCTGCTTGCATTGTGGGTGCCACACACATATATGTGTGGCACATGTGCTAGAGGGTCACATTGTATGTTGAAAGTCATGTTCGGTGTTGTAGGCATTTGACACAGCCTACACACGCTTGTCATGGTGGTGGGGGATGTCTTAATCTTGCATTCCCTAGGTTGTGGTGTGCTTGTTGTGTCATGCATTGTCCATCCTATGAGTGGGGGTGGTAGTAGTGGTAGGCATCCAGCCCCCTGGGTGAGGGTGGTAGTAGTGGTAGGCATCCTGCCCCCTGGCTAAGGGTGGTAGTAGTGGTGGGCATCCTGCCCCCCTGGCTAAGGGTGGTAGTAGTGGTAGGCATCCTGCCCCCGTGGGTGAGGGTGGTAGTAGTGGTGGGCATCCTGCCCCCTGGCTAAGGGTGGTAGTAGTGGTGGGCATCCTGCCCCCTGGCTAAGGGTGGTAGTAGTGGTAGGCATCCTGCCCCCCTGGGTGAGGGTGGTAGTAGTGGTAGGCATCCTGCCCCCCGTGGGTGAGGGTGGTAGTAGTGGTGGGCATCCTGCCCCCTGGCTAAGGGTGGTAGTAGTGGTGGGCATCCTGCCCCCTGGCTAAGGGTGGTAGTAGTGGTGGGCATCCTGCCCCCTGGCTAAGGGTGGTAGTAGTGGTAGGCATCCTGCCCCCCGTGGGTGAGGGTGGTAGTAGTGGTGGGCATCCTGCCCCCCTGGCTAAGGGTGGTAGTAGTGGTAGGCATCCTGCCCCCTGGGTGAGGGTGGTATTAGTGGTAGGCATCCTGCCCCCCGTGGGTGAGGGTGGTAGTAGTGGTGGGCATCCTGCCCCCTGGCTAAGGGTGGTAGTAGTGGTAGGCATCCTGCCCCCTGGCTAAGGGTGGTAGTAGTGGTAGGCATCCAGCCCCCTCTGGGTTGGGGTGGTGGCGCGCATTCAGGCCCCTGTGTGCATATGTGGCATTGGTGATGGGCATCCCGCCCCTATGGTGCTGCTGTTGCTGGTGTAAGTATGTTCAGATTCCCGTGTATGTGTGTGATGTGTCGTGTACGTGTTGTATGTGTTTTGTGGTTGGTGTCTGACTTACCTTCTGCGCCGTACGCGTCCGTGCCTGTTCCGGTAGTAGATGTAGAATATTGGTATGATCGGGACGAAGGGATTCATGGTTGGTTCGTGTCGTTCGTCCTTCTCGTTGCTTCGCGTCGTCCTCGTCGCTTCGCTTCGTCCTCGTCGCTTTGCGTCGTCCTCGTCGGTGCCGTGTTCGTCTCGTAGCCGTGGATCGTGTTGTGGCGCGATTCGGAGCTTATGTGCGCCTCTCCCGGATGCTTTGACGTGCCGTGCGTGGCGGCGGGTTCGGCGCGTACGGGAGCGCATCGTACTTGTCCGGCCGGACGGGGCTGCATTTTCCCTTCCGTGCGACTCGATTCGGCGTTTCGGATTCGCCTCGGTCGGAGAACAGGACCTGGTTTGGGTGAGTACGGCTCGGCCGGAATTTTTGCTGTTGTGCGCATCGTACTTGCTCGTTCGGTGTGCTGTACGGATCGGTCGGGAAACTGGCTTTCGCATGGCTTTTTTCCCGACCGAATGGTATTGGGTGCGCCTCCGACCGAGATCGGAATCGGCCCCTTAGTGTGCTATATTTTGGGTTACTTATTTTGTGGTAGTAGGGGGATTGTAATTTGTATCTATTTAGTTTTCAACACCTGCATTGATGTTTTATTGGATTGGGAATAGTGAATGTTGCATCTTTAGTGTGTAGCACTTTCTCAGAGTTAAGTTATATGGAACTGGGAATAGTAAATATTGCTTCTTTAGTATCCAACACCTGCCCTGATTTAGTTTTATGTTGGAGTGGGAATAGTACATTTAATCCTTTTAGTGTACAAAACCTGCCCTGAGATTAGTTTTATTGCAGTGAGAATGGTCAATGTTGCCTCTTTAGTGTCCAGCACATTCCATGAGTTAATGTATATTGGAGTTGGCCCTTTAGTGTCCAACACCTTCACTGACTTATTTTATATTGGAGTGGGAATAGTGTGTTTAACTCTTTTGGTGTCCAAAACACTCCCTGAGATACGTTTTATTGCAGTGTGAATGGTCAATGTTGCCTCTTTAGTGTTGAGCACTTTCCCTAGGTTAAATTGGATTGGGAGCAGTATATGTTGTCCCTTTAATGTTCAAAACCTTCTGCAAGATAAGTTTTATTGCAGTGGAAATGGTTAATGTTGCCTCTTTAATGTCCAGTACCTTCCCTGAGTTAAGTTACATTGGAGTGGGAATATCAAATATTACCCCTTTAGTTTTCAAACCCTTCCTTGACTTATTTTATCTTGGAGTGAGAATAGTATGTTCAACTCTTTTAGTTTACAAAACATTCCCTGAGATTTGTTTTATTGCAGTGGTAATGGTCAATGTTGCCTCTTTAGTGTCCAGCACTTTCCCTGAGTTAAGTTACATTGGAGTGGGAATAGTAAATGTTGCCCCTTTAGTGTCCAACATCTTCCCTGAATTATTGGAGTGGAAATAGTATAATAGGGTTAGTGTCCAAAACCTTCCCTGCGATAAGTTTTTTTGCAGTGGGAATGGTCAATGTTGCCTCTTTAGTGTCCAGCACTTTCCCTGGGTTAAGTTAGATTGGAGTGGGTATATTACATTTTACCCCCTTAGTGTCCAACACCTTCTCTGACTTATTTTATCTTGGAGTGTTTTTAGTGTCAAAAACCTTCCCTGAGATAAGATTTATTGTAGTTGGAATGATCAAGGTTGCCTCTTTAGTGTCCAACACCTTTCCTGAGTTAAGTTAGTTTGGAGTGGGAGTCATAATTAGGACCTTTGGGTCTGATTATGTCTTTTGCGTTGCGGCACCATGTCTGCCCGCCACCGTATGACCAAAGCCGGGGTCAGACCACCTGCTAGATTAGGAGTTTCCTCCTGTCTGGCGGGCTAGTTTTTGGCTTTCTTATGGCGCTGCCTCAGAAAACGGGCACCGCAATGGTAACGCCAAAAACAATTCCTGCACGGCATGGACTGAAAAGTTCATGCTGTGCAGGAATTGGGGTGTGTGCACACAGGGGGGGTTGTGCCCCCCTACATGCATCCCCATGCAGATGAGGCACAGGGGGCCCTACAGGCCCCCCTTTGATTCCTCTCCACCACGGTGTTCATGGAGTTGAAACCTCCATGACTCCACCAGCGGAGTGGAAACTCATAATATGCTTGGCGGGACCACAGCGGTTCCGTCAAGCATATTGCAGCCTCCTGAGCACCACAACACCGCATTGGCATTCCGACTGCTCTAATTGCCCCATTGAGTCTGGCTGTCGGTGTACCGCCAGACTCGTAATCGGCCCCTCAGCTTCCCTGGCTTAATTTATATTGTAGTGGGAATAGTAAATTTAACCCTTTTAGTGTCCAAAACCTTCCTTGAAGTAAGTTGCATTGCAGTGGGAATGGTGGATTTTAACTATTTAATGTTTACTTTGTTTGTAGTGATGTGGGACTAGTATGTGTTATATTTGTAGCAGTAAATACTTTGTAAAAGTAGTTTTTGCATTGGTTTGGTAAAATAGTGTAACATTTGTAAGTCATTTTTTACATTAATAAGCATTAGAATAATACAATATACATATAATTTTTAAATATTTTTATTTAAGATACAGAAAAAAAGTTTTTGAAGAATGAATGAAGTAACATTTCTAGAGCGCGTAGCTACCCGGAGGCATCCCAGCGCTGACGGACACCAAATTAACTACAGCGGGTTAGATGGGAAAAAGCCAGGTCTTCAGGTCCTTCCTAAAGATATTGTGACTAGATTGCCCACGAAGCCGCAAAGGAAGGGCATTCCAGAGTTTGGCCGCATTGTATGAAAACAGTCGGCCACCACTTCTGGCCCTGCGGATTCTGGGAACTGAGGCTAAATAAAGATCATCGGAACGGAGCCGCCTATTGGCTCGGTAAGGATGAGCCAAGGAAGAAATAATGGCTGGTCCCCTCCCTTTCAGCACCCTGTGAAAAATGCACAGGGCTTTAAAATGGACCCTTTCCCTGATTGGAAGCCAATGGAGGGCTTTTAAGGCAGATCTGGCCGATTGACGGCCAGAGAGCCCTACCAGAATTCTGGCAGCACAATTCTGTGTGACTTGGAGTTTCGCCAGAACCGAGCTAGGAGCAGCCAGGTATAGGGCATTTCCATAGTCCAATCGAGACAATATTAGAGCCTGAACCATCAATTTTCTTGCTTGGAAAGGGAGTAGCGGTAGCACCTTGCGAAGTAGTCTCAGTATGCCAAAGCAAGTAGAGACCACTTTTCTGGCTTGAATTTTGAAGCTTAGCTCCTCATCAAGCCAGAAGCCTAAGCTCTTTATTTCCTTTTTTGGGATGGGCTTGGGACCCATACAGGCTGGCCAGATGGAATCTATTTCCTTGGGGGAATTATTGCCAAGGAGCATAAGCTCCGTTTTGTCGCCATTCAATTTAAGATGAGACGACGTCATCCATCTGGCAACTTCTTCGAGGCAAGGCAGCAGGCAAGAAGAGGCTCTGTCTGCGTGGTTCAGTGAGATCACTAATTGCGTATCGTCAGCATAAGTGACGAGTTGCACTCCAAAGGGAAGGACACTATCGGCTAAGGGGCCATATACACGTTAAAAGGAGGGGCTCAGGGACGAGCCCTGAGGCACTCCACCATGCAGAGGACGGGAATCTGAGATGTCTTCACCCTCAAAGATTTGGAAAGATCTATCCTCTAAAAAGGAGCTTAACCATTTCAGGGCAACTCCGGATACACCCATTTTATGGAGTCGTTGGACCAAGATATGGTGGTTCACCGTATCGAAGGCCGCGCTAAGATCTAAAAGTATCACGGCCACCGATCCTCCTGCGTCGAGGATTTTCCTAGATTCTTCAACGACAGCTAATAGTGCCGTCTCGGTTCCTTGACGAGGGCGAAAGCCCGTTTGAGACGAGTTGAAGACATTTTAAATACTATGCATTTTCATAATTTTTTAAATATTGTGTTTTTTTCCGTATTTGTAGAAAGCATGTTTTACATACATTTTAATAGTGTTATTTAACATAAACATGTTATTAATATATACTTTACCATTGTAATAATAATTTTTGGAACATTGTTGTACATGTCTCTTATTTTTTAACATTTCTAAACATTTAATTATACATTTTTATAAAATGTTTGCAATTTTTCCCATTCAATCCTATAGGGAGATAGTCTTTTTTTTAACTTTTATTTATACTGCTAACTTAATTTAGTAATCTTTTGGTGTTATTATTGGGTCGTTTGTGTAAGAAAGAAGTCGCGGTTGGGTGCTGTTCTTAATCGGTAAAGGTAAGCTAATTTTTACCTATCTTTAAGGTGTTTGAAAGGTAGGGGATGTAGAAAGGTTGTGTATATGATGTGTGTGGTATTATTGCTAAGTTTACTGTGTGTTGTATTGTTTTTTGGTGCTATTTGGTGTTGCGTTGTTTTATTATGTGTTTTAGGAAGAAAAATGTTTTGTTATATAAGTTATGTGTAGTATATGCATTGCTAACTGTTCTTGTGTTGTTTAATATTATATATGTATGAATTTGAAAATGTAGTATTTTGTGCGGGAGGCTGTCTTATCTATTTGTTGCAGGTTTCTGTTTCGTGGACGTATCTAAGGGAAATCAAATGTCTTGTTTTTAAAAAAATTAAATCTGAATTCGTTTTTATAGATTCATTTTTTATATATAGATTGTCTTGTTTTTCACGTTTCCTGATGCGGTTCTTATAAAAATAATTTTCGAGTTTTTATGGAACCCACAGACTGTGGGTTGCTTTGCGAGATTGCTTTTTTGAACCTACATTTTTTGCATTTTTTGGAGGCATTTTACTATAGTTTTAACAACTTTTTGCTGGATTATTTTTTTAAACTGTGTGTATTTGGAGAGAGCTCAGTAGCAACAAATTTGTAAGTTCATTTTATTAATTTACTGTGGGTGGGAAATGTGTTGTATTTAAAATAATGTAATGTTCATATATTTATTATGTTGTTTTGTGTATGTGATGCATTTTTAAATTATGTGGATACTTTGTTAGTTAGTTTTAATATGTTTTTGAATGCTACTATTAATATTTTTATCATCTCAGTGAGTAATGCGAAATTTAAGATAATTCACTGATATAATAATATTTTATTAGTATCTAAAAATATATATTTAAATAATTTTGGTGTACTATGTTGTTATTTCTAAGCTGCCTGGTATATTTTATATGTAGTATAGAGAATACATTTGGCTATTACTGCTTACTGCTTAGTAGTCTAGCCCTTTGTTATTTATAAATTGTATTACTTTGAAATGTAGCATATCATACATTTTTCTGGTTTGTTTGTTTAGTTTAGGACAGATTTCTGTAACTGATTGTTCTATTCTAAGTTCTTAGTAGCTTTGCTCTTTTTGTAAGGCTTCTTGTAATTTGTACAGCTTAGGTTGAGTTCTGCCTAGTGTGTATTATGTCATCCTTCCACTCCGTTGTTTGTTTTTGCTTCCTGTGCCAAGGTGCTGTCGTAGACATTCCACCATGGTATCTGGAATTTAGTTTGGCTTCTGTGTCCTGACAAATGCAGTCTGCCAAACCATGTATCCTCTAAGTAGCCCATTAGAGGAGTAAGTTTGTCTTCATTATTTTGGTAATAGGGACTTTCAATTAGGATGTTGTAATGGTTGGCTACTTCTGTGACAGGGACGTAGGTTAGTGCAATCATTTTTTAACTTCAAATGCAAATTTGCTATTGGTGGCATATTCTAAACTTAGGGGCCTAATATGAGTTTGGTGGTCTGTGGACCGCCCTGGCGGCGGTGGTGTAGCGACGTCGGTTTAGCCGGCAGTCCCGACCACCCTATTACGTGTTGCAACAAAAGGCTTGCTTAGTACCGCCATCACTTTGCTGACACCCCCGGCTATCTCAGACCGCCCGGCTGGCAGAGAGGGCCAATGAGCTTCTGACCGCCACTCCAACCTCCCGCCCCATTACATGTTGCATCACAGCCGGAGGGAGTGTGGTGGTCTCACCTCCTGGCAAGAAGATGCAGAAAGGGAGGGATATAAGGTCAAACCGAAACTCTACGCACATGCACACATCCTGTGTTGACATGGAGGCTATCCTACCTGTTATGCCGTTGCTCTACCTCATTGATCACCTCCAAAGAAGAGCCCGTCGAAGATGACGCCGCCAGTGAATGTTGTCACTCCATGTATCCATTGTGACCCATGCAAAATGAATGCGTTGCCATCAAACAAACAATGTGGTTTTCCTTTATCTGTATTTAACAAGGTCACCGGTCCACATTTCACATTGCACAGATTCCAAAATGTGTTGTTAATTCCGTAACTTTCACTCGAAGCCACAAACATCTGAACACCATCTACATATGATCACGTGCCAGTACTACAAAAGTGAAAGTAATGTCGGCAGTTTCCGTGATACACAATACACCCATCTCAAAAACTACACACCAATCTATATCACACACAACTGTGAATCTTACTATCTTCGCAGCCACAATTCCACCGTCCCGCTCCAGTTGTCCACTGCAACATTAGAAAAATAATCTTATGTGAAATGACTACAACTACGATGAGGCCTTGTTAATCGAACTCAGCACCATATGCGTCACTCAAAATGACCCATTGCAATGCACACATCCAAATTCCCTTTGTAATTTTAAGCACACATCAGTAGTAATGACTCATCAAAGTTAAAAAGTCGCCTGTCACAATGTTGAAGAAAACTCAAACAGAGCGCACATCAGAAGCCAAGTCATACAATCAAAACATAACCTACAGGATACCAATGACACCATCACAGTTACAAAACAGTCTGACCTAGTGGCTCAACAAAACAACTACCACATGCATTGACAATCACAGAAGCACTGGCCCCAGGAAATCACAGATGTGTGGTTTTCTAAAGGTTACACAGAATTAAAATGAACACATGTGTAGGATAAAGAGAAGTGCAAAGCAGCAAAACAAATAGCAAATGTAGCATCCGTCAGACATCAATTGTAAGTAGACAAAAAGCACACATTACACATTTCACATGTACATACAGACCTACACGAACCTTAGCAATGCTTATACACTCCATGTCTTGAGGCACACATTGAGTACTACAAATAACAAAACATAATCAACATATCTCAATGGGAGCAAAGTAAGCAAATTGTTGCTGACCGTTGTGTTAAAAGAAATACTTACTTCACACCAAAACACACACTGCTAGGACACAATCAGTTTGTCTACAGGCCACATACCCAATACATGAACATGTCCTACAATTCAGTGGAACTCCACAATATGTCCAAAGGTCACATTACAACTCCCACTTACAAAGGAACACCAATCCACATCAAAATAAAGAGTATAATCATGTACTCCAACTACCACATACAGCTAAAGCTATGTAAAGGACTAGATGGGATAAAGTACTTTAAAAAAAATACATCTATTATAAGTACCAAACAAAAGGCCAATGGCCAGTCCAATGTTCAAAAGTGCATGAGAACATTGCTGCATTACAGTACTTGCCAAACTTAACACTGCCTGGGAAACCTCCTCAGGAAGGGGCATCTAGTGGGCAGGCCAGACACCTCAAAACAACAAACTAGGGAGAACTGAGGTCGGGACTGGGTGAGGTTGGCTTGTCAAAGGAAGGTGGGGCCGTGGTTGGGCCAGAAAGAACTTCACCAGTTACAGGAGGGGCATCAATGGGATCCTGGACAGGTGGGATGGCAAGGGGTGGGCTTTGGGAGGTTGAGAAACTGCATGTTACTGTTGTTGGTGTGTCTGTGGTTGGTGCAAGTGTCTGGGGGTCTGAGGTTGTTTGTGTATGGTTGTGTCTGTTGGTGCATGCTCAGTCGGCGTGTGTGGGCTGGCCCTATTGAGGGTGGTGAGTGTCTGTTCAGTGGGTACATGTCTGCTAATTCTTCTGCGTTGGAGGGGTGTTGTGCTGCATGTGGATGTTAGACTGTTTGTCTGCTTATGTTTGCATCTTTATGGGACAGGTATGGGAACAGAGATTTGGGTTTGGGAAGAAGCAGGAGGTGGACTGGAAGACTGGGCTGAGGGGCAGGCTGCCATCAGTGAGGAGGTCAGAGCCTGAAACGACCTCTGTAGTGCAGACATTCTACTGTGAATGCCCTCCAGGAACTCCAGCATCTATGCCATTAAAATGGAATACCCCTGGAGGGCCTTCAGCAGTGCATCCTGCCCAACGGAGATGCATCTCAGGAGGTCAATAGCTTCCTCATTCAGGGCAGTTGGGGCCACGGGGGCAGGAGATGAGGTGCCTGGGCCAAAGGAGACATTCTGCACCTTACGGTTGTGTAGCCGGACCAATTTGTGGGGACCAGCAGGTAGGGTGGATAAGGGAGTAAAGGTGGCCGGCAAGGTTGATGTGGTCTCAAGTCCTGAGCTGTCCACCACCTCCACAGAGCGACCACTGGAGGGAGAATCCGATGAAGAGGTCGAAGGCTGCTCCTCCTGGGCACGCTCCTCACCCCCTGTGCCAGTGACTCTGTCGCTGTCAGTATCCTGAAGAGAGCTACTCTGGCCGCCAGCTGTATCCCTGTCTCCTCTGCTTGCCTCTATCAATGCTGAAAAGACAGTGGAAATTTGTGTAAGGATACTGAACACATTTAATTTACTTACATAACACAGCTGCTTCATCCTCTAAAGGACACAGTAAACTCCGTTCACATCTTGTATAGAAACAAGATGGCCAACCATAACTGGCCAGTAGTAGAACATATTATAAGGACATACCCAATTCACAAAGGTTTGGCGTTCCATACCAACCTAACATTGCATGTTTCAAACCAAAGTTGACAGTGGACGCCCTAACTTGGTCAGCTTAGTCCCATGTAGCCAACATGAGGGGACACCTGTGGTCATAAGAGTGTGCATAGCACACAAAACACTTTGAATTTCCACACCTCCAAAAGTGCTAGACCATTTTAAATACCTCAACATCTGAGCACACAAAATGACACAAATAATACATAGACTTCACTCAGACATGTTATCAGTCACTGAGAGCACAACCAACAGTGGAGCAGTGAACTCCAAAGATTTTACACACATTTAAACCAAGGACATTCCAGTCCAGTGTCTGAGAAACAAAGCTCACCACGTTATCATTCTACAACATAGTCATGACCATAGTTCCCTCTAAGCTGCATGCCTGAGCATGCACGCACACTTACATTTCTCTCCGCGCAGAGACCTACAAACACCACGCACCACAAAGGATTCCTCTGCACTTGTAAAGTGCTTAATTCCAGCCTTTGAAATGTGGCCGTAGTGATTAAGCTGCGCTGCTAAATGCATTTTTAAAGATGTGCCTTTGTCTTTAAAAAGGCTAATCGAGAAGTTTCAACACTTGCAATGACGGGCAGTCCAGAAGCACCAGGAGAGCAGTCACAGAGCCTCAGGGTTGACAAAATTATGCGGCAATAAAAGGCAAATTATGCTGCACAATGTTTTGTGATAGTTTTAATTCCTTATTTTCGCATTTTTGCATAGGTTAACACTGTCTTGAAAAAGGGATCACCTTATCAGTACCAGTTTAACGCCCAAATACAGCAATAAACAACAGAAGAGGACCAGTCAACCTTTGCAAAGTTCCCTCTGCTGTGTGACAACGTGCGTCGTCGCATTTTTAGTAACTTATTATCTGTTTTTGCTAGAAACAATCTTTTTTTACTAAACTCTGCAGATTATGCAGCAGATGATAGATTATGTGGCAAATGCGGAAAATCCATAAATATGCAGAAAATAATGCAACCCTAAAATCGCATAATTCCAGTGGCCGTGCTTATAGTCTGCAAATGCTTAGGAAAACTACAAATACCAGAATCCTTTGCAATGGTCTTTCAGATTTCTAATGAATTTGACTACTGTGAGAGAGAATCAGATGTTTTAATCACATTTGTAATTCTATAACTTTATGCACACTGGTTATGAGCTTTTGCGCACTGTACCGGTTATGGTGTGAAGCCAAAGGAAATGACTATAGACCTGATTCATTCACTGGGAAAAGTTATGTCCGATGCCATACGTCTGATCTGTTTATTATAAAAAGATATGACTAAGGCAGTAGGCCTAGCTTGATTATTGTGAAAAGCATTTTTTAGAGCCAATAGGCCTATACTGGGGATTGTTATAGTACTTACATGGAATTTCACAGAATACTGTAGTAGGCAAGGGTTTTGGTATTGGTGACTTACTCGAATAAACTGTGGGCATAGAAGATTTGCACTAAAATAATCCTTGCTAGGCCTTCTTAGGGGGAATTTTTTATTTTCTAGACAACTGTAATTTTGTATATATTTGCAATTTTACTGATGGTTAGCCTGTAGTAAAGTTTATGCACAGTACAATTAGCCTGCCTCTATTACAGTGATGAGCCAATGACAAATGCTAATGACCTGATTGGTTCAATGAGAAAAGTTATTTCTTATACCACAGGTCTGATCTATCTCTTATGAAAAGTTGTGACATAGGTTATAGGCCTGATTTATTTATTATGAAGCACACCTGTGAAAGCCAATAGGCCTTTAACAGCCAATAGGCCTTTAACGATGGATTGTTATTGCACCCTGTTAAAGCCTGCAGAAGTAATTTGTTACATGAAATCTCACAGATTCATTTTTAGGCAAGACTTTGTGTTTATTACCTTTTGGACAAACCTTAGAGGTACACGATTTGCACTGCAATAGTTTTTTCTAGAATCTCTTCAGAAGATTTGACAGGCTTAGTTGTCTGCCAGGACCTTGTAATAAAAACATATATACCACTGCTATATATACCAATGGTATATAAAACACTTCAGTCATTGACTCTCTTGCCCTGTGAGTGACATTTTCTGACCACGTGTGCACAGCCACCTGACAATTAGTGCATTTCAGTGCCAAGACTGGTTGGCCAGTTCTTTAGTTTTCCATGTTCTAGTTATATGGCCCTTTCATTTCTTTCACTCTTCTCTTCATTTTCATGACTAAAGCCTGCTACATTTCTAGAGACAGTTCTAACTCGCTGCTTGTTTGCCACTCAGTGCAGTGTACTGCAACATGTACAGCCACTGTAACTAAACTACCTGACCACCATGGAAGAATATTGTCCATAGGGTTTTATTGCTTTTAACATTGCAAAATGTTCAACATGTCGGTTATAAACGTGGCAATGAGATGCAACTATAAAACAATACACTATGTACAGTACCATTGCAAGACGACCACCTGCTGCTTTGTTTAATTTTGTTACTGCATGTATATGTCTGTCATTTTTAGGCCACATTACGTTTTGTTTTTTCTGTTTTGATTTTTTTAATTTCCTGCATATGTTGCTGAATTTGTCCATGCACTTGTGGTTGTGTAAATGAGTGAATATAAGAGTTACTCAGTGATGAATAGAGCATGAGCTCAAGGATGAGTAACAGAATGCATGTATGATAACTTATTCTGTACCTAAACTCATCAAAAGCACTTTTATATATAAGCCAGACCTATTGACATTGCCAGTGCTTATCAACGTTCCAGTGGTAGCTAGTCGATTCTCCTAGTTGCACATCTCATCACTCAGTTGCGCACACAAGCTAGAAAAGTGTGCATGCAAACATTCTGTTGCCGCATAGGAGGAAGAATAATTAGAGGGAGCATTGGTCATGACATCATGACATACCCATGAAGGGAGATCTCTATGACTTTCTGGCCAAATATCTAAGCTATATTCACACACTTGTCTTTGTGTGGAAATCCACATGTCAGCCATATTGAATGTAAATTGCACATTACACAGAGTACAACAAATTATCATTTCTAGAACTAAGATCATCCATTGTGAATAACCTTAACATGTGTTTGATAGCATTTCAGTGGCTCGAACAATTTGACAATATATGCATGGACACATGCATGCAGATTTACACCAGATCATCGGTCCAATTATGTGTCTTACCTTGTTTCCTTTGTGCAATGCATGCAATCTCATGTGTAAGAAATCTTCTTAAAAATACATACAAAGTATTTTGTGAGCAACATTCCAAAACATGACAACACACATAGCCTGTGTGGGACAACTCCTACACACATCACATCATACATATGTATGTGACATGACACATCATTCATCCAGGTATCCCTACAAATACAAAATAAGCCATTTAACTACACTCATCTTTGGATCTGGGACATAAGTATTGTAAGAACAGTATGGTTGCAACATCACTACCCATACATGCTTGATTACAAGTCATCCCCACACCTATATTCACCTACATCGTCTGCAAGGAAACTGCTGTCTGTGACAGAAGGAAATAGTTAAAGCACACTGTCAAACTCTGCACAATACTTCCCCCCTTGTAGCTGCTGTTGGGCCTTCAACAACCCATCGAGCTCTGGGTAGGCCACCGCCAGGATACAGCCAATGAGAGGAGTCAGTTTCCAGCATGCACCTCTAAGACATGGAAAGGACTGCCCCACCTGGATTTGAGCGATCTTACGGATCCAGCATCTTATGTCCTCCCACCTTTTCTTTCAGTGGGCGCTGAGCCAGCGATAGATCCCCAGGGAGCTCCCTTTTCGGGTGATGGCTTTCCATAATGCCTTCTTCTGATGGGCGTTGACCTGTATACATACAAGACATGAAGCAAGAGATTGTAACAACAAATTAAATAAACAAACTTCATAATGTTAATTGAAATAACAAGTAGCACTACACTTCACCCTTGTGCTGTAACGCACTGGCTAACACAGCCTATCTAATACATGGAATGCAGGTCCTTTAGTATTGTACCCTGCTGTGGTTTACATGTGAAAATCCCACAATATTGGGTTTTCATGCAGGGAAGGACACTGGAACATGTTAGCATACACCCTGAACTCACCTGACACTCAGCATACACATGCCTCATACTGGTGTGCATACTGACTACTACCATGAGAGGGCACAATGCATGCATTCGTATGAGTCGCAGTTACAGAGACTACTCATACATGGCAATCATATGTTGGCCAATCATACATATCACATACCAACAGAAGCAGACATATTTTCAGTTTGGGAATCACGTCATAACCCATACCCACTGCCATATCAGGCACTCACACATGAAGGTCCGCAGAGAAATCCAAAAATATATTTGTACCTGCTTAATCACAACCAGTTCTAGAGTCAAATAAGTCCAAAAGACTCAACTTGTGACTCTTGCAGTGCACACTATTTTTTGGTGTACAATGTACTTGACGATGTAACCAATAAATACATCATTGACTGCGTATGAACTATGTTAACAAAGTCAGGTTAT
Organism: Calotriton arnoldi; assembly: GCA_963921515.1. Taxonomy (NCBI): domain Eukaryota; kingdom Metazoa; phylum Chordata; class Amphibia; order Caudata; family Salamandridae; genus Calotriton; species Calotriton arnoldi. The sequence goes on from CAWUFW010013279.1 coordinate 26,568, forward strand.
AGCAGATAATCACAGCGTGGAAAACTATATTAATCTACATTCATCTACAAACAAATCCACATCGAAAGATATTTGATGGAAGGATTACACCTGCTGAACTTGCTACTAACATGTTGACTACAGGGAGTACAAATATACTAACATAAGGTCAATTTCAGAGTACCCAGCCTGTCAGACAATGTCATTTGACATGGTAGTCAATATGCATCATACATACACAATCCATGCTCACCAAAACACACTTACTTCTCATTAACCAACACATTTACATTATCACAAATGCATATGTGCATTCGGGGCACATGTCATATGTGACACAACTATGTGTGGGGCTAGGAGGTAGACTTTGGGGATTCACAAACACAATAGGTACATGACTATGAAAAAGGTTTGTGATTTAATTAGTAATATGTGTGTTAACAATCCTCATTTGATACTGAGGTGACCATCACATACACCATGAACTCTGGAATTCAATCCATCCAACAAGCTTCCTCAGCATTTCATTACACTAGTTTATCTATAACCTGTTTCACTTCTACCTGTGGGATGTGTGTGCTGGGTACTCATATACACTTTGAAGTTGAAACTATACATATACAATCTGCACATGCAGGATCTGTATGACTAGTTACTAGCCACATCCACATACTACTGTAAATCCAGTAAGTAGTAATATGTGTTTGCTGCTGAACATTTCCCAAAACTACATTTCAATCAAATATAAACACTGGGAAAATGAGAATAGAGCTAGAAGATGACTGTAATGCCACCTGTGTGCATTCATATCAATGTAATGTTACAAGGGCGACACATGGTTCAAAAATGTAATCTTTATACAAGTGCAATGACAGAGTAAATACTACATGTGCACATATGAACAGTAATTTCAAACAGGTGAAAATGTATACATCCTCACATATAGTTCTCAAAAAAAGATTACTGCTAGTCAACCCAATTATGCTCACTGATGTCCATGGGTAGCTACAAAATGGTTCATTTGACAATTACACTAAAACATTTCTGTTCAGACTTGTCTGGCCCAAATGCATAGGTCTATGTGAAGGGAAAGCAACAAGAACGGGCTTTCTAGCATATTGGCTGTCCTTCAAAAACATGTTGACAATGCATGCACACTCCTCATGTCAAACCAATTAACTTGATAGGTACACTTTCAGCATGAGCACACATAAATCTGTCACCAGAGGTTCCTCCGCTACATCAATACTGGAAATGGTGCCAAAATGCAATTTTTTAAAACATACTTGCAGGATATACATAATGCACTATTTGCCATGTTGAAGCACACATACATATCTACCCATGTATGTTAACTTGACTCACATCATACAACTGTTTGTGAGTCCCAGTAGTCATTGTCCAAGGGTTAGCCACAAAATGCATTATTTTTAAAACTGAGAAGATAAAGGCACATTAAATGAAACATTTTACTTACAGATTCTATGTCTGTTTCACAGACCTAAATGGTACCTGCATACTGTCAATAAGAGTCCTTGTAAGTTTCACAAATGTGTATATAAATTTTGACATGATGGACATACATGATAGCTACAGTTCACTCAAATGGACGGCATCATTGAGCAACTGCTAAATAGCATTGTATCAAAGCAAATGCTTACAATTTGCCTTTTAAAGCTAGTGCTTGTGTTCAGCCATATGAACTACAAAACATGCAGAATGAGTAGGAAAGCAGATAGCAACTAAGCATGTCAGGGTTTTGCTAATGACGGTCTGGTTGTGTTGAAGTCCCAGCAAACTGAAATGAATGTTAACTTTAAAACCAGTATGGCTAAAATATCTAGTTAGCTTGTGTAGGTAGAAAGTTTCTTGAGATCTGCAAACTTGTCGCACACACCCCCCACCTATGAGCCAAACTACAACTCTGTGTGTCCAATAGTCGAGGCATCATTGATGGTGCCAGCAAATGCAGTAGGAGGTACCAATAGTGCACGTCCAAGCAAGTTAATTGAGCAAGTATGTTCCTAGCCTGTGGCAACTGCAGCTGCAGAGGGAAGGATTCCACGCTGATGCATTTCCAATGCCATAGCACTAGGACCATATTAATTCCCGGATGCTTCAAAAAAAGCATTTAGCAGAATTGGTATACGCTGGGGACAGCTAGTCAAATGGGCATTCAAGGGAGCCAACAGTGCAATCATGTCATAAGAAACTCCCATTGGCAAACCGAGACACAAATCAAGTGCCAATTCATATGGGCACAACAGACAGCAGAACACAGGTTGTTTGCAATGATGCCACACTGGCCTAAGGAACAGAAACCAATGTTCGTTTAGCTCCAGAAGCCACGCTGTACCGAAGCACTGAACCATACATTCACGACACAGTAGCACCAGTGTCTGTGATTGAGCCATTTCATCTTGAACTTGGACATCCATAGCTGGTTACTAACAACACAAATGCAGTCCCCGCTGCCAGGCGAATCGTAAGCAGTATGCCTTCACAAAAGATTGTAATTTTGTAATAAGCAACAGTTGGAATTACCCAGACCTGAGTCTCAAAGTAGCCGACAACACCTGAGATAAACAAGTTTAAATAAAGTGTAAAATTACCTTGCTGTCACACATGTACAAGATACGAGGAACCAGCTTACCTACATGCTGTGACAAATTGGTAGAACGTTCTGTATCTATCTTGGATGCAGACCTTCAAAATTATGGATCAAACAACTCTCTGGCGTGAGTTGAGGCCATAACTGTTTTGAACAGCATGGCCTTCAGTATGTTCAGAGTATCAAAGCATAATGAATGTAATCGCACAGACAGTTGCATCAACTCCCTTACATGTCGTGCAGGTGCAGAAATTAACTTGTGCACACCAAGGCTGCATTTTTTTAAATCAAACCACATAAGTAAGGGGAACACACTAACCACAGACAGCCTTGATCGTGAGCCAGAACTTCAATGTCTTCAAAAAATGAATGAAACCCAGTCCTTTCACGTTCGCAAGGGAACATTCCTGGTTTTATGACATGTTTGTCACCTACGCATATTGCAAATCCAAGATCAGTGTTCAACATTACAGACTTTGGACAGACAGCAGGATGATTAAAACTTATGAATCACAATTGGTTTGTACATACACAAGTCATCAAATGTAGGTGTATGTGCCTGCACATTAACATTACAACCAAGGTTTTTCAAGTAAATACCTCTTTCATGATATTGTGATTTTTCATGTCATATATATTACCTAGGTGTCAATACATGTACACATTCATTGTATCGTGCAACATATGCCACAATGTGTATGGAGTTTCAAGGAGATTTAACTGAATTATAAAAGTATATTGTAAACATACCTTTTCGATATATCACATCTCGGTACAATTGCATGCCTCCATGCCCCCCTTCACATATCCCATGAAACACAATGGCCACATAAGTACCATTCCAACCTGATCAACATAAAGCTATGCAGACCAGCAGAGTGTAGAAGGTATGTGAGGCACTCACCTGCTCCTCTGGTGAGCCATACAATTTACTATAGTGGGGAAGGACCTGTTCCACCAGGGTTTCCAGCTCCTTTGGGTAGAAGGCTAGGGCCCTTACACCTTCTACACAGCTCATGATGGCTCACAGAGATGGCAAACAGCAGCTGTAGTTGAGGAGGTGTTGATGACAGCAGTGTCAGGAGGCAAGTGGAGTGTATCGTTAACTGCAATGTATAAGTTCACAACATAGGCGGTCTTAGCCATGCAGGGACACCTTCGTTGGTCCGCGACTTTCAAAAATCACCAACGTTATACAAAGTATTCAGCTTCTGTGTGTGAGATCGCCTTCCTCGTGGCCAATATCCAGCAGAGATTGTTGTTTTTCGAATGTCTGGGAACCGATGTCAGGCAGTGTCCATCTTGTTTGCTGTTATTTTTCAAATTGAAAATGCTAAACTAAGGCTTGCAACTCAAGTAATTTAAAAAAATATATTTTTCAAATTTGATCTGGAAATTGCCATGAAAGGGGCGTGGCTGACAGGGTTAAGATCCAGGCTACCCATCTGACTACATTATGGACTCATGAGTGTCTACCATAGTGTGACAACACACTTAATCATTGCTGAGTGATATTCCAAAATGGAAATTCTCATGGTTGATTGATTATGTGACCATAGTAGTTTGGTAACTACAGTCACTGTAGATGCCAATTGTACAGAAATTTAAAACGCAAAAACATGATATTGTCCGTTGTGATTATCTTTGTATGAAATCCACTACTGAAGGCACATGAATAAACAGGGTCTGGAATCAGAGAGTTCTCAGAGAATACACCACAGAGACTGTGAGCGCTGGAACCATGGCATATAGGTACCTATATGTATGAGCCTGAGTGTGTTCATACAGACAGATTCCGATAGGGACCGATCTCACAACAAGCATGTCAGTACTCGCTGGTCTCAGTGTCAGGAGGACTCTGGTCAAATTAATGTACAAGTACAAGCATGTTCCCACATAGAAACAGAGGGAGTACAGCTTGTTAATGTGAGGAGCAATGCTGGGACTGCCACTAACAAAATCATACATGACATTTCATATAAACCAAAAGTGTGTCGAGCCACGGTTACACTGGCAGATATTTGGTCAAAAGGGGCAACCATGTGTCATGTTGGTGTGTCTATTCATTTTTGAGTTAGTATCCAATGTTCCACATACAAATTCACTGATGTAGAGGCCTGGTGCTTGTGATATGGAGTAAAAATGTCAAAGGTGTTCCAATATCCAATTGTTTGGTTCACACTGTGAGTTTTAGGGCAGCAAGGGTGCCTTAAAAGTGTAGGATTTAAGCTCCATATTTGTTACGCCAGTCACTGGGATCTATAGCAAGACAATTGTAATTGACACTTGTGCGAACATTGTACACTATGCAGAGGGTATCTATTACTATCCAGAACTTTCACGGTACAGGGGAAAATGTTTCAAATATGAGACTTTAGTGCATTATAAATGTGAGACATTGATTGTTTCTAATAAACATGTTGACAATCAGATCACTATGTGAGTACCCATCTGTGCATACAGAGACTGTTGCATATACTACTACCAAATAATGTATACAGTTGCATTGTGTACCCCATTCACATGGTGAGAGCTCTACGCTTTCCTATCTGACATGCAAGTCATGTAAATGTGGACAGTAGTCATGGCTCATAAAACCATGCAAATATTAACAAAGGCAGATCAGCCGTGTGAAAATGAGTGTACACCTGTGTGCATATGTGGACTGTTGTACTCTGTCAACATGTGTCATGACAATGTATATAGAGCATTTAACTGTGATGTTTGTCAACCACTAACATTTGCCAGATATGACATCCGACCATAAACTACAAGTTGCAATTCCAAATAGGTCCTCATTGTCCTGATAACCATTACAAATAACTAACATAATTCAGGGCAGCCTCATTTCATGTGTGGCAGCATGTCAATCCATGTAACACATGGACCTCTCAAACTGTTTCCATTTATTGTTGCCATTTACGGATTCAGTCACCTATCTATGTTTTCTGAACCAAGAACACACATGTACAAACCTGAGATGCCAAAAACATCAAGGAGATCCAGGCTGTCAAAAAATCAGAAGACAAACCAAGACATCATACTTGCCAAATAAACGCTGTCTGAACATACTCCCCTGGAGGGGCCGGGTTGGACAGGCACCTCAAGGATTGAATAGTGACATGTGGGCTAGGGTTTGGAATGACTGGGCTTGGGCTTAGTAGGGGTGGATTTTGGTTTGGGGGGGTGGAATTTGCCATGACAGTGCATTTTTTGTGAGTGAAATGGGTCCTGCCTCTCTTACTCTTCCTGGGGTTGGATTTAGGATGGGTAGGGCATGCTGACAAAGGATAGGGGATAGGGATGGAAAAAGCATGCCTGGGATGATGGAGGGGTGGGAGTTGTCCAACAGGGAAAAGTTCAAGGGACAAGAAGAAATAGTCATGGGTAGAGGTCTAGGGTAAATCAGAGATTGGGTGTGCTTGGGAGGAAGAGGAATTCGAGGTGTCAGCTGCTTTTACAGGTGATGTGGATGGAGGTGTAGTGTCTGTGCTGATAGGTGGCAGGTTTGCTGGCTGTATGTCTGCAGGTGTAGTGTGTGAAGTGATTGCTGGGGATGTTGCTGGTTGTTTGCCGCAGGTGTGTGTTTGGGTGGGTGCATGCAACAGTGTGTGTGTGATTGGGGCAGACAGAGGAGTAGGATCTTGGGATGGTGATGAGCAAGGCGTTGGGGTCAGAGAAGGCTGTTGGATGGAAGGCTGGGCTAGGGGTATAGCTGCCATCAGGGGTTTAAGTGGGATGAAAAAACTGGGGGGTCTCTCAAAGGGGCATGGTCGATGTAATTAAGGGCGTGGCTTAAAAAATATAAGCTAAAAATCTGTGCTTAGCATAGTGTGCTGCCTAACTAGTATTTTGCTCTTCTGTCATTGTATCCAGATATATAATACAACACGTAACATTACACCTACAACAAGCCAGGATTATTGGCTTTGTCAATTGTTGTTACTCGCATAAAATAAATAAGCAACAACTATGACTTTGTTTGATTTTGAAAATGCTTCAGTTCTGAAATGATGAGACTATGCAAGAACTATAACAAGTCTCTTTGAAGTTACATCACAGGCAGTGAAGGTTGGTCCTGCTGCAGAGTTACGATTTTTTTTTCACCCTGATGGTGAGGGTAAAAATGGAGAGCCCAATAGAGACCCGTCTCAGCACCTGCTTTTTAGAACTGCCGGTGCTAAGCACCAGCAGGACCAGGCCCACTTAAAGCCCTGGCAGCCAGTAATGAGGAGACCAGAGCCTGAACTGGCCCCTGTAGGGCACACACACCAATGTGAATACCACCCAGGTTGGCAGCCATCTGTGTACGCTGGCTGCCCAGACCCTGGACGGCATTTAACAGTGCAGTATGCCCAACAGAGATCTTTTTCGGGAGGTCAATAGCCTCCTCACCAAAGGCATCTGAGGACACAGGGCAGGGATAGAGGTGCCTGCAGCAGAGGAGACAGCGTACCCAGGAAGGGTGGGGGCAGGAGCAACTGGCTGGGGAGCAGCATGGAGGGTGAAGATGACAGGGGTGGCAGACAGTGATGATTGATGATACTGCACCAAATTAGGTGTTGCCCGCCACCACCAAGGGAGAGCCCCTGGAGTCCGACTCGCTGGATGTACTTGTCCAGTAAGGATCATCCATGACACTCCCCTCGCCCTCTTGGCCACTGGGTCCATCGGTGGCCGACTGGAACCACTTTGACCAGCTGCTTTCCCAACATCTTGGCCCATGTCTCCTCCACTTGGCAATGTTGACATTCAAATAATCCTAATCGGTATGACAGTAGTGACACTGATATGTCAAGAGCTCATGCATGTATACAACATGAGCTAGTAATCACTCCACACATGGTGGCACTGAACACAGTATATGGCAATTGAATGTGTCAACTTTTCACTACTCCTCATCCATGTATGTAGCAGGATCTGTTTCACCCCTCTGTGAATGTGTTAGATTCGCACATGATTGGGAAACGTGACACCAACTCTAGAGACATTGCTTACTTCAGTCGTACCCATTTCTCACACAAACATGGTACAATCACAAAACTTGCATAATGAGGCTTGCAATAAGGACTGATTTGATCCTGCTACTTGATTCTCACAGCATTATGGGGCATATGTACAAGCCCCTATCACCACCACAACGCCACTTTTAACGACGCTGTGGTGGCGATAGGGGCTTAGCCTTATTTACAAGGCAGCGTTAAGCCACTTAACGTGGCTTAACGCTGCCTTGTAAATAAGGCCCCCTTTCATGCTATGCTTAGCGTGAAAGGGGTGGGCAGTGGGTGTTGCAGTGGGTGTTCCACTGCAACACCCATTGATTTTGACACTGCCCCCTATGTACAAGGGCAGCGTACATAGGAGGCAGCGCCAAAACTAAGACCAGGGAAAACCTGGTCTTAACTTGGCAAAATGAGGAGAAATGCATTATTTCTCCTTGTTTTTGCTTTTTCCATGTGTGCTTCCTTGTGCAGCACACATGGAAAAAGCAAAGCACCATGGATTGTTTATGTACAGGAAGGTCCCCCTTCCTGTACATAAACAATCCTGTAAAAGAAATGTCATTTTATGACTTTCATGTGTGCTGAATGAAGCAGCACACATAAAAGTGACAAAATGGCATTTTAGGATTGTTTATGTGCAGGAAGGGACACCTTCCTACACATAAACAATCCTCCCCTGCATGCAGACACCCTTACACAATGGTGCAAGGGTGCCTGCGTTGGCACTACACTGCTAAGTGTACCACCAGCGCAGGGGGAAATGCAAGGCTGCATCATATCCTTCTAAATATGGTGCAGCCTTGCATTTCATAAGTGGCGGAGTGAGGTGTTATGCCAAGAGCTAACGCCTCACTCCGCCACTTCACTTGTACATATCCCCCAATGTCTGTTGCATAATGTTTTCAGCAAAGCCAAAATCCCGTACAAACTGTTTGTAAGTAGTGGTTCACTTACTAAGTTGTTTGTCAAGGATACACATTGTCATGCAGAGCATAGGGTGTTTCCCATACTTTTCTAATTTGACTGACATCCTAAGTAAATTCTAAACGAAGTGATCAACATGTTCACTTTACATATGAATAACCCTGGGCGTAGTCCGTGAAGTAGCGCTACGCGAAGCTACGCGAAGTGCACTTCGCAATACGCGTAGCACTACGCGAACTGCGTGGTGCGCTGTTCGCGATGATTGCACAGTGCCGGATGCTTGTCCGCACTGTGCAATCATTGAAAACGGCATCTTGCACAGTGCGAGCTGTCTTTTACTGCCGCTCGAGTAGATTTTTACTCGGCGGCAGCTTCTCAACGCGGACTGATAGTTTCTCATCGCGAGCGGTCGCGAGCATACGCGACCACTCGCAATGAGAAACCTGACCTCCCCGCGTTGAGAATCTCGCCAGGAGGTTTATTTTCCACGCTCGCGATCGAGGAAAAAGTCTCGCCGGGATGTCATTTTGCTTGCTCGCGGTCGCCAACTTGACGTTGAGGACCGCGAGCAAGCAAAAAATGACCGCTGCACTACGCTACGCTACGCGTGTTTGCACTGTGCTACGTGCAATTCGCGTAGTGCAAAGTAGCGCAAACTTCGCAAACTACGCGAGCGTAGCGTAGTGCTTTGCCCAGGGTTACATATGAACACATACATCCATATGCCCTGACACCACATACACATTTGCACATCTCCACTTCCAGTCTGGGACTGATTCCTAGCCCTTTCCACATAGATTTATTCAAGATTTATTAAACTCTGTGCGCTACCAGGAAACAGCAAATACTTGTAAATCCATGAGAGACAGGCCCAATTGTGAGACTGGTGTTATTATAAACCACGACCGGTTTACTAAGGACATTACTAAGTGAAATTGATTGTTTAAATTTATCCTTTTGATTTCCTCCCTATACATCTGTTCTAATTCACGAGCACTCTTCTTCTTCACACTTCCCTTGGAGCAACCCTTCTTTCTGTTTTGAAGCATTATTTACAGTGATCTGTTCTAATAACTGTGAAATTAAACAGTCACTATTGGAGCTATTTTTGGTGCTTGTGTGTCATTTTGAGGATATATTCAATTGAATTGAGACTGAATTGGAGTACATTTAGGATGCAATTTGATTTCTATGTGTACCATGCATATACATTTTGACTTAATGAATAACGTTCAGAAGTAAAATCAACATGGCAAAACTACACAGGCATGTACTCTGTAATTTGAATTGTCATTGGTCACAATACAGATAGATCCGTTTAGGGGTACCTGCAACATTACATGTGTGCTTAGGTGTTGATTCATAAGGTCTTTACTCACCCCCTCCTTGCTGCTTTTCATCAAGCTCAGGGTAGGCCACAGCCAGAATACGGCCCATTATCGGAGTCAGAGTCTGGCGCCTGCCCCTTCGAAGTGGGGAGGACTTTCCCAGCTGGATTATGGTGATATTTTGGCTCCAATGTCTGAGGTCCTCCCACCTCTGCTGGCAATGAAAACTGCGCCGGCGAAAGACTCCCTGGGTCCGCACTTTTCTGGCAATGGCTTTCCAAATCCTTTGCTTCAGTTGGGCATTGACCTGGAGGGATGAAACAGATGCTTAATGGGATGCACATGCAAGCCACATGACTTTTACGACAATGATAAGTACTTTTTGGACAACTAAAATGTGCAAAATGTCCATTACTACAGGATAGAGGCCATTAGAAACATTGTGGACCAGGTACACATACAATGTGGGGTCAGACTGATCTCTTACGCTGATGACACACAGTTAGTGTTTTCATTTAGAGATCACTCTGACGCCAGTTTTTTGAACTTCAGGCGCTGTCTCAGCAACATCTCGGCCTGGATGTCACGCAACACTCTCAAGCTTAACTCAGACAAAACTGAGGTGTTGTTTTTTAATCAAAAAAATCCCCCCCCACCCCTGCTTTGGTGGCCTCCTGAACTGAATCCTCCTCCTGTTCCGGTGGATTCTGCCAGGAATATGGGATTCTTATTTGATAATAAGCTATCCTGTAAGGCCCAAATAAATAAGGTCACTTCTGCTTGTTTTGGTAAACTCCGCATGATCCGGAACATTCTTCCTTTTCTTCCTGTGGATGCTCGCCGAACCATTATCCACGCTCTTATAACATCTCATCTGGATTACGCAAACAGCCTGTATGCCTGAGCACTGGCCTATCTGGTCAAACATCTGCAGATTGTGCAGAATGCGGCAGCAAGAATGATCTGTAACATCCCATATCGTCACTCAATTTCTCCTCACTTAAAAAAATTACACTGGCTGCCTGTGACTAGCCGTATTCAGTTTAAATCCCTGGTCCTGGCATATAGAGCAATGCAGGGTCAGGGGCCGGCCTACCTGAGAGCCAGACTGAAGCATGCCCAGTCCACCCGCTCTCTCAGATCAAATCATCTCTTCCTTTTACGTACTCCCCATTTTCGCCGCTCTAGAATGGGGGGTAGAGCATTCGCAGTTATCACAGCTCTAGCCTGGAACAACCTGCCACTGTCCCTCCGTTTGACAGAATTGGAATGCTTATTTCGACGCAATTTAAAAACCTGGCTGTTTACCAACCCTTAGTTGCATAGAGACACTTACAAATGCTTGCTGCTCGCAGCGCCGGAACACCCCCGTTGGGGGCAGCTGCGCGCTATTTAAGTTTCCAAAAAAAAAAAAAATTTAGATCACATCACACATATATGCTTTCAAATCTTTGATACATTTAGCTTGGTCCAGGAGTCAGGGTGATTTGACATCAAAACAAAGGGTAGGGCCAACATACACAGTCTGTGTAATCAGTCAAGAGGTCACACTAGACACCTTTGGCAGTACTGTACAGGTGCAATGACAATGCCAGACTTTACTATGATTGTGACAAGCCAGTGCTATGACTCCATACATGGAGTACACAACATCTTTCTGACTATTGTGACATGTATCAATATGTTTTTCCAAATTGAATTACTACCTTGTGTGGTGACTCATACTGCCATCGCACAACATGGTGTGCATCTGTGTGACTCTGAGAGTGACACAGGTCATGAACATGGTACATGTGTGCAATGTCAGATATACTGAGGTTCATCATTTTGGATTGTAAAGCACTGTTACATGTATCATATAGACTAACCATTCATAATTTTGGGTTTTACAGCCATTGTCAGACACATGTGGATGCTTTGCATTATGTGACTCCTTATGATCATGTAGTCGATGCTCAAAAATAGACACAGGAGTGTCTAGAGTATGACAAATCTGATCATGAAAATGTACATGACATCACACAATAGTAGTTGTAATTGGTAACATGACAATGCTGTGCAAAACCTATTTGAATGATGTTGAGGGACCACTTGCATCAGCTATGGTAGCCCAGGTATAGTGGAAACACAAAATAGCAACCCTGGGTCAAGAGTGAAAAAGGAGTGCAGGGAGATCCCTTTTAAAGGATGGTTTCCCTCACCCACCCATAGGTGGCATGCTTCATCATTGCGTAACCTCCTCGCACTGCGAACCTAGTTGCAGTGCGGGCTACAACCCCCTCACTGAGAGGGAGGAACTCAGGGATGTTTTATGATGTGGTCAAGAGGTATTCTAAAACCTTCAGATGAGCCGGGCGTTGAGGGAGTGCAAGAAGAAGGTGAAAGTGAGGTTAAAACTAACTACCTGGTATGTCAGGACAAGCTTTAATAGTACATCCAGGGGTCAGAATTAAGAAAGTGTGGGCTATGACAGGAGAATTCAACCTATCATAGACTCTAACTGGTCGACATGTTTCAGCCGCTGTACCCTCCATAGAGGTGCCCTGGCTGTCTTCAGGACCAAAAAAGTGCTGGAGGGCAAAACGGGCTACGCACTTGATGTCCTGTCTCCGACCAGCCACCTGCAGAGGAGTCCTTGTCCCTGCTGCATAAATAGACCCAAGGGTGCTATTTTGTGTTGCCATATTAAATTAGAGGGGAGTCGCCCCCTGTTGGTCGTTAAACCTTCTCAGGCCTCTTTTGTGTGAACAACCCAGGTACAGTGTCATCTAGTCAGAATGATCTGTTTGGGAGTAAGGCATCACGCTCCCACTGAAGTTACATATGTTTTGGAATGTCATGAATTTAAGTACATTCAATGTCCCAGCAAAACAGTTTAACAAAATGGTCTTGCTCATAGTGTCAACTTTTGAGGATGCTTTCATACTAGCACAGTAGTTTATGCTGAGTCACCTGTTTTGAGACGCATCCCTCTGATGCAGCACCAACCAAGTTCACCCGACTGTGATGTATAGCTACATGACTATTTTCATAAAGCTTGGACACGTTTCACATGACTATGACTATAGATTACCCATTAAAGCATTCATCCAGTTGATTATTCCTGCCACAGGTCTCAGATGTGGTGCTGTACATATTTCTAGAGATTGGCAAGTTAAGTGCCATCATATGCTTACACACATCGTGCATACATAGTTTTGAAAGTTAAATGGACAGATGTAAGGGATATGATTGCTGTCATCCTAGTGAATATGTTTGACTTTTACAGTTGGGGATGGTGACATCTGCATCCTCAAAGCAAAAACCAGAACTTGCCAGCTCCTCTGGTGAACTATAGAGCTGGCCATACTTTGGTAGGACTTCTCAAACAAGGGTCTCCAGCTCTTCATCTGTGAAGGCAGGAGCCCTCGCACCGATTTGGCCTGGCATGGTTGCTCCTAGAGGTAACACACAGCAGCTGATCACTAGGAGTGGTTAATGACAAGTGAGTGCATTTTCGAATTTCAGCGTACTTGCACTGCGCATATGCGTACGTACGCGTAGACACACATAGCCATTGGTTGACTGCACTCAAATGTAGCCAACGTTATCCTATGAGGGAGACCAAGAGCGCGGTCTTTGTCCGCGGGCGGTGTATGCCTATATTTTCCTATTTGCGCAAGTTCAGACAACCGCCATGTCAACGGTCGAGTGTGTTGTGTTTGCAATGGCCTCAGACCCACTTGTTACTGTTTTTTTGACAATTGTATATGCACCACTACCACTACATGTAATTGTTAAAGGCTTACTTTTTCATATGCTCGTAATCCCAGTCAAAATGTTGTACATGGTACTCTTTGTGGAATGCATAGATGTACATGGCAGGTAGGCAAACTTTGCAACATGTGATGGTGTAGCAGTTTAAACATGTCAGACAAGTCACCCTTTTAGTCATGTCAGCTACCTTCACTTGATGTAGTGCATGATCAAGGTGTCGGGATTTGACTTGTGACCTTGTAGGTGACTGATAGTGAAGGCAGGCTGGCCAGTAATGAATTCACAGTACCTACTTTCCTGCATTTAAAAACATATGTCATTTACATTTGTAAAAGTGCTTTACATGTAAAAAGTATTTTGATGTTGCAAACAGAGTGCAATGATGTTCCACTATTCTCTTACTTAGGTACCCTGGAAAAGGGGGAGGCAGCCATCCTCTAGTGTTTCATCCATTCCCTGACCTCCAGACCATGCAGGAGAGGCACATCATACAGAAATATAGATTAGATCGAGTGACCATCATGGATCTGACTACTCAGTTGGAGCGAGATCTCCGATCAGAGATTAACAATCCCCACATTATCACCCCTCTTGTAAAGGTTTTGTTTGTTTTGCACTTTTCGGCCACTGGCTCTTTTCAGTTTACTGTTGCCACTTCAGGTGGGATGTCACAAGCGATGTTCAGTTTTGTCCTGACAGATGTGCTTGCTGCATTGTTTACAGACATGAGTTGCTACATTTAGTTCCCTGGGCATGATGATTTGGGTGCAGTGAAGGCAGCTTTCTATGAGCTACGCCACATCCCACATGTATTTGGATCCATTGATTATACACACATTTCTTTAGTGGCACCACACAACCGTGAGCAGGCTTACAGGAACCGGAGACACTACCACTCCATTAACGTGCAAGTTGTCTGTTTGGCAGATCCGTACATCTCCAGCGTCTGTGCCATTTTTCCAAGATCCGCCCATGATAGCTTCATCCTAAAGAACAGTAACGTACTACGGCTGATGTCACAATTCCAAACAGAGAGGGCATGACTTGTGGGTAAGTGTGATATGTGGTAGATTGATTATGCATGGATATCATGCAAATTGATTTGAGTGTCTGAACTATTATTTTCATGCTACATATCTTACATGTAGGAGACTCAGGATATCCCAACCGGCCATGGTTGTTGGCGCCACTCCAAAATCCTACAACACCTGCTGAACAACGCTTCAGTGACACACAATGAAGGACAAGGTGGCCAGTGGAGCGGACGTTTTGCCTCCTGAAAGCCAGGTTCCGCTGCCTGGACAGGACTGGTGGAGCCCTCCAATTCTCACCGGGAAGGTATGCCAGATCACTGTGGCCTGCTGCATCGTCCACAACGTTGCCCTGAGATGGGAGATACTGTATATCCCAGAGGATGGAGAGCATGGGAATCCAGCTGCAGGGCGCCGAGAAATGCCAAGTGACGATGATGATAGTGGTGAGGATGATGGAGCAGATGTGCGTCAGGAACTCATCCACAACTACTTCTCCAGAAGGTAAGTGTATCATTGATATGTGGTGTTGAAAGGTGCACTAGGCACTGCAAGGGTGTACTACAGACCGAGGAAATGTTTTGAGTGAATCAGACCATGTTGAGACAAGGTAAAGTGCTGTAGTATGATCTTTTTAAGGTGGTTAATGACGCCAATGTGTAGTGTCATAGTTTAAAAATGTAGAGCCTGTGAAAAAGCCTACATGGGGTATGTGTATTTATATTATGCAGAACTAATCACTGTATTGTTCACTTGTAGGTCAGTGCTCCATGTCGTGCTCATGCGTTCATAATTGCATTGTGACTTTGGCTGGTATGTGTTGCTGTTCCTGAGGAACGGAGTGAACATGGATTGTTCCTGGGACTATGTGTCATAAATGATGCGTTTGACACATCTTCGTAAGGACAGCTTGTACTACGATGGGTACCTGGCATTTCTTGGAATTTTGTCTTGTGGTGTATTGTTCCCAAAGCAATATGTGTGCCATCATGTGTCACAACAAATGTTTGAGTTAAGGCCAGTTAATGTCAATCTGCCTTCACATGGCCTCATTCCTCATTGCTTATGACCTGTGTGTGACTGTTTTGGTGTCTTATCATGATGTTTTAAGAGTGCTTGTCACACATGACTTACATGTACATGTTATACCACCAGATGGGGGCAACACATGATTGTTTAGTTCCTGGGATTAAGGACTGTGGTGCAGACATTTGTCTGTGTACTTATTTTCTATCTGTTATTTTGATTGAATGAGCTTTGAGGCAAACCACATATGTATGTCATATGTTTTGGATTATTTAATTGCTCTTCACATGAAGTGGGTTTGTGACAACTTTGTATTCTGATACCAATTTGTAAAATTGGTGCTAGTACAGATTTTCACTTTTGTCAGTCTCTGTATGTACAGATTTAATGTTGTAGATGATGAAACAATGTGTGTATCCTAATGTGACCTACTACTGTACAGAGGGGATGGCGCTCTTGTTATGCAGACACGACTACATTTGCAGTAGAGTAAGAAAATGTATCTTTGCAAACATACAATGCTATTTGACTGTGGATGAATCATCACATGAAACGATGTTAGAAAGAATACAATGGACAGTCGGATTAGTGGGGTATATCTCAATTTATTTAATTGAAAAATAAGTACCAAAAATAATAAGAGATTGTGAGAATAACAGCGATAGGAGTGTGGATGAAAACAAACAATTGAAGTGAAGGATACAATCATGGTGGATAAAAACGTTGAAGTAGAGTCCCTAGTTTACGGCTACCAAAGTCCAAATGACTCCTCACATCAAAGTGGGATATATGGGGAGGTTGAGTCAACAACATGAATGTGTGGCAAACACAGCATAGACATTAGTGGTGAGGTGGTCCTTTGCCAGTGGTTCTGGTCTTGCCACCCTTCCCTCCTGAAGTCTTACAAGGACGTCCCCTCTCTCTGGGTGAGGGAGGATCAGAAGCTGCTGAACCTAGGGTGCCTACGGGTATAAACTCTTCTGTCAGGGCCTCCCTTCCTGTGGCAGCTGCAGAGGTTGATAGTGGTGATGAGCTTGGCACATAGGGAGGGGGAGCTGTTGGGGGAAAGCCCTGCAGAGGGTGCTGTTGATATCTCTCAGCACCCCTACCAGGGATGCCACCTCAGAAAGTAGGCCGGCCACCTCGGTGCAGACTCGTGCCCCTTCTGTGCGTAAGTCTGCTACCTCGTTGTTAAGGTGTGCCATATCTTCCCTGATGGCAGTGACCTCCTGGTATGTGGACTCGTGCAACTCCTTCATTTCCCTGACTTCGCTGACAACCTGACCCAACACACCTTGAGAGTCCTGGTACAGAGCCAGGACCTGTGTTATGGGAGCCTGGGCACCCTACTCAACAGTGGACTCATGCTGGGGATGCACATTGGCCCTCCTCCGATGTCTAGCCCCACTGCCCTCTGCCCTAGACACAGACTGCACTCTCCCACTGGGTCCTGGCTCCTGACTGACTAGGGTGGTGGTGGCTGTCTGAGAAGCCAGGACTGGGGGCAGGAGATGATACTCCCTGTGCTAGGCGCAGTGGTTGTGGAGACAGATGTTGTCAGAGTTGCTCCCGCCATGGTAGGAGGTATGGTCCCAGAGTGGCCAACTGTTGAGGTCTGATCAGACTGCCCAGATGTGCTAGGCCGGTGGTCAAAGTCCAATGCTTCTAGAGCTTTTTGGTCACTGAGGGCTTCTTTATCTTCCTTGTCTTGGTCTTGGGAGGGACTCTGCTGACTTTACTCTGTCTGCTCAGCAGCAGTTGCTGGGTCAGCTATGGATTTAAATGGATATGAAAGTTAATGGCAGCATTTATGTGTGTACATCTAGGAAATTTGTGTCCAGTCCATTGCTGAGCTGAAGAACTGATATCTGTAACTAGTGACATAAATAATCTTTAACATTGATAATGGAAGTGCGGGGGCCACGAGGAGATTGCTATCGGCTGGTCCCGACGTTTTTTGCTGTTCGATACTGCAACTGTAAGTTTGGAGGCATGGCTACGGAGAACCACGCCTCCGAATAGCCACAGGCGACTCGCTGCTCCACCCCCGGTAATTGCGATTCGTACCTGGCTGGCTGGCGTTCCGGTGATTTTTGCCGCATGAAATCTTTGCGGCTTTCATGAAGGCAAGCAGGTCCTGGATATCGAGGGCGCGGGCAAGGTGAAACGAGGCACCTGGATTAGGATTCTCTCTCTCCTGTGCACCTTTGCTCTGGTGCTTGTGTCGAAGAGGTGCGGCGACCACGGGAGCTGGGCCCTGTTGGAGGAGGCGGGCGGCGGCCTGATTGAGAAGGCGAGGTGGAGGTGGGCGTTTGCTTCCCGAACTGCGGTGAGGATTTTTCAGCGGCCGCTTCGCTGATCTTCTGCGGCTCTCTCCATGCGGCCAAATTGTAGCGGGAGGTTGAGAGTGTTCGGAAGACAGCTTGTCTACCCCCTGAGCTCATCGGTTCTTTGATGGGTCTCTTGCTGGGTAGGAACGTTGGCAATAAGTGCTGATACCATATTAATCTGCAAAAGACTGAAAGAGACAACAACTGGAAGGACCTCTGGAACATAACTGAGAGCTTTTGGAGAAGTACACAAATTCCAGGTACGGAGGATTTAAGGGGTGACATCGGGAATCAAGAGGGTTATTAGAGGCTACGGGGGCATACGAGAAAAGTCACGAAAAAGACACGAAAAAGACACGGAAAAGCTAAGGGTGAAAAAAATAAAAAGAGGGAAAGAAATGGGTAAACCTCTGAAACATAACGTAGTCGCTAAAGTCAACTCTGTTGCCCGTCTTAAAGTCAAAACACGTTTAGCTCAGGCAAAGGAAGCTGCACGGTTGGCTAATAAGGAGAACACCACCAATTCCTATGGCCTTGATAGCACCCTCGAGAGCTCGGAGGAGGACCTGCCCCACATCACCTCTCCGGAACGGGAGGAATCGGTGATAGACCAGACAAATGTTATATCAAATTTGAAAAAAGCCGCAGCTGTGTCGACCAAGTCCCAGCAGGACAATTCGGTATTAGATGGACTAAAGAAAGGATTAAAAGAGGCAAAGCAATTTCCACTATTCTTAAAGATAGCTACCTTACAACCCCCCTCTCCAAGTTCTAGTCTAATTCCAAAACTACCTGAAGGCCCATCAGCGGTACCAGTGCTGCCAGTACTACTAATGGACTCGGCTTCTAATGATCAGGAGAAACTACAATGCTATCTGGAACCCGATCATCTGGTAGTCCCGGAGTTATAACAAGGTCAAGATCAAGGTCAAGATTTGGCGACCTCATTAATAGTATCAACGGAACCGGTTGCTTCTAGCATAAATCACTCTCAGCTACAAGGAGCATCAGATGAAGGCAGAAAGACCGCCATAAAGATCTCTTTAAACCCAATGTCACCCCAATATAAACTTCAGTCACAACCCCTACCGTTGCCTCAGGGTCAAGTATTGCCAGAGGGTCAGTCGGCCCAGGAGGATACCATGGTTGGAAATACGACTCCTGGTACCGTTGAATTGCAAAACTACCCCAGTCAAAGTATGGAGACATCAGGTGTTTATCAATTAGATATTAGAGACATGCTCAATCTAATATTGGATGAGGTTCGCAAGATGAAAAAAACTCAGAAATTGGAAATTGCCTCTCTGCACCTACGGTTAAGGAAAATTGAAGAAGTAATGACATGCTTTCCTATCAAACTTCAGGAGGCAGAAGCCAGAATTTCAGCTCTAGAAGATCAAATGAATACGGTCACTGGGGAAGTGAAAGAGGCAGTAAAAAATAAGAATTATCTGGAGAATAAACTGGAGGATCTTGAGAACCATTCTTGGAGGTCAAACCTCCGGATAGTTGGGGTTCCCGAAGGTATCAAAGGTTCTCAAACTATGCAATGGGTTAACTCCTTCATCAAGCAGAAAGTTCTTCCGGAGTTCGAAGGAGATCTCACTATTACTAGGGCACATCGGGTCCCAGCCCATCCTTTCCCCAATTCCACGATGCCGCGAACAATCTTGCTGAACTTTGCAGACTTTCGAATAAAGGAAATAATCTTGACAAAGGCAATTCAGCAGAGGCAGTTTTTAGTAAATGAAACCATCAAGTGTCGTATATTTTCTGATATGACTGCTGCTGCTGCACGTAGAAGAAAAGAGTTTGTTAAGATTCTTCATTTGTTTAAAGCCCATGGTGCCCAAGCATCAATAGCCCAACAATCAAAACTGAGAGTTTTAGTTAAGGGAAAGTTTTTATGTTTTCTGATTTGGAAGAAGCTCAGGCATTATTAAAAGAGATCTCGCATGGATCTCGAGCCTAAAGGAATGGTTTAAATACGTAGATCCGTCATATGGTAACAAAAAGGGCCTTCCCTGTTTCTGGTGCTGGTGCGCTTTTCAGCTAGCTAATTTCTGATTATTTCATTCTATTGCTGGGGCTTGTGGGGTCAGCGGGGTCACCCAGGGTGTAATACCATGACACCCAGGAGGTTAGATGGGAGGGGCGAAATGTGGTTAGCGTGGTTAGTGGGGGTTTTTCCACATTTCGATGGGTGGGTTTTCTTTTGGGGTGGGAAGGGTGGGGTTGGGAAAGGGTTCACTGCAGGAAAAAGAGTAGGAGCAGAAGGTACAGATAGTAAGCAATCTAAAGTTTTGTTACTGAGTAAACCAGGAGTTTACTCTACAGAAAGAATTATTGATAGAAACCAGTAAATGTAAGGTCCTATCAGTCAATGCTAATGGAATTCTAAATAAAAGAAAGTACGGCGCTCTTATTAGATGGTTGATATCATTCAACCCCCAAGTCTTGTTTTTTCAGGAGACACACTTAAAATCTAATTCTCCCAAGTTATTTTTACCCAGGGTTTTTTCTAATGTTTTTTTTTGCGTCCGCAGGCGTCGCTATGAGAGGAATTGCCATCTATTTCTCTAGAAAACTTCCCAGGGAATTTTTACAAGTACATAGGGATCCACAGGGGAGATGGATATGGGTGGCAACAAGGTTACAGGGGAGGATCGTGAATTTTATAAATTACTATGGCCCTGTTTCGGATGACATCTCAGCCCTGGTCAAGATTAATGAGCTTTTGATGGGAGCCCCTGGACAGTTTATTATAGGAGGGGATTTTAACTTTATACAGGATTTAAGAAAGGATACTTCAAATAAAAATAAAAAACAACTGAAACCAAATACCAAAAAATTAGTGGAGGCTATTAGACAAGAATATCAACTGGTAGATCCTTGGCGAGATATTAATTCTGATAAAGAATTTTTTACCTGCTATTCGCACCGCTTTCAAACCGCATCCCGAATGGATTTTTTTCTTACATCCAGATCTCTTCAGGTTTTAAAGGCAGATATAGGATGCAATCCCTTCTCTGACCATGCGTATATTGGGCTCGAATTAATTCTTGGGGGAGGGAGCAGAGAGCGTCCCAGGTGGCAGCTGGACCGCCTCCTCCTCCAAGACCAGGATTGGGTAAAAAGCTTTAGAGAATGGATCTCCGAATATTTTAAGATCAATGAGAACACTGCGGAGCCCTTCTCTGTGTGGGGCGGGTTCAAGGCGGCAGCCCACGGCCAAATAATCGCCTTTACGGCTGCCCAGTCAAATGCTCGGAGGCTTAAAATAGCTGAATTACAAACAGCGGTCGAAAAAGAGTACGCCCTCCAGCTTCAGCTACTCCCTAATCAACTCGAGCAGACAAGAACAGCTATGAGGGATTTTTTTGTTCTAGAAGAGATCTGTAGTTCCCAAATGTATCAACAAAGGGTTTACGAAGAAAGCCAGCTAGTTGGAAAATTCCTGGCTAATTCGACAAGAAAAAAACATTAAGCAGCCATAATATCGAAAGTGCTTGACCCTCAGACCGGTCGTGAAGTTGTCAATAGCGACGAGATCCCCCAGATCTTTTTAGAACATTTCCACCAACTTTATTCTACAGAATATCTAGTGGAGGAGGAGCTGATCCAGGATTATTTCACAAATGTGAATATTCCTAAACTTTCAGATAACCGGATCAGTCAATTAGGATCTGATGTGGAATCCACCGAGATTTTGGCATCCATCAAAGCAACAGCCGGGGCCAAAGCGTGTGGGCAGGATGGCTTCCCTATTGATTTTTATAAAGTTTTTTCAAAAGAATTAATCACTCCCCTGAAAAAACTATTTAATTGTATTAAAAAGGGTGGTTTGGTTCCCCCATTTTTTAAAGAGGCGATAATTGTGTCCTTTGTTAAAAAGATAAAAATCCTATAGATGTTAATTCATATAGGCCCATCAGTCTTTTGAATTCAGATTATAAGATCTTAATGAAAGTATGGGCAGAGCGTTTTTATTTGCCGCCCAAGAGACAATTCATAGAGACCAGACTGGTTTCATAGCAGGTAGGTCAATGACGGCCAACACCGAGTTTTTAATACATGCCTTGGACTATTTTAATACCAATCTTATTCCGGCATGTATTATAATGGTCGATGCCGAGAAAGCTTTCGACTTGGTTAATTGGAGAACTCTGACTTTTGCCCTCGGTCTATTTGGCTTTCCCTCTCAGGTCGTTAATATGCTACGCAACATCTATCAGGGAGCCACGGATCTGGTAGCAATAAATTCGAAACGAGCGGGAATTATCAAAATAGACCGTTGGACGAGACAGGGTTGTCCGCTTTCGCCACTGCTTTTTACTTTTTTTATAGAGCCACTGGTAATTAAAATGCAAAATAATGCTGCTATTCAACCCCCTATCTCTGATATGGCGAAGTTGAAACTTTTTGCGGACGATATTATTTTATATTTGATGCCCGACAAAGATAATCTCGAAATGGTTTTAAGGGAATTTAGGAACTTTGAGCTTATTGGCGGCTATAAAATAAATTCTAATAAAACTGAAGTTCTTGCCCTCAATACAGATTTAAATTTTCTTCCATCTTGCTTGAGGGCACAAGCCGCTAAGTTAGATCCAATCAGATATCTTGGGATATTTGTGTCCAGTCAATACCAACAGTTATATAAACTGAATTATTTAAGAATGAAAGAGAAAATTAAGAGACTTCTGGAACAATGGCTTCTACTCCCCTATCGTTAGTAGGTAGAGTCTCATTAATCAAAATGTCCATACTTCAGTTGCTTATATTTCTTTTTATTAATGTCCCAATTAAGATAAATTTGTCCTTTTTAGAGAAATAGAAACCTTGTTTAGAGAATTTGTTTGGGGAAAGAAAGTATCAAGGGTTAAACTGACTGTGGTGCAACTACCTACCACACAAGGGGGCTTAGCTTTGCCTCATTTAAGAACTTATTACGAGGCCGCATTTTTAGATTTAGTGTCTGGCTTGATGGGATCTAAATGTACTAGAGATAGCTTCTTTATAGATAAAATGGCGCAAGAAATTGGTTCTCAAACTCGAGTGTTTTTAAAAACCTCCAAACTTTCCAAGAGAACAAGATACAAGACTTTAAAGGATTATTCCTTTAGACTTTCGTCCTTTTTTAAAAAGACGGGCTCCTCGGGTCTGCAATATTTAAGATTGGGAGAATGTACTAGTCTCGGCCTCCAGTTTCGAGCAAGTTATATTAACAATTGGGAAGGTTGTGGACTACGTGAGTTAAGACATTTTATTATTCAAAATAGGGTGATCTCCTGGCAAGAGGTAATGGCAAGGGCGGAGAGCAGTAGGAAACCTGCCTTTTTTGAATAATTACAAGATGTTCATTTAAAAAAAAAATACTATTGGCATTTTTGATGCTCCAAACCAACTTGTGGTAGGTCTCTACGGGGCCAAAGTCAGTGGTGTAGGGAATTGGTACCGGTTATTACATCACCAGGGTCAAGTACCCTTGATAGAGAGTCATCTGGCTAATATAGTTCGCAAGACACAATGTTTTGTTTCCCTCAATGATTGGGAAACCTTATGCCACCTAGGAAGCAAATCCCTGCGCGCAGCGAATTTTAAAAGGATGGCCTTCTTATCACGTTGGCTTTCCTATTTAACTCCGGCAGCCCTGAAAAAAAGATTTCCGGAAGTTGAAAATAAGTGCTTTCGCTGTCAGGCGGATGGGGAAGGTGGATGGCACCATATTGTTTTTGCATGCCCACGGCTGAGGCCCTTTTGGGAGGCAATTTTTGTAGATATTGAGCAGGCAATTGGGAAGAGAGTTCCGCTCGAGGCCGAGGCTGTTCTGTTTGGATTATGTAGAGACAGAATGAGGTTAACAGAGGCCGAGAAAGTTTTTCTATTTATTTCTTGTACTGTAGCCCGTTCTTTAATTCTTCAGAATTGGAAATCTAGAGAAGCTCCCTCTCATTTGAAGTGGTTTAATAATATGAAAAGGACTCGAAATTTTGAAGAAGCTTACGCTAGACGGGTGGGAGGCACTAGGAAATTTGAAAAAAAATGGAAGTTTTTCAGTGATTTAGAAAAGCTAAAGGAGGGACATTAACACTCGATATTGATATTGATGTTGAAGTTGTAGCAGTTATTTGTGATAAAAAGCACTTGCACTTTCTTTGTTATTGCACTTTAGAAGCATTAGCACTTTTCTTGTTGCTGCACTTTATTAGATGATTTGCACATTGTTATTTCTGGTTGATGATGTTATTAGCTGCTACAGCCATATTTTCTCTAAATTTTATCATGAAATAAGAAGCTATCGTATTTTTTGTACAAAGGGATTTTAATAACGATTTTAAGTATAATATCTATTTTATGTACTTAATGCTCTGCTCAATAAATTTTTTTTAAAAACAACAACAAAAAACATTGATAATGGAAATCTGTAAATATTTCATATCATTTTTTCAAAGGTAAATGTTTTGTTCTCTGGAATTTGGTGTTTCCTCAGTGAGTGTTCAACAATTACCTACACTGACAGGGTATGGTTCCAATGTATATCAGTACATGCAATAAGGCATATTGTTAACTAGGTTGTCAACAATGAACTTTGATTAATCACTTTGGACTTGTGAGCATGGGCTCAGTTGGCATTGTGGAAAACCTGAGTGTCTTGTTTGGCACACATTTCTTAGTTGTATAGTTGGGTTATTCTGTAGCTCAGGCCAACATAGCTCAGAGTTTGTGTGCATGACACCAACAACCTAAGATACCTAGCTCAAATTGCATTTCTGTACATTTCTCAATGTGACAGATTTCATGTTGGATATCTGAGTAGCAAGATGGCTGCCAGGTGAGAAGGGAGGTGAGGAGTGTAGCATGCTGGATGGAGGTGAAGAGACAAGGCCTCATGGTAGATGTAGTAAAGGGGATGTACCTTCAGCAGAGGCTGAGAAGAGTTGGGCTCCTTGAGTGGTGTTAGTTCAGTAGCAAGATGGATGCCAGGTGAGAAGGGGGTTGAGGAATGTAGCATCCTGGGTGGTGGTGAAGAGACAAGGCCTCATGGTAGATGTGGTAAAGTGGATGTGACTTTGTCAAAGGATGAGAAGAGTTCGGCTCCTTTGAATGGTGTTAGTTCAGTAGCAAGATGGCTGCTAGGTGAGAAGGGGGTCAGGAGTGTAGCATTCTGGGTGTAGGTGAAGAGACAAAGGCTCATGGGAGCTATGCTTATTTGTTACTTTACTGGTGAGTATGGTACCATAGCTGTATATTGTACAGATCTTTGATTTGACACTCATTTGCATGATCCCATATTACATGCTTCCATTCTTGTAGGATTTGATGCAGCACTTACTGACAGCATTGGAATATGATACCATTTTTGCAATGAATATCTGAAGTGTAGTTAGCAACAATATTCTTTGCCACATATAAACCAACATTTGAGATAGATTCTATGTGCCATGTTCAAGGAGTAGATGTAAATGAGGACAGAAAAGACCTATTTGATTGCAGACAGGGCATTGTGATATTGTGTCAGTCCTTGTAGTATGACTTACCAGAGTCCATTCCTCCTTTTATTCCTTCCAAGCCCTCAGGGTGTAGGATGGCCAAGACCTTCTCCTCCCAAAGCTTGAGTCATAATGGCGTGCTGGGAGGACCACCGCCAGTTTTCCGTGCCTCCTGGAGGTGGTCACTGTACTTCTTATGAACCTTCTTCCAGAGGTCGTTCCAGTTCTTCCTAAAGTCCAGCTGTGTGTGCGGGGTGTTTCCAACAGCATTCACACTGTTGACTATCCTCTCCCACATTTCTGATCTCATGCCGTGAGGAGAATGCTGGACTTCGGTACCAAAAATTTGGGGCTCTACTTTAATGATTTCATCCACCATGGTTGTTAATTCCCTTTCACTGAAGGCTAGTTTTTTGGGGACCATAGTGAGGGGAGAAATAAAATGTTCCGGTAGTGAGTTCAAAAGAATATTTAAGAAGGGCATAACGGCTTAGGTTGTGCAAATGGAGTTAAAGGGTGGTGGTGGGGGTTAACGAGTGAAACTTTAGAAATAATAGTTTGAAAGATTATTTATAGGTGTGAAAAAGGTGGCTGCTCTGTTTAGAATGGCAAAGTTTGTAGGTCGAATTAGGGGTGTGTTTTATAGTGTGGTTTGCTGGCGTGGCCACTTGTGACAAGATTTCTAATGTGTGGTATCTGGGTCCAGACAGTAGTATTTTTTTAGATTTTATTTTATTTGTTGTTTTCTAGCACATCGGCTATAGACCGCCTTTGAGTAACCGCCATTGGCTGTCCATCGCCGTGAGACTGCCAATGTCACTTTGCACTCGTAATACACTCAACGGTGGAAACGCTATCCTGGTTGAGAAATCTGATCTCACGCATTGAGAAATCTGACCGCGAGGTGAATTTTCCTCACTTGCGCTCACCAACGAGCGAGGAAATTTTTTTCGTAACTCCACATGCTCCACGGAGTGCAGAAAACTCCACAAACGTAGGGAGTTCACCACCCAAGCCTAGTCTTGGGACTGCCAAACTCATAATCAAGCCCTAAGTGCATATTTCTGTAGTTGACACTGATGAAGCATGATTTTGCGAAATAAAATCCTGCTTTATTAAATCTACTCATATTTGTCTTACTAATAAAACAATGACTAATAGTGTGAAAACATATTAACAAGGGTAACCAATTTTTTGTGAATAAGTGCAAAACAAAGCACACGTTAGAAGCATTAGTGAAAAAGTGCAAAATGAAACACAATACGTGTAGAAAAATGAAAGTAGCATTAAACGTGTAGAGAGCATGAATAAATAAATGTTCTTTATGTGAACTAAGACATTTACGAGAAAGAGAGAAATGGAAATAATAAATAGAAAATGCTTACGAAAACGTTATGCAAAAACGCCTATTTTTCTTTACTTATAATTTAAGAGAGACATATTAATTAATAAATGGACTAATTGGAATAATATTTGTGGATATAATAGAGAATGATGATTCTTTTGCCATAATGATCTTTTATGAAATTTATTGTCATAACTAAAATGTCTTTTATTTTCCTAGAGAGAGATGCATTACAAAATCCTAAGAAGGCCTCAAAACCTTGCTTGGATGATATTTACTTTTCTTAAAATGTAGGCTTTGAGGGAAAATGTATTTTGTCCTTCACTAGTCTAAATTGCTCTGTTAGTTTGTTTAGCTGTGCACAAATTAATCTCAAGGAATTTCCTCTTGATTATTTACTGTGAATGAACTCATTGGGTGAAAGTTACAAACCGGCAAAACGTGTGCGAGGATGTCGATAATGTTGCAAGATGTTTTCCTGTTTCCGCAGAAGGATGACTTAATTAGAACTAACAATGACTTTCTTCAATGAACTTTTTCGAGCTAGTATGGTCAGATGATCACCTTATTCTGAAAACCAATGAAAACGAGAAGAAGCTATGAATGATACTTTTAGGAGATTGGACATTAATAATTAGGGTATAAATATTTGTGTAAAAGAGAATTTTGGGAATAGCTGTTTCTATGAGAGGAGTGCTTTGCTGCTGTTTTCTCTATGCTACTCTGACTGGCTGCTGTCCTTGCTAATCCTGACTGAGACTGTCCTGAATTCTTTGCACTTCATCGGCTGGTGATATTGCTCTTAGCTATACCTTTTTGGCCAAGAGGTTAGCTTCCTTTCTCATTGCACGCTGTGCAAATATTTCTCTAGGTTCATATGAAATCAATTGCATATTGATATTTGCAATGAATTATTTTCCCTTTTGTCTCTCTCTCTCTCCACTCAATTGCCTGTTATTGATATTATGCTGAATTTGATCAAAAATTGTTTCTTATATTAGTAATTTACCTGTAACATTTGTTTATGAAGAAACATATGATTCTTGCTAATGTGTTCATGTACTGACCATTCATATTCTGAAAACTTAGATAAAAGTGACTTGATAAGAATTTCAGAGTTTGTCATTATTATGAGTTTTTGACAGATTTGTACATATTATGACAGTTGTTATCAAGTTGGATATTTCCTTCATTAGGGTCCTCATGAGGGGAATTTTATCCGTCTTTGCCAAGTCCCTATTAGATCTACACAAAGATTCATCGGAGGACCTGTTGTTGTAAGTGGGTATTAAGTTCTCATGGGCCCGAACTGCTAATCATAAAAGAGTCTAGTGATATAAAGATTAGTGATATCTTTAAGGATGAATAAAATTTCTCCCCGCTTCCGCTGCATCAGCACCATGTACTTTGTTTAAAATGGTAGTAACTTCCCTGTATGGCTATGTGCTGGTGTATTTTTAGGATAGATTGGATCATAGCTTGCTCAAAGTTA
The DNA here is from genome assembly GCA_963921515.1 of Calotriton arnoldi. Classification (NCBI taxonomy): domain Eukaryota; kingdom Metazoa; phylum Chordata; class Amphibia; order Caudata; family Salamandridae; genus Calotriton; species Calotriton arnoldi. The sequence goes on from CAWUFW010013279.1 coordinate 54,886, forward strand.
ATAATAATAATTTTTGGGGAGAGTAGTTGTTTGTTTGTTGCTTAATGTGATTTAGCAGTTCCATGTAGTTACTGCCTTGTTTGTTTGTAAGTAACACATACACAAAAGATGTATTTGTTTTTTGAAAGTCACCATGTATGGTGTATAGCTGATGGAATTGTTTGGGACACATTTTAAATGTACCAGCCATCATCCATGTTTGACATTGGGCTAGTCTGAGTAAGTTGTTAGGGGTAGCAAAGATTAGTATACGTTTGTCATTACTTTTGTTATCATATAATAGGAATTGTTCCTCTCTATGAATGAATGGATTTATTTGATAGCGCGCATGAATCACCCCCTCAGGGGTATCTCGGCAAACAGTCAATACAACAGGCTGAGGCTGAGTTAAAACAGAACCGTTTTTAGTGCTTTCCTAAATTTATTACAGTCAGGAGAGGTTCTGACATGAAATGGCAGTTTGTCCCAGAGGATAGGGCCACAGGGAAAAATATCTTTCACACCATCTAGATTGTCGAATGCGGTGGACTGACAGCAGTTCCTTCTCACTGGAACGCAAGTTCCTAGCAGGGTAATATCATTTGAGCCTCTGACAAAGATACTCAGTACCCTCACCCAGCCGGGCTTTAGTTTATAGGTTAGCCAGGACTTTTTGAATATTATCCTGTTCTGTAATGGCAACCAGTGAAGGGATTTTAGGAGTGGAGCAGAAGCTGATCTAGGTGGTTGATTACAAATCAACCGCACTGCTATGTTTTGCATGACCTCTAGTTTCGACAATAGAGACTCATTGGGAGAGGCCAGTAGCACGTTGCTGTAATCCAGCTGACTCACGACAAGACCTGTACCAAGGTCTTCCTAGCAAAGAAGGGAAGGAATGGAAAAACTTTCTTCAATAGGTGCAGCTTGTAGAAACAAGTGCCCGTTGTAGATTGGGCTTGGTCTACCATGTTATGTTCCTGATCCAACTTGATTCCTAGGTTTTATACTACCTTGCTAGGGATAGGGGCCTTGCCTAGCTCTGCTGGCCCCCAATATGGAGTCCACAGGGTTGGTGCTTTTCAAAACAGAGTAATCTCTGTTTTCCCTGGGTTCAGCTGTAGGAAATTATCTGACATCCACTTGACAATCACCTTCATGCCCTCCAAAAAGCAACCCTTCACTTTGTCAAAATAATTGTCAAAGGGCAAGACCAGCTGAATATAGTCTTCATTTGACAAAATCTCAAAGCCATATGCTGTGATTACTTTTGCGAGGGGAGCCACATAAATGTTAAATAACGTGGGGCTCAGACATGACCCTTGAAGGACCTCTTTGTCAGCCCACCTGGGCTTGGGTTTGAAGGATTCCAGTGAGACACACTGCATTCTATCTTTCAAGAAGTCCTGGAACCAGGCCAGGGCAGGCCCTTCAATCCCGACATCTTAAAGTCTTTGGAGTAGCTTAACATGGGGCACAGTATCAAATGCTGAAGATAGGTCTAAGAGCACAAGCATAGACCTATGGGTCACTGTAAGTTGCAGTGGGATGCCTATATCCCTGTGTGTTTTAGGAATAGGTGGGGTATTGCTGGTGGGCCTTTTAGTTCGTGTTATGAGGGGTTTAATGGTGGGTATTGATGGTAACTGGCCTATTATATGTTCTAGTATGTGGGGTAGTATATCTTTTAGTATTTGTGCTGTGGGTTCTTAGGTACTAGTGCTTGCATCTCTTATTTCTAACACTTTTATTTCTGTTACAGTGGGAGGATGTATATGCTCTTTTACATTGATTACTACATTTTCTTTAGTAGTTGCCCTCCCATAACATGCATTAGAATATTATTTTGTACAGTTACAATACAGTAGAGCATTTTCTTGACTGTAGGTGTATCCCATGTAACAGAGTAACAGTTTCCCCTTCTGTTATGTTATAAATGTTGCACTTTCTGTCATAATGTCTTTATTTACTGTGATAATATGAATATAGAAAAATTGTTATTTACTAAACGTTCTTTATTAATATTCAGTTTAGTGTACATTTTCTATTTTTTTCCAAAACTTACTTATATGTTGTTCAGAGAAGGTTTGTGTTGTTGGAAACTTTTCCTTCAGCAAACTTCTTCGTGAAACAGGTGTTTTTTCTGTTTGAAGAGAAAAAGTAGTTTTATATATTTCATATAGTATATATTTGATGTTTAACAACGTTTAGGTTATTCAGACTTTGAACTGTTGCCGTACGTTTAAAGCACTTCTTTTTGTGGTCTTTGATGTTTAGTTGTTGATGGAGTTTAGTCGAAGGTTGGATAATCTGTTGAAAAGGACCAACGTTAAAAACTTTGTTAGCAATTGTTTATTAATAATTGTTTTTACAAGTTAAAATGATTTAACTTTGTATTTTAAATATAATTAGTACATACTTGGAGAAGTGGATGTATGGTAGTATATGTTGGAGACTTGTCTTTTGCAGGGAAAATTCGGCAGAGTTTCTTTCTCGTCAAATGTTTGGCATTTTTTTTAGATATTTTTTCTCTTATTACTCTGGCTTTTATATTGTTTGTTTAATTGGCTAAGCTTTTTTATTGGTTATAGGTTTGTATAATTTAATATTATTGGTTGTTATAGCTTTATTTCGTTTTTTTCCATGTCCTTATTTGGATAACGCCGATCAATGATTTTTTATGCTTGTATTCAAGATAACTTAATTATTTATTATTATGTGTATTTATTTTAAGAAAAGAAATAATATTGTTTGTGAATATAAATATATGTTGTATGTAATTGGGATGTAAATATGTGTAATGTATAATTTAGAGGAAATATCTGTTGATATACTTAACATGTATTAATTTGGTTAAGTAAATTATTATAATTTATTTATATATTGTAGGTATTATTGTAGGATATCTTTGGGTGCTTGTTGGTTTAAATATTGTGTTTTTCATAATTTTTACTGCCATTTATTACTTGTTTTAATGATATTTACGTATTCGATATTGTTGATTTTGATATTTTTGAACTAGTCTATGGTTAGTTATAAGTCACGATATTTTTGTTTCCGACATTTTTGTTTTTGATATATGTTAGATTAGATATTTGTGACGTCAATATTATGTGTACAATATTAGTGTTTTTTTAATTAAGCATAGGGACTCAATATTTTTGTAAACAATATTACATTTTTGATAATTCTTTAAGTAGATATTTGTGGTCTTGATATTATGTCAGTTGCCTTGAGAGGATCTCATTTACATACAGCATAAACTAAATATCGAACTAAGAAAGTGCTAAATTCTTTCTGTTGATTGCCTTATTTACATTGGGTTCTATTACGTTGCCGGTCAGAAGAGCGTCCGACCCACACCGTAGTGGGATAGAATCCACCCGACTATTAGTTCCACCCGCTATTTAGGATGCGACTGCCCTATGGGCGGTCGGAAACATCCATTTTTCCATTGCTGCTTGTGCAGCGGCCGGAAAATGGCCCCATTGCGGAGGGCCAGGGAGGGAGGAGGCACTGCTAGGGGACCCCAAAGTCACTTTCTGCCTGCCTTTTCATGGCAGTCAGACCGCCATGAAAGGGTAGGAGGAAAGCGACATTGTAATCCCGACGGCGCAGCCGAGGCTGGCTCCGCTGCCATTTGGAGATTATTTTTCTGACCATTGCCCCGATGGGCTCCGTGAGCCCTTCGGATGCGGAGCGGAAATCCCTCGCGGGTTTCCCTGCGACCGCCAGCATCATTATACAGTGGGCGGATGGAAACCTCTGATGTCGGGCAGAAAGCATCTGACGAGCTGTGGATTGCCACCAACATCATAATGAGGCCCATAGTGTTGAATTCTGTCACAGGAGCATCGCTTTCATGGTATATTACATTCAATGCCTGTTAAAGGTGATAATCGTGACTAATGCTTTGAAATATCAGGGCCATCAAGGGAGGATCAGGTATGGAACATTGTACGCACCATAGTAATACTTCAATAACCACACATTTCACTACCATTAAATTGGATAATGGTGACACCTGTTTTTTCAGTATAGAGAAAAATCTGAAATATGGTATAAAGCAATAAATTAAAAAAAGTAAGTCATGTTTTTTTAATTCTATTTCAATTACTTGTCTGCTGCAGTAGGACCACTTACTCTCTGTGCAAGGTGGTGTTTTGTTGAGAAATATATAGTGTTCTTTTTGTAGGGACACCTTGCATGAGTTTCCAGATTAAAAAGAAAATAGTTACTACATAGCAGTGTGCCACACCATGGCACTGGTTCACAATACGCTCTTCGTATTGCCATATGTGGTCAATCATAAAATGGTGATCTCCTCCCTTCATAGCACTAAACTACCAACCAAAAATAGTCTATAAATGGTGATTCATTCCTACCCTCTGACCATTGTATAAGTTTGGAAAACGGCACATGTAATATATAAAATGATCTAGGAAACTCGGAATTTGAACACAACACTCTCCAAATTTTTTGTATGAATTTTTGAGTTGACTTGTGATCTTGTTCTGCTAATGTGCTTTTTTTAACATTAGAAAACAGCCTCAGAGTCCTATATATTTTTTCTGTACATTGTAGCCAAACCATTTCCAATTGAGGAATAAACCGAAATGGACTTTTTCAAGCCAATTATTATCTCTGGGGAGTAAGAGTTCAAAGTGTGAAATGGCGTCCTCCCATTCAAGTCTTTAAAGGGAAGTGTGTCCTTCCCCAATGTGTCTCCTGTATGATCAGGTATATAATTGTAGAGGAGCTATGCCACAAGTCCGATTTTGAGTCAGTCCTGTGTTTTTCACCTGCAAAACTGAGCAGGCTGAAATTTGTAGGTTCACTTTTGCTAGTGTTCAATTTGAGCCGGTGGTCTCCAGTGGGGGCCACCGGCACTAAGTTTTGAGGACCAGCACTATTTTTCCTCATCTGATATTTATCAAGAGGAAGAGAGAGAAAAACACACAAACGGGAAAGAAGAAGGAAGTGAAAGATGAGAAACCTGTCATAAAGGGAGAACACAGGAACTTGCAAGAGTGAGATAAAGCTACAGGCAGTGTCTGGTGCTAGATTATAAAAGTCTGCTGTGGATTCAAGACTAACCAACCTTGGTATTCAGCACGGGGACATTTAAAAGTGCCTGCCACAGCTTCTGAGGAGAGTTTTGGTCCCCAGCACTAGTTCTTTTATGAACCAAGCACTGACTTTTGCCATTGTAAGAATGAGTTATAACAGAATGCTTGCAGTTGATAGCTAAGTAATGGTACCATTAATGATAGAACATGCACATGCAGCCACCACCAAATATCAACAATGCAAAGCATTGTGGTGTCATGTTATAAAAACACCCAAAAATGGTCAAAGAGAGGTTTAGCTAGCACAGGAGTGTAACACCTTCCTCCAGGTCATGGAGACACGATTTCCATTACTTGTCTTTTGGTGTGATAGCCTAATGCATTCTTGGTGTTCTAGTCTTGTTTTGCTACCTTTTAACTAAATAGTCCATTACACCTGAAATGAATAATTGGTAGATAAAAAAGTTCAGAACTGGAGATAATGGTGTCCATAATGACCTGGAGTAAAGTGGTCCCTATAGTGCCAAATTAGAGGTAATGTGGAAGCTGCACACCATGATAACGTTATGATCATTGCAGGCAGATTTCTCCATGACAACAGAACATGTTTGCATTGGTGTAGTTTCCTTTCAAAACCTTTTTATTAGTACGTTATCTCATTTATTTAAATTTGGATAAACCGAGATTATTACACCTAAAATGCACCAATCTATTGCATGAAATCTTCGGGCTGAAATAATTTGTACTACTAACATGAAGCAATCAACAGACCACACTTGTCAGTGGCTGATCTACTGACCCTGTTGCGATTCATTTTTCGTGGCATTTGCTGCAAGCTAGCACTCAGGATAGAACCACACATGAGCTGCTGCCATGCAAAGCCCTGTGAGACATGATTAGCAGATTCTTCCATTTTTCTCCAACATGGTACTGCGCATAGTGAACTACTTCTATAGAATGTTTCCACTGAGAAGCCAAACTATTGCGAAAGAACATTGTTGCTATCTGAAAATTGAGATGATGTTCTTGATATCCATATACATCCACATGACATGTACATAAAATAAATCCACATGCTCTCGACATACAATAAATGTACTCGTTATTTAGTATTATCTTGAAAATCTGGTATGGATCTGTCTCTTTTGAATCTATGTTGCCTACCACTGAGATACAGTAAATAACTATGTGGGTAGATCATCCAAGAACACAATTCTGGAATTGTAGAAAAGGGGGACCATAAATTATTTAATTCCAAAACAATGTTGAGATACTTGACTTTTCCTAGATTACTGGTACTCCAGTGAAAGCTCTAGACTGATAGCTTATTCAGACATTGATTTGTTGCTGCCATTATCGCATGACAAAAGGCAAAGCTATTCAAACCAGCATGTCCCAAATACAGTGTGAGATGAATTCTTCCTGTTATTACCAGAAATGTGACATTGTACTTGTTGAGGCTGTGGAGGTAACAAACACAATGTAGTTAATCCCTTAAAAAGAGTTAGTTGAAGTAGTGATTTTGAAAGTTGTTCTGAAGAGAACATGTGAAACTAAAGATAATTTTCATGACATCGCCCTTTATTTCACACCAACACAAGTTCTGGATATCACCAGTACTGTAAAACTTTTTAATCTTAGTCTAATTTAGAGATTGAGGGGCAGATATACAACAAACTGACGCATCTCTGGCAGTGAAATAGGATCACCAGTCAGGTAATGACATACGGTGGACAGTCAAAATATCGATTTTTAAATATCGAAGCACAGTTATATAGAGTTTTAAATATCGTAGGGACAAAATATCGAAGTCAAGAATATCTACAACCAGAATATCGAAGTTAAGGTAAGAAATATCGATGTTGCAAATATCGATGTTAGTAATATCGATAGTTAAATTATCGATGTTAATAATATCGATATTTATATGAGTGTTATGTATTTTAGTATGTATTTAATATGTATGTGTTCTATATTTTTTGTTAAGTATTGTACTGTTTTTCTAAATATATGTATACATTTTTTAGAAATTAGTAATTTATTTTAAAGTAAATTTTGCGTTTTAGTACCGTAGCGGGTTGTGGGTTTATAGGGGAATAGGGTGGGAAGTTATTTTAATTATAGTAAATTAAATAATAATTTTTAGGAACTATTAATTTATTTTAATTAAATTTTGTGTTTTATTTCTGTAGCGGGTTGTGGGTTTATAGGGGAATAGGGTGGGAAGTAATTTAATTTTAATTAAGCAATTATTAATTTTTAAATATTGTTATTAATAATTAATTTATTGTCAATTAATTATTAATTGGTAATTAATTATTATTAATTGATAATTATTTTATTTGTATTAATTTATTATTGGAGTGCGTTGTGTGTTTTTAGGGGAATAGGGTGGTAAGTAAATTATTTGTAATTAAGTAATTAATTAAGAAAAATTGAGTATTGATAATCAATTTTTTTGTTAATTAATTATTAATTGGTTCTTAATTTGTATTAAATATTATTTATTGGTATTGATAATTATTATTTTGTTAATTAATAATTGGTTATTAATTTTTATTACATATTATTTATTGTTATTGACATTTTTTTAAATTTAATTATTAATTGCAAATTAATTTTATTAATTGATTAATTGAAAATTGATTTAATTGTGTGAAATTTTATGTGGAGTGTGTTGTGTGTTTATTGGGGAATAGGATGGGAAGTATTTAATATTATTAAAGTAATTATTATGTTTGATATATTTGTAGTTTTTTTTTCTCTAAATTTATTAATAAATCATTATTTAATTACAATATTTATTTCATTTATATGTATGTTATTTTTAACATCTACATTGTCCAACGCTTTCCCTACTGTTGCACTCTCTGGAGTGGGAATAGTAATTTTTACCCCTACTCTATCCAGCGCTTTCCCTACTGTTGCACTCTCTGGAGTGGGAATAGTAATTTTTACCCCTACGCTATCCAGCGCTTTCCCTACTGTTGCACTCACTGGAGTGGGAATAGTAATTTTTACCCCTACGCTATCCAGAGCTTTCCCTACTGTTGCACTCTCTGGAGTGGGAATAGTAATTTTTACCCCTACGCTATCCAACGCTTTCCCTACTGTTGCACTCACTGGAGTGGGAATAGTAATTTTACCCCTACGCTATCCAGCGCTTTCCCTACTGTTGCACTCTCTGGAGTGGGAATAGTAATTTTACCCCTACGCTATCCAGCGCTTTCACTACTGTTGCACTCTCTGGAGTGGGAATAGTAATTTTTCCCCCTACGCTATCCAACGCTTTCCCTACTGTTACACTCACTGGAGTGGGAATAGTAATTTTTACCCCTACGCTATCCAGTGCTTTCCCTACTGTTGCACTCTCTGGAGTGGGAATAGTAATTTTTACCCCTACGCTATCCAACGCTTTCTCTACTGTTGCACTATGTGGAGTAAGTATATATATTAATTTATATGTATATGTTTAATTTATTTTAACATTTAATGTATTAGTTATTATTTTTAAATATTTTTAACTATATTTCTTTTAATTATATGTATTATTTACTTAATTTTACATTATTATTAAAACATTTAAAAAAACGATTTTTTTAACTTCGATATTTTTGACAACTATATATTTTTTTCGATATTTTTGTACTTACCTTTATGTAGATTGGACTTCGATATTTTTGACTTCTATATTTCTGTGTCGATATTTTTGTAGGTCGATTTTCTGTCCGTCGATATTCTGTCATACATTCATGACATACATGTTCCAGAGTTTCCGACCCTGTACAAGCTGCTGGATCATGTCGATCCTTAAAAATACTCTACTATTTCGAGCACGAATATAACATTTTCAAAAAGTGTATGTAGAATTTGACTCTAAGGGGCCCATTAGGATGGCGGGCGGAAGCACCACCGCCGTGCTGGCGGATGCAAAAAGCACCAGTTACCGTCCGCCCGCCACAGCACACACGCCCGCCCAATTAGGATGCGAAAAGACAGCCAAACACCGCCCGTACGCCAGCGACGCCGTCCGCCATCAAAGTGCGCCCGTTCACGGAGCAGCGCGGCCAATGGAGACACACCGCCCGACGAAATCACGTACCGCCCGGCGTACAAATTACGATGCCAGAACCAAACAGTTCCTCCGGCTAAGAGACACCGCACGTGAAAGCAAGGCGGAAAACCGAACTCACAGTACGGATAGCAAAGAGGCGGACCTCCCGAGCATGAATCCAGCACTGCAGGCCCTCCCCATGCTCTACCTGATGCAGCACCCAGGAGTCAACGCACCGCGGCGACGCAGGTAGGCAGACACACAACAGGGGCACGCAAACAGCGCACACAGTGCAAGGGCGGGACAACTGCATATGGCCCCCACCCCGACACCCCTGCGTGGACACGACACATCCACCACTGCACCCACACATGCGCACAACGCAGAGGCCAACGGCAGCGCAATGCATGCGCCGCACACAAACAACACAGGGTCACAACCAAACACCACACACACCAGCACCACCCAGAACGCACATGTCACGTGACAGCCCTGCCACAGTCATGTCCCCAACCGGCAATTCACTGTTGCCAACCTGACGTCACACAACTGACCCGAATATGTCAGTGACGTCACGCCACATTAGGACACACCCCTGTGTGCAAAACACGGCGAAGCACACAGCGGAGGCAACATCACCCAGCAGAATATGGACCCCGTCGGAAAAGGTACGCCAGTACCACACAGAAACACCGGTGCCACCCTGCACCCAATAACAAGACATGCAATACGTAACATCAAAGATACCGGGGACAGACAACAGGTGGGACCAATTATAACACAAGGCCCAACGTACAGCGGAAACGCAGCCTGCTGCCCACACACGGGAGAGGAGACAGCACCGAATGACCTTCCATTCCCACTGTGAAACCACATCCCGACTAAACAAGCCGGAGAAAACAGTCATTGCACCAAACAAAGCCCAACACAGGCATGCAGAGGGAAGCGGCCACAGGGCAGATAGCGCATAACACCAAAGAACATCCACAACGGAAAGAAGAAATGATAACACTCCCCCATGTGGTTCACATGCAAGTTATCTGGAAGGAGTCAGACACCACTGACCTTGACCATTCAGAGAAGCATGTGGGATGAGGGCCCGTGTCCTCCGCACAAGCCAACATAACACAAGTCCTGCCTCCCTACGACCATTACAGAATTCCCAGCAACATCGGAGGTTGCACTCTGCAGACTGCACAGATAGCCGGAGCACGCCACCACAGCGCCCTGCAGCAAAATGGCACTTGCACCACACCTACCCAACTACGCCGGACAGATCTAGCTGTACAAACATAACCTGATACAGATATTGGGTTGTGACAATCTGGCCCTGCTGAACGTAAGTTACCGACTAACTTACCGCATCGCATTGTTCAGCTGCGTCATCCCCGTCTTCTACTGTCGGAGGTGTCCCTTCTACTATCCTGTGGAGTTATGTCTCTCCAACCCGGCATGTCCAAGGGCGGACCTGCTACAACTATTCCACCCCCTGGACGCCCACGACAGGGCCTGTTCAGCCTATGGGGGCATGGCGACTAACGGACCCACACTGCAATGGGACCACTGTGCCTCCACACGACGGATAATGGATTACAGTTACATCGAATGCCATCCAACATGTCCCATCATGCTCCTACAAGGGACAACTCACGACCAACACCTTGACAGCCACCATCCGCTACATTGGCTGGCAACCATGTCCACCACCAATGCCATGGAAGCCCTGCTGGAAGGTATTGCATTCCTGACAACCTGTCAATTCGTCGGGCCCCGTCGCCAGACCCCCAATTGAGCAATGATGTCCCACACCGTACCCATGCTTGGCTTACGCACGGACTAGGCAGTTACCAGTACAACTACTACACCATGCAACCTGCAACTGACACCACAACAACAACTACACTGCCATGACATCTGATACTATTTGGGAAATGCACCCTGTACCTCATCACATCCAGTAACTCTGCATGAACAGGGGAGGCAGAGGCATGGGATTTGTGTATGGCAACCACATGGACAGAACTGCACGTACAACCATGCCATGATATGGATCCTGCGCCCATGAACATATGCACCGGTCAGTGGACAGCAATCGTCCTGCTGTAGTATGTGAGAGCTGTCACCACACCTCCCACTGAACGTCCGTGCCAGGACCTTTGCATGGACACCAAGTGCATCCACCAACAACATGAGCCCAGTGACTGTGACATGGCCAGTACCCACCACATCGCAACAACAAGTGGGACGCCTTTGCATGCACGTAAGCCCATGCCCTGATGTCACCTCCACGCACGTGTGTATGAGTAACCATAGCAGCAAACCTGTGACATGGAACTGAGGTGCACTGTGCCCATGATGACAAGCGGACTGGTAGGCTAAATGTATAGTGTCTGTGTCAGTCAGCAGCACCACAGTAATCAGCAAATGTACATTAGCACACCAACGGCTAAGCAGTTGTAACTCTGAAGCCCACATCCCACAGTCAACAACTAAACACTGTACCCCTACACCCTATGCTATGTGTAATCATGCTGAGTATATCCTCCACATGCACTTCGCTGCCAGTAGTGTTCACTATACTGCATCACAGAGGACATTAGTCCCAATACATGGCTTGAAGCAACAATGTGTCTCTGCTGATTCATTTCACAAGTACGAATGAGAGAGAATGAGAGTGTGTGAAGTACACGGCAGTCGTGAGATGACCATGTAGTCCACTGTCATTGGATGTCAACGCAAATGAGTAGCACAACTGTGGAAGACACACATGTGTCATGTGAAGCGGGAGTTACGCATGGCTCAGGTGGGTTGGTGTGACGGGTAGGTGCGCACATGCAATCTTGAAACACGCTGTGTTGGTAGGACTCAGGACCAGTACAATGGCGCACTGCTGGGAATCTGTAAAGACCACCTGTCTGGTGACGAATGTGAACTCGTGTGTGCACAACAGGCGGGCACACGAACAATGCCGCATCAAGTGTAGACGTCAGCCCACCCTCCGTGGACATGCCGGATACTGCTGCGCGTCCGCCAGGCCCTTGCCAAGGCACTCACATCCCCTGTCGACCTGGTGTATCCCCAACATTGTCCACTTGCACAGGCAATCCAGGGCACGGGATGGCAGTTGAGCATGGTGGGTGAGAGGTCATGGCGCGCCCATCCTTGTCACATCACGCAGGCAACACATCCACAATGTGTAGTATGGAACAAGTCAAATGGAAGTAGTGGGGGGACGCACACATCACAAGCAGCAGTGACGTCACGGAAGGTGGCTCGCACCATCCCACCCATTGACAATACACCCACACACGTTACATGACATTGCAACAGAGAAGCCAGCGCGTGCACAAGCAGCTCCAAGCTCGCTCCAGAGAGGCCAAAGAGTGAATGTGTGGGGCCATGAGCTCCAGTTGAACGTGGACTGGCCCGCTAGGGCAGCTACAGCCTCTGTGTGTTGCAGGTGGTGTATCCGGACTGCGGAGCCTGTCATGCATTGTCAATGTTGCCCGGGTCCCGAGTCGGGGCACCACGCATGTGGACGGCGTCACGCCACTAATTATACCGTGAGACAGACCACATGTACAAATGGACCCACACATACACTCCTTGGCCTCTCTGGGGCGAGCTTGGAGCTGCTTGTGCATGCGCTAGCTTCTCATGTGCAAATGCATATTGGTGTGAGCGAGGGGAGGCCATGAGGACAGTGTAAAAGATATCTGTTTGACTTCCAGTTAGTTTAAGGAATGCCCCTGATGTGGTCAGAAAAGACATGTCTCGTGTGTATTGCAACTAGTAGATAAGCCGATGACCTACCCATGTCTTGCATGTAGCCCCGCACCTAGCCCCGCACACCCGACACAGCGTAATGAGTACCAGCACCACATACTTCCCATTCGAAGCACTGACTGGGGGTGACAACCATTGGACAGTCTTGTGTAGTCCACCCACGCGTACATGTGGGCCCTCCATGAACCATGTCACCTGCGGCAAAGTGATGTCATGGGCAATGACGGAAGTGAGCAGAGCTGTCTGCCCCACGCACAGACGGTGCATCAGCACAACAGACCCAGCACTGAGTGCAGCAGGGGTCACATGTTCAGGGGCAGTTGTGCCTGGTGTGAATGCACATGCACATAGACAGCACATCGAGCAATGTGTAGCCTGCCCACATCTACTGTCCATTGTCAGGCTGACCTAGAAAAAGATCACAAGGCAACACATCTGTGTGGGTGTACCCACTGTGACCAACACTGCGCAACCATCAGCGTACTCGCCCTGTGCATGGCCCACCCCGCAACGAAGGTCACATTCAGTGCCACTATCCCTTACACACATCCCTATCACGAGTCATGGTGTGTCCAATCGACAGTGCAGAGTAAGCGCTCATCCGGGGGGTCCTGAACAGGAGACACATGTAACCCACTAGGCAGTCTGTGTCGGCACCGACTGGCATTGTGCAGTCAATGTGCAGGCCAGGCCTGCTGGGACTGAGAAGGGCATCATGGCCCCAGCCTGACTTCCACACGACCGACAGGTGCACTGAGACCTGCATTGCCAATTGTCTGTGTCACTGGATGTCTGACATGAAGTTGCCATGTACCACCACTCGGGTGGGACAGACAGGTCAAAGCGACCGAGAGCTCACATACCCATGCCACCTGCGGCCAGCATGGTGTGCAGTGCATGTCTGTACTCCACAGGCTCTGACTCATAGTGCTGAGGAGCAACGACATGTGTGTCCCCCACATGCACACCCACACCCACTGCAGTTGTCTCTCACACACAACTTTCGCAAGGAATAGCCATGTGCAGTGTGCGTGGAGCACGGAATCCAGGTTCTCCGGCTCCTCGCTGGTGAGTGGACCTGGACATGTCCTCAGCGTCATCCACGTGTAGGTGTAGTGGTGGCAGCAGCAGCTGTCGTCGAGGGGTGCCAGGCTGCAGTGCCAGGTAGCTGTGGTCATGCCTGTCCCACTCATACACACATATTACCCCCTGGGGCCGTCGCAGTGGGTACAAGCTGCTGCGATTCGTGTACCATGTCTTGCAGCTGCAATTGCAGACATTGGCCTGCTCCCAGCTGGCCCGGGACGCTTACCTCCACAGTGGAACACGCAGGGTGCAACCGCGAGGGTCATTGGAGTTGGCCGTAAGGGCCTGGCCCATGCCGGGTACAGTCCGCTGATGCCATGTGCACCACACAGTATAATGTGCGCAATGCATCTGCAGGTGTGGCCATGATTTGCGTGTGGGTGCAGGACCACAATGGACAGGGCCACAACATGCCGTGTGCATAGGCAGGGACGGCCAGTGCTCAGCTTCCACATGTATGTAGGAACATCATCATGTACACATTGGCATGGGAGCATGGGATATGCATATGCACACACATGCCATCTTTCACTATGTACATCTGCCACTTGGCACGTGCAATGTTACGTGTCACTTGTGATGTGTAGTTGCAGGCACACAGTCGTGTCGGCATGGGGCTGTCAATGTGTACACCTGTCAATGTTTCAGGAGGTGTGATCCGTACAGTGCTGTACTTAGGGTGCAGTAGGGACATCAATGACTATCTCATATCCCCTCGTGCCACCGGTCCCACTTGTTTTGGCCGCTCAGCCTGTGTCCATAGCGTTGTTGGTGTGTGCCCTACACACCCAGCCTCGGAAGCAGTGTGATGCACAGCAGCTAGTCATGTTGCCGTGGTGTTGCAGCTTACCGATAATGCAGTCTGTTGCCTTCAGCATGCCTTACAAGTTGTTAATGCCTGACTCCCCATGTGCATGCTCATAGCAATGGTGTGTGTCACTGCCCATTGCTATTGGTAGGGGACCTGTGTAAGTGTATTGTGGCTGTGCTGTCCCTACTTATCAGCCGTTCTGTCATTCAATTGCCTGCCCAGTCATTTATGTTCTGTGCATGTGAATATGCCATGTGGCGTGTTGCTTTGACATGTGTACACTTCCATCTTTCCTAGGCGGAGACCAAACATTCATCGCCCCTACCAATTGCTGTCAGACATGGTGGATGTTGAGGTCATCCGCAAATATCGTCTGGACCAACCCACCCTGCATCATCTATGTGTCTTGTTGGAACCCCACCTCCGTCCTAGCAGGGTGTATCCAACAGCATTCACCCCCACGGCTAAGGTGATGGCTGCACTGCATTTCTTCGCCACTGGGTCATTCCAGCACACAGTGGGCAGTGGAGGTGGGATGTCCCAACCCATGTTCAGCATGGTGCTCAGGGATGTACTGTCAGCCATGATGCTGTACAGGAACAGATACATCCGCTTCCCCAGGGCTCGTGAATTGGCAGCAGTGAAGGGTGCATTCTATGCTCTTGGACGAATCCCCCACGTCGTTGGTGCAATAGACTGCACCCATGTTGGCCTTGTTGCACCACAGGCCACCGAGCACCTCTACCGCAACCGGAAGCACACGCACTCCCTGAATGTGCAAGTGGTGTGCCTTGCGGACATGGTGATCACACACGTGTGTGCGAAATTCCCAGGATCGGCCCATGACGCACACATCATGCGCAACAGCATCCTACCACGTCTGATGACCAATCTGCAACCGGACCGTGGCTGGATTGTTGGTGAGTATGTGGAGTAGTGTAGCATGCTGGCTGTGCGATGCTGTCTTGTGTCCAGTTGGAATTGCAACGGTTATCTGTGTCCCTCACACCCAGGTGACTCTGCTTACCCGAATGGAGCCTGGCTGCTCAGCCCATTACGATGTCCTGGGAGCCCAGCAGATGTACGCTACAATGAGGCACATGGGAGGACCAGACGTGTGGTTGAGCGGACCTTTGGCCTCCTCAAGTCCAGGTTCAGATGCCTGGACCGCACCGAGGGCGCACTGGCATACTCCCCACAGAAGGTGTGCCAGATAATTGTGGCTTGCTGCATGCTGCACAATCTGGCGATCCGCAAGCAGATCCCCCTAATTGTGGATGACGGAGATCAACCAGGGACCCAGCCTGCAGACCTGGACAGCTCCAGTGAAGAGGACAGTGGAGAGGATGAAGCTGTGAATGTGCATCAGCAGCTCATCGCCCGCTACTTCACTTGACCGTGAGTGACCATGTACGACGGCTGATGTAGCTGTAGTTGTGCAGGTGTATGTGTGCTCTGTTACGGGGGCCTTTTGTTCACTGAGTGCTGTGTGTCAATGGTCCATGTCCAGGTTGGTATGCCACTGACAGTGGCTGTAGCATTGTGCCCTGTTGCTCTGTGAGATGTGTGTGCATTGCTTGTAGTTGGTGACAAGTACTGTGTGATGAGTGTGTGACACACTCATTGAATGTACTCTTGTTCTGTTTCACACCCCTAGGTCCCTGCAGCCTCTCCTGTCCCATCGACATGCCACACAGCAGATGCATTTCTGCTCATGGTGGCGATTGCACATCGTGGAATAAACCCAGGACACATTAAGCCGATTGTGAACAAGGTGTATTTATTAACAGCGGTGACATGTGATTGTGTGCAAGGTGATGACAAATGTGGTGCATGCTGTGACAATGACTTGACGGTCATGGCTGCGTGATGGTCAAGGTGTACCCATGGAGTTCTATGTCCACAGTCCAACAGACACATGCCATTCACATGGCAGTGTGGGGTAGGATCGTATTCCATGTCAATGCAGTAGGTGGTCAAGGTGGCTGGCTGACTCACTGGCGTTTGGTGCGGGCGAAGTCCTCTCTGGACACCTGTTTCCTCTTCGGACGGCCCCTTCCACGTTTGGTAGGGGGTGTTGATGTTCCGCTGGTGGTGGCTGAGGAGTGCTCATTCGCTGTGGACGCAGGGGAACGCGAGGCTGCACGAGCCTGCGCCACAGCAGGTGGTGGCGGAGGTGGTGTTGCTGGCCTTGCTTGTGCCCTCCCCCCACCACCAGCTGGCCCATGAGTGCCGCGATTTGGGCCATATGGGCGTCCATGGACCTCAACCCCGCAAGGACCTCCCGCGTGTCGCTTGCCGACCTGGCCCATTCGCCTTGGGCCTCTTCATAGGCCCCAAGGACTCTGTCGATTGGCGGCAGGGCTTGGCTCCCAGGCACAGTTGGCGTTGGACTGACCCTGCTCCTCCTACCAGTACTGCTGCCACCAACCTGCCCACTGGCCACATTGCTCACCACGGTCCTCGCTCTGGCTCCCAGGGTGGAGCCAGACGGCTGTGCCGACCATTGCACAGGTGCTGTGGCGAGGGTTGGCGTGGTGGTGGTGGTTGCGGCGGTGGTGGTGGCCGCAACGGCCGTGGCAGCAGGGGTCTGTGACTGGTCAGCAGCCCTGGGTGATGGGTTGGTAGGCAGGAGGGGCCCTGGGGAGCGGTTGTGCCCTGCCACTCCAGATGGGCCTGCTGGGTGGTCCGTGTCCGGAGAGGTGTCCAGCTCCTCTACATCCGTGAGTCCGGGTCGGGGGCTTGCAGACTGGCTGTGCTGGCTGCTGTCACCCTCTCCAGCATCCAGCAGTTCGGCACCTGTGGGGAGGATGAAATGGGTCATTGTGTTGCACCTAGCAAAGTATGTATTGGTTGTCTGACATTCACAGTTCGTGCACTGTCGTGCACAGGTTTCCCAGTGGCGTGTGTGGATGTACGATGTGTGTATGCGTGGGCTAGGCAATGGGTCTGTGTGATGTGGACATGTGGCATGGGACGGATTAGCAATGCCGATGGGTGTGTGTTGCTATGCTCCTACATTTTGTGGCTCGTGTGTATGCGTGCTCCAGGGCCATCGGCGATGTTGGGTTGAACGATGGTTTAGGGGGAGGGATGGTACGCTTAGGTACGCTGATGCCAGAAGGGGTACAGCCCCTACACGCTCTTGGGTTGAGATATGCTTTTGGGGTACATGCTGTGGGTGATGGGTGCAGAACGTGACATGTGTTCTGGCAACGTGACAGTGCATGGACAAAGGTGTGTGTCTGTCTCACATGGCCGGAATATCTGCTGACTGTTATCATTCATGGACATCACATTGGTAGCAATGTTGTGAGTTCGTGCTTGTTGTGTGCCACACGTCGTATTGAAGATGGGCCAATTCCTTTGTGTGCGCGCTGCCCTGGTACATGTGCATCAGTGCTGTGCTCTTGGGGTGTTGACTATGTTATGTGTGTCGTTATTCGCAGTGTGACGTGCGCTTCGGTCACTGCAGGCACTTGTTTTGTCATAGGCAGGTATCTTTGCATGTCTACTGGATGTGGGCCAGCTGTTCGGATGTCATACCTATCATGACATTGTGGCTGTGAGATGAGATGGATGATATGTTGAATGTGCATTGTGTGTCTGTGTGTTTCATGGGTCCGGTTGTCTTTGTGTGCAATATTGGGGTTCCAAGCTGGTACTTCTAGTATGGTCTGTCTTACGTGGGCGTTGTTGTACGATGTGTGGGTGACAGGCAGTGAGGACTACATGGACAGGACTTCGATGGTGTTGCTGATGTGTGTGATGGGTGGCACAGTACCTGCCGTGTGGGTCTGTGCTCCAGTGGGACTTGTACATGCAGACGTGGCTCCTTAGGTGTTGCTGTATCTGTGATAGGTCATGTGGGGTTTGACTCTGTCGAACATGTCCGTGTGCACATTGGTCTCATGATTGTGACTGGGAGCAGTGCTGCGTGTTCCTCTGCTACGTGTCATGTCCCATGTGTCAGTCGTAGTACAGTCCTCATGCCTACAGACGCCCCGCCCTGTACAGTTTCCCACCTACAGGTTGTTTCTGAGTGTGCAATGCAATGGATGCCACATGGTACTGGGAGGGAGGGATGCTTCACCTTGCTGGTCTGTGGTAGTGGGGGCCTGGTGGGTGTTTGACTTCAGCTGTCCCCCCTCCGACTCACTGTCTTTGTGTTCCGGCTACTTACCTGTTCATTGTCGGTCAGTGCAGCTATGGCGGACACATGGATGTGGGGTGTGCTCCACCTTGCTGGTCTGTGGTAGTGGGGGCCTGGTGGGTGTTTGACTTCAGCTGTCCCCCCTCCGACTCACTGTCTTTGTGTTCCGGCTACTTACCTGTTCATTGTCGGTCAGTGCAGCTATGGCGGACACATGGATGTGGGGTGTGCTCCACCTTGCTGGTCTGTGGTAGTGGGGGCCTGGTTGGTGTTTGACTTCAGCTGTCCCCCCTCCGACTCACTGTCTTTGTGTTCCGGCTACTTACCTGTTCATTGTCGGTCAGTGCAGCTTTGGTGGACACATGGATGTGGGGTGTGCTCCACCTTGCTGGTCTGTGGTAGTGGGGGCCTGGTGGGTGTTTGACTTCAGCTGTCCCCCCTCCGACTCACTGTCTTTGTGTTCCGGCTACTTACCTGTTCATTGTCGGTCAGTGCAGCTATGGCGGACACATGGATGTGGGTGTGGGGAGTGCTCATTCTGGCGCATCTGGAGTACAAGGGGACCTGGTGGTAGTTGCGGTGCTGGCTCACTGTACACATGCCCCCATGGTTTTGTTGGTTGGTAGCTTTGGGCTGAGTGTGTATGAGTGTCTGTTGCATGTGTGGGTGATGTCTTGTGTATTGTGTGCTGGACATGGGGGTGTTTGTCCCTGGGAGCTATGGCATGGTGGTGGTGCATGTGAGTACATAGCGGTGTGCTGGTATACGTTTGTTTGTACTTACCAGCCTCCACTCCCCCTGGTAATCCGGTGAGGATCTCTGGATGTATGATCACTCGCACCTTCTCCTCCCACGCCTTGAAGGTCTTGAAAAGCGCGGGATTCCCTCCGCCAGTCCTGGCAGCCAGCTCTCGATTTTTGCTCTCCTTCTTCTTGACCACGCTTTTGAGGTCGTTCCACCTTTTGTTTATTTCTCCTCTGTTGCGTGGAACGTTCCCGACTGCATTGACCTGGTCTACGATCCTGCTCCACAACCGGTTTCTGGTGGATAGTGGTGTCTGTTGGACCTCGTTGCCATAGATTTGTGGGTGCACCTTGACGATCTCGTCGACCATGACCGTCAGCTCGGTGGAAGTGAACTTGGGCATTCTGTGTGATGCCACGGTGTGTGTTTTGGTGTTTGTGGTGCTGGTGCGTTGTGTGGTGTGTGATGTGCAGGGGGTTTGTGGGTCAGGTGTTTGGTGGTGGTGGTGATGGGTGTGATAGGTGCGTGTCTGTGGTGTGCTGCTGTCCTTTCTGTCTCGCTGTGTTGTGTGCTTTCGTCCTCAGTTTGTAATGTTGCAGGGGTTCTGGTCTGTGGAGGGGCTGGTTTTGTACTTACCTATGTGGGTGTGTCATGGTGGTCTGTTGTTTTCAGGTGTGTTGTGGCTGGTGTTCTGGGATTTGTAGTTGATTTGTATGTCCAGGGGGGTGTTTCAGGGATGTGTACTGTGTTTGGGTTTTTGTGCGTGGGTTGCTGTGTGGACTTGTTAGCCATGTTGTGTGTGTTTGTTTTCGTCAGCGGATGGTTTCTGTGCATGGTGGTGGCCGCCAGGGCTTCCGCCGTGTCCATTTTCGTCACTGTTGTTTGCGCTGGCGGGCGGTGTATTTGTGGATTTTCCGCGCTCATGTCGGTACGATCCTAATTTCACGGGCGGTGTCTCGGTCGTCAGGGCGGGCGGTTTTGGCTTTTCGTGCGTCTTTCCGTCCATGGCGGGCGGATGGACTTGGACTCGGACATGGGCGGGCGGTTTTTCTGTTTATTTTCCGCCTCCGGCGATTTTGGTTCGCGCCATCGTAATTGCTCGGTCGGTATTCAGGGGTGTAGGCGGGTGGACTTTAGCCACTGTGGTTGATGGCGGATTTTTATCCGCCCGACATCGTAATGGACATCTAAGTTTTCAAACACAAATTCCAATTAAGAAACCAAGGGTGCAATAGACCATATTAACAATTGCTTGGGTCTCTAGTTTGAAAGATTTGCAGTCTAATTAAACTACTGATCATGTCACTTAGATGGTGCAGAGCAGAATACACAGCTACAGATGTACCTGAAAATCAGCATGGAATTTCCTCATTCTCTCAAAGATCACTGCTCTGGTAGTTAGAATACTCAAAGAGCGACCTCTTGTGCTTAACCTAAACTCCAGGGAGTACATTGACTACCTGCGGAATCTAGAAATGTTATTCCCATGTTATAACCTTTTTTCATACAGACACGATTAACATCCTTAATGTGCTGGAGGTGGTGTGCTAATACCCTATTCTCAAACAAATTCTAGGGTTCCTTGAAGCACTATTACCTGGGTACAGTTATAACATGGGCTGTTTTTGTTCCCTTTTCCTATTTTTTTCCAAATTAATTGCTGTTTCCTTAGTGCACTGCATGGCTCCTGTGTTTTCCAGTCCTTAGGGGCGAATCCCCATAGGACAAAACGACAGTTTAGCACTGCTTAACTTATGTGCAACTCTATCAGTCTCTGCTCCCAAGCTCCCAGAGGTAGTGACTACAAGAAAGATGTGCCTTTTGTGAAAGCCCCACGGTGATTGTTTTCTCTGCAGCTGTATGCTGCCATTGGGGATTAGTCGTTCTAAAATCTCTTGCATTTAATGCACCGTTTTGATTGTGGCTTGCACAAAGAATGCTTAAATCTCAAAGCAAGCGACTATTTTTAATTAGTATTTTAGAGTCATTTGCTCCTCTCTGCATAAATAGTTCATTCATATCTGTATTTCATGATTTTTGCAGCAGAAATCTTAACTGCAACACCATGCAGCCTATACACATATAATGATATGAGACAATGCAGACGAATGTAGTGCTATATCTTTCCACCTCGATAATGATGTCCTGCATTGCATCCATGTAAAGAAATTATCTGAATCTAGTTGCATTTTCATCAACCAGCTGCTTGTCACATCTGAAGGTGTTGCCTACCTGCTTGCTAACTTGCTGTTAAAAAACCTAAGGGGCATATATTTATGAGAGGCTTGTGCCGCTGTTGCATCACTTTTAGTAACGCAATGGCAGCACAGTCCTGAGGCCATGAAAAGCCACTTTGAGTGGCTTTGAATGGCTTCATAGATGTAGAGTAAGGCAAGGCATCGCAAATCGCTGTGTTGCCTTATTCTGCATTAGGAAAGCGTCCCATGGGTGTTGTGGTGGGTGTTCCCATGCAACACTCAGGAATTTTGACGCACCCCCAGATTTACAAGCAGCTGCGGTCCGTGCAGGTAACAGCAGTGGGGCAGGGTAATGGGGGATCCGATTTCAAGGGACGATGCCGAGGGAAAATTAAATAAATAATTACTTTTCCCTCGGCATCGTCCCTCGAAATCCCCCCTTACCCGGCCCAACCGCTGTTACCTGCACAGACCACAACTGTTTACAAGAGCTGATAAACTTGGTGATATGCCAAAAACGTACGCCTCGCCAGGCAGGCTATACTATTCCCACTCCAGTCTGTGCAACAGTAAGGGAAGCATTGGATTTTAGAGGAGTGGGACTTACTATTCCCTCTCCAAACAGCTCAACAGTAGGGAAAGTGTCAAACTGAGATGAAGTTAATTGTACTATTCCTTATGCAGTCTAAGCAAGAGCAGGGAAAATACTTCACTTCAAACATATCATGTATATGAGTTAATCCCATGAATGTAGAAAAAAATATTACACTCTAAGGGGTCGATTACGATGTCGTTCGGAAAGGCTCCGGATCAGATTCGGGTCTGCCGAATCCAATTTGGAACCCGTCTTTCCGACCGATTTGGAAAGCTTTTCGAATGACCGATTACAATGTTCGCTAAGTCTCGGACTTTTCGAGTCGGTTCCGAATGGCATTCGGAGGAACCGAGTCGTTCGGAGCTGACACCTACAGGTCAACGGTATGCATTTCATTCTGACCAAGCGATCACGATGTCAAATTCAGACAGCCTTTCCGAATCGGTTGTTCCGACACGGATCGGCTGTCCGAATCTGACTTTGGGGGCCCGTGGCAGGCCCCCCTTCACCCAGCACCTTCCAAATGGGGCCCGTGGGGGTACCCAAAGGACCCCACTATGCAACCATGCACAGTGTGGAAGGCACCATGGGGTGCCCACCACAGGGTGAACGATTTTCCCCACCCACCCCTTTCTTCAATTGGAGCCTGTGTATTTGGTCGGAACACATGCTCCCATTGAAGTCAATGCGAGTCCAACCGAACGATGTTGGGAAGCATCGTAATTGGTCGGTCAGACTCGCAGAACCCGATTCAGTTGGAAAAGATTCCAAAACCGATTCGGTTGGAAGAGTTTCCGACCGAAATCGTAATTGGGCCCTTAATAATGAAGAGTTAACATGCATATATATTAGTATATACATGTATTATTATTGCTTTGCAGATGCTGTACTTCATTATACTTTTTCTGTGCAAAACCCAGGGAAGTGGTTCCACCCGTATCACACCCTGTTAATTTACCTTATGTTACCAATCCATCTTCTGTGATATACTTTTCATGCTACACCATGTGGTTTGAGCAGCCGCACCTACTTGATTTTGTGGAGCACACCATAGCTGGTTTATTCACTATTTTGAATTCTTTTTGCGGGTACTGTGTCTCCTATGAGTATCTGCATTTGACATCCATTGCATGCCTTATTTTACAGTGCATTGCTTGTGCATGAGGGACAATTATCACATTTTCTATTGTCAGCATTTCACACATAGTGCTGGTATGTGTGGCACTTCTCTTGGGACTCATTTTCCCACCAACCACTTTGTTGGCACATGCGTGCCTCTGCTTCTGATTACAGCCATTTGGCAGAGGGCATGGCTTTCATCTGTCTACCTTTGCACATCCTATTTTACCGGGACTTACTTTCCCGTAATGCACTTCGTTAACAAAAGTGTGCCTCTTCTACTAGCTAAAGTCATTCGGCAGTGAGCAGGGTTTTGATCCGAGGTAATTTGCACAACTGCTTACATCAACTGTTTTTGCACTTTAGATGTACTGTTTCATGGACTGTGTGTTCATTCATTACTTTTCATCTTTCATCAGTGTAGATAAATCATGATGACATGCGCATGCGAAGCCTATGTGTCAGGACTCACTTTCCCATGAATTGTTTGTCCGCAGGCACATTCTTTTATTACTAACTGTAGCCGCACGGCATGGATTATTGTTTCCAACCAATGTAATGTGCAACTCGTTCTTATTCTTACTATCTTTAATGTGCTGATTCATGACGATTTATCAATTTTCTGTGGCATCAGTCCTCATCTACATTGATGTTGTTCTTATCATTCCATGATGGAGCCCAGGGTGTCACTAGGATATTATAACACTTGTAAGTCTGTTGTTCATTTTTACTCTTTTTCTGTATATACACCGTAATGCTACTTCTAACTGTACATGTGAGCAAGGCCACCTTTTTGGCCGAAATGCGTCATGTTGGAGTAAATCTTTTGCACGTCTACTCGATTGAGTGACCATTCTTTGCATTTTCATTTGATATAAATTACCTACTGGCAGTCTCCAGTAGGTAGTTATAGTCAGGATGTAGTTTCCATAGGAAGAGCGTTTTATCTTTTGCCAATAACGTTGGCATTGTTTAATGAATTGTTGCAAAATTTTCAAAACTTGTTTGCCACTTCTGCTGCTGTCTTGAACATTTAGGGGTGATCCATCAAGCGGGGACCAAGAAAAAGGGTGTGTGTGTGTCCCGAAATGCTTATTCGCCATATGGATTTGAGAAATAACTACAGCCGAACCACTGACAAAATTATACCAAATTTGGTAGAAAGCTAGATCTTGGTCCAGAAAGAGTGCTTTTTGTGATTTTGTGTAAATCAGTTCAGTACTTTTTGCGATATTAAAGGAAAAACAAATTTGTATATGTAGTGGCGTGAATCCTTCGCAAATCCATCGTAGTGCTTCACGAAATCATGCGCCAACAGCAATGTGGTGATTTGGTGGCCGCAACTTGAGTAGAAAGTTGCGGTCGCCATTTTGTACATTGGGGAACGGTCAGGGAGGTGAAAATGTATTACAAAATGTAATAGAAGGCATCATGGTAGAGGTACCCTGACCCTATGTGTTCAATGTAGGGGTCAGTTAGGGACCCTGAGGGATTAGAAAATGCCCAGGAATGTTTTTTTCCATGTGCGAGGATTCACGAATATGCTGCTATGCTCAGTGCAGCCCCCATGTAATGTGACAGATCCACTCAGACACTCACACACCCACTCACAGACCCATTCAGACACTAATGCACCCACTCACAGACCCACTCTGATACTTACGCATCCACTCACAGACCAACACAGACACACATGCACTCACTCACAGACCAATTCAGACAGTTTCACACCAAGTCACTAACCCACTCAGACACTCACACACCCACTGACAGATCCACTCAGATACTCTCACATCCACTCACATCCACTCAGACTCTCACACACCCACTCACAGACACACTGGTCAATGACATCACTGATGACATCGAAAAACTTAGATAGAAAAGTAGACATTTGAGGTGAGCAAATCAGATTGTTGGTGGTGTTGTAGGGTGCTCTATACAGGAGCTGCTCTCGACCTAAACTTGGGAACTACCCAGAGTCCTCTGGTTCTTTTTTGTCGTATATATATATATATTCACTGAAAAAACCATAGGTTTTAGGGACAGTTATAGTTAGTTGGACATTTCACTCGTACAAAACCAGAGAAATTACCCCGTTATAGTTAATTCAGCTAACTATAACTCGCGCCTCCATAATGCACTACTGATGACGTCACATATTACATCACTCATGACATGGTCAGTGGCATCACTGATGACATCACTGATGACATCTCAAATGACATCACTGATGACATCATCCAGTGAATGTGTGTTTCTGTAAAGTTTAAATATGTTTAATATATATAGGGAAAGGCGTATTGAAGAATGAGTGGGTGTATAAGTGTCTGAATGGATGATTTAGTACGTGCGTGAGTGACTCTACAAGTGAGTGATTAAACGTATCTTACTGAATGCATGGGTTAGTGACTAAACTGTGTGAATGTCTGTATCCGTCTGTCTGTTGGTGTGTAAGTGGATGCATGGATGTGCGAATAGCTACATGAGTGTCTATATGGGTTATTGATTGGTTCTCTGAGTATCTGTATGGGTGCCTGAGTGTTTGTGCGGGTGGGGTGTGTGTGACTCTGTACATAGATGTGTGAGTGGGTGATTCACTGGGTGCATGATTTCAAGAGTGCATCTGTGATGGACTGCTTGGGTGGGTGAGTGTGTGTATGGGTGTGTTAGTGAGTGAATGTATATCTCAGTGGTACATGTGCGAGTAACTACATATGTAAAAGGCAGTATATATGGGTGTTAGAGTATTTAAATGGCTATAAGTGAGAGTGTGTGATTGTGAGAGTGGCTGTATGGATGCGTGTGTGCTTGTATCAGTTATTGTATAAGAGCGTAAGAATGTGCTAGTATTTGTATGAGTAAGTGAGCTGGTGTGTGTATAACTGTATAGGTGAGTAAAGGGTAGTTTGAATAATTATTTGTATGACTGACTAGGTGTGTGAGTACCTCTATGGATGAGTGGCGGTGTGTGAGTGTTTATATAGGTGTATGAGTGCATATGATAGTCCTGTACTGAGTGACTGTAAGTATGAGTGACTGTACGGGTGAGTGAGTAGATGTGTGTGTGTGTAGACCTAAGAATTAGTGAGTGGGTATGTAGTTATTGGTATTGGAGTGTGTATAGTTTTGAGAATGGCAGTCTGTAATTTAGAGTGGGTGTTTCAAAACTTATATTAGGGTGTGAGAAGATGCATGAAATTATCACATGGATGATGTCATCAGTGATGTCATCAGTGATGTCATTTGAGATGTCATCAGTGATGTCATCAGTGATGTCACTGACCATGTCATGAGTGATGTAATATGTGACGTCATCAGCAGTGCATTGCGGGGCGCGAGTTATAGTTACCTGAACTAACTATAACGGGGAATTTCACGGGTTTTGTAC
The DNA here is from genome assembly GCA_963921515.1 of Calotriton arnoldi. Lineage (NCBI taxonomy): Eukaryota > Metazoa > Chordata > Amphibia > Caudata > Salamandridae > Calotriton > Calotriton arnoldi. The sequence continues at coordinate 81,871 of CAWUFW010013279.1, forward strand.
GAGTGCAATGTCCAACTAACTATAACTGTCGCTAAAACCTTATGGTTTTTTCAGTGAATTTCTAAGGTTATTTAAATGCAAATTTCTAACTATAACGTGCCTGAAACCTATGGTTTTTCAGTGAATTTCAAAGGTTTTTTAAATGCTAATTTCTAACTATAACGTGTCTGAAACCTATGGTTTTTTCAGTGAATTTCAAAGGTTTTTTAAATGCTAATTCCTAACTATAACATGTCTGAAACCTACGGTTTTTTCAGTGAATTTCAAAGGTTTTGTAAATGACAATTTTTAAATGTATTAATTGTTATATTTATTTTTTCATACTGATTTACTACATTTTTAGAAACATTTTTTTACATATTTTATTTTTTAAATTACATTGTAATTACATTATACATTACAAAAATACTTTCTCAGAATGAATTACTTTAGTTTAAATACTTTGCACATAGGCAATAGACTTTTAAGTACAGTAGTTACAGTTGTTGCAATGGGCAACACATTTTCAAACACAATGCAACATTCAGCTCAATGTGAATTTCTAGTTAAATGCAATTAGTTACTTTATGGATTACTTTTCTAACCACAGGACTGGATCCTAGATTCAGTCCTGGGACATCTCCTGTAAACAGTTGAGTAAAAGCGTTTTGGTTACAGTAGTGATTTTTAAGGAATATTATTGTATTTTAAAAGTTGACACTTAGAAACTTTTTCTCATAGAATCACCAATGTTATCCTATGGAAGGAAATTCACTTAGCAGGTAAAAACTGCTATCGTTACTTTTTCTTACTCAGTGTTGGATCCTGGATCCAGCACTGGTGCATCTCCTGTAAACAGTTGAAAGAATGCGTTTAAGTCATACAGGCGATTTTTAAGGAATATTTGTAGTTTGTGAAAATCGACACTTTGAAACTTTTCAGCTGAAAACCAGACAATGGATTCCTATGGAAGAAAATATAAGTTACTGGTAAGTACGGTTAAAATTACTTTTCAGGACCAGTACTGGGCTGAAAGATACAGCACTGAGGTCTCTCCTGATAACAGGTGAGTAAATCGGAATTTGTATTTCGGCTGATTTTAGAGGAATATTTTAAAGTTCCAAAACTCCATACTTAGAAGAATTTCCAAGTGAAACCTGTCAATGTTAGCCTATGGAAGGAAATTCAAGTTACTGGTAAGTACGGTTAAAAATACTTTTCAGGACCAGTACTGGGCTGAAAGATACAGCACTGAGGTCTCTCCTGATAACAGATGAGTAAATCGGAATTCGTATTTTGGCTGATTTTAGAGGAATATTTGTATGTTTCAAAAATCAACACTTAGAAACTTTTTCAGCAAAAAGCAGGCAATGATATCCTATGGAAGGAAATTCAACTTACTGGTAAGTACGGTTAAAATTACTTTTCAGGATTAGTACTGGGCTGAAAGATGCAGCACTGAGGTCTCTCCTGATAACAGGTGAGTAAATCCGAATTCGTAGTTCGGCAGATTTTAGAGGAATATTTGCACAATGGTGAAGGGAGGGTGCGGGGCCTGAGGTGACATCTGTGCAAACGCGCCCCGTGGCGCGTTTTAAGTTGGGGGATTAAGTCCCCTTGAATCATGAGGGTCCCTAGGGGCCAACTAGCCCACCAGGAACCTCCAGTATGCGCCAGGGGCTGCGTTGCAGAGACGTGTAGAGAGGCCACACCCCTTTTACACCTCTCTGCAACGCAGCTCTGTGGCGCTTTCTGGATGTACCTGTTGGGCTAGTTGGCCCCAGAGACCCTCAGGATGAAGGGGATTTAATTCCCCATCTTAAAACGCGCCACGGGGCCTGTTTGCACACATGTCACCTGAAGTCCCGCCCTCCCTTCACCACTGTGCAAGCGCGCCCGTGGCGCGTTTTAAGTTGGGGGATTAAGTCCCCTTGAATCCTGAGGGTTCCTGGGGGCCAACTAGCCCACCATGTACCTCCAAAAGCGCCACAGAGCTGCGTTGCAGAGAGGTGTATAAAGGGCGTGGCCTCTGTACACCTCTCTGCAACGCAGCCCTAGCGCATACTGGAGGTTCCTGGTGGGCTAGTTGGCCCCAAGGACCCCAGTATTCAAGGGGAATTACTTCCCCATCTGCAAACGCGCCAGGGCGCGTTTACAAAGTGGTGAAGGAAGGGGGCGGGGCCTGCGGGGCGATCGTTTTTTTTTTTTTCCTGAAGGGGGGCTGTGTGGCCTCCCTTCCTTTTTCTTATTTTTGGGCCCTGGGGACCCCATCCCCCAGGGCCTTACCCCCTTTTTTTTTATTAAAATTAAACTGGAAGGGGGCCGCGTGGCCCCCCTCCCTGGCCGAAAACTGCCCGGGGACCCCATCCCCCGGGGCATGGCCACACTAACATTCCTTTTAAGGAGGGGGCTGCGTGGCCCCCTCCTCAGGCCTCCTTTGCCCCGGAGACCCCATCCCCCGGGGCAGGCCTTTTATTTAATTTTTTTAAATAATTTCTGGGGAGGGGGCCGCGTGGCCCCCTCCTGGGCCACTTATGGCCCCGGGGACCCCATCCCCGTGGCCTGGCCTCTGGTTGGGGACTGTGGGGGGTCCCCAAACCCCCCACAGTCCCGCCGGCTCCCCGTGTCCTAAGGGAGCCGGCATTGCTTTCCACACGGGGAGCAGCTAACATGCTGCTCCCCGTGTGGAAAGCAATTGTCTTTGGATATTGGAAGCGAGAGCAGGTTTCCTGCTCTCTCTTCCAATATCCAAAGCAGTTTGCAATGACAGGACGGGAGCCGCGAGGCTCCCGTCCTGTCATTGCAAACAACAGTGTCCCGGGGTAGGCACCCGGGACACTGCAGGAGCCGACCCTGGGGGTGGCGGTCCCCAGGGCCACCACAGGCTCCAGGAGGGGGGCCGCGCGGCCCCCTCCCCACATCAGCAAAGCCCGGGGAGGTGGTGGTCCCCGGGGCCCGGAGGTCCAAAACGAACCCCCATTTTAATTTGTTAGTGCCCCGGGAAGTGGCGGTCCCGGGGCGTGTGAGGGGCTCGAGCCCCCCACACTACAAAAGTAAAAAAAAGAAGCCCCGGGGAAGTGGTGGTCCCGGGGCTGCGGAAGGCTCAGAGCCCTCCCGCACCATTTAAAAGAAAGCCCCGGGGGTGGTGGTCCCCGGGGCTTGGGGAGCCCCTTGAGGCCCCCATACATAAATTAACCCCCACCATGCCCCCGGGACTTGGGCCACCCGGGGGCAAAATACAATCGAGCGCGGGAGACCGCCCTTCGATTTTTATTTTTCGGCAGGATTCGCGCTCCCTGAGCGCATCCTGCCGATTTAAAAAAATGCTTTTTCTGCCCAGGGGTCCTTGTGGGACCCCTGAGCAGACCTAGGGGTCAGGGTGTTTCTACCCTGCCCCCTTTGTGCGTTTTGCGCACTTTTTTACTGCTTTCTTGTTCCTCGGTTCTACCGAGGAACAAGATGGCTGCCAACACTTCCTGGTTTGGAGTGTTGACAGCCAATTAGCAGACAGCTCGTGATCGGGAGGGTGCGCGAATCCGACGCGGCCATAGATATATATGTACTTTTACTTTTGATTTTCTCAGCAACTACTGAACGGATTTACACCATTTAACAAAAGGGTTCTTTCTGAACCAAGAACTACCTCTTTGCCAAATTTGGTGTAATTCCGTTCAACAGTTCGAGCTGTAGCCGTGTCTAAAGTTTCCTATGGGAAAATGAATGGGGAAAACAAGTTTTGGGACCCCCCTTTTTCTTGGCCCCCACTTGACGAATCACCCTGAGACTTTCAGGGTAGGAGCGGACCGGAGCGGGCCATAAAGTTTGAAAATTTCGCGAAGATTCGTCAACCGGACGCAAGAGTTATTTCAAATAGAATGTCGCGGATTTCCTATGGAAAATAGGTCCTAACTATAACTATCTACTGGCGACCGCCAGTAGATAATATTATCTACTGGCGGTCGCCAGTAGATAGTTATAGTTAGGACCTATTTTCCATAGGAAATCCACAACATTCTATTTGAAATAACTTTGGTGCCGGTTGACGAATCTTCACGAAATTTTCAAAACTTATGGCCCGCTCTGGTCCGCTCCTATCCTGAAAGTTTCGAGGTGATTCGGCAAGCGAGGGCCGAGAAAGGGGGTCCCAAACGTGTTTTCCCATGCAATTTTCCATAGGAACCTTTCATCGCAGTTCCAGCCCGAACTACTGAACGGAATTACACCAAATTTGGCAAAAAGGTAGCCCTTGGTTCAGAGTTGTGCCTTTTGCTTAAATGGTGTAAATCCGTCCAGTAGTTCCTGAGAAATTTGAAAAAGAAAACACATATATATCTGGTCGGAGCCTAACCACACATGTCATCGTGAGATCTGATTGGCTGTCAGCACTTCATCCTGGAATTGCTGGCAGCCATCTTGGGACCAATATAAATGATAGTACCCCATCGAAATGCATTGTAGTGAATCGAAGATTTTGAGGGTTACCAAAAGGAGAACTATAAAGGGTGATAACAGACTTTAGTTACATTAGAATTCATTTGTTGATGGTACCATACTAATTTCAGGAATTGTGGCGTCTTCTAAGGTGATTTTACCCTGTGAAAAACCTTCTGCTGGGATATCATGAATCATGTTTGAGAGAACTATTTTCACATGCTTGTCCCATACAGTTTTGGAAGGTGCTCCAGAAGCTAAAATGAGAGCATATTTTCTGTAAATTCACATTATCTTTCTCAGTCATGTGAGAATGAAGTCTGACATTCTCAGTAAAACATGTACATCCAACAAGGGCAGAGACTGTCAGTTGATTCCTTTGTGTTCTACTGCAGCTTCCCAGAGTGTTCTAAAGAACAACTAGAGTGTTAACAGCCTTACTTATGACAAAAGTATGGCACACCTGAAGCCATCTTGATTGGAATAAACTGGTAACACTTAAAACATTTAATTTAAAAAGGAACAAAATGAGGGGGTTCATTTTGTCATAGAAATTATGGTTAGTGCTGTAGAAGAAAAATTAGGACATGTTTTAAGTGAGATCTCAAATATCTTCCTGTTATATTTCAACAGGAGCAGCCTGTCAGTTGATGCCTTTGTGTTCTACTGCAGCTTCCCAGAGTGTTCTAAAGAACAACTAGAGAGCTAACAGTCTCACTTATGACAAAAGTATAGCACACCTGAAGCCATCTTGATTGGAATAAACTGGTAACACTTAAAACATTTAATTTAAAAAGGAACAAAATGAGGGGGTTCATTTTGCCATAGAAATTATGGTTAGTGCTGTAGAAAGAAAAATTAGGACATGTTTTAAGTGAGATCTCAAATAGCTTCCTGTTATATTTCAACAGGAGCAGCCTGTCAGTTGATGCCTTTGTGTTCTACTGCAGCTTCCCAGAGTGTTCTAAAGAACAACTACAGTGCTAACAGCCTTACTTATGACAAAAGTATGGCACACCCGAAGCCATCTTGATTGGAATAAACTGGTAACACTTAAAACATTTAATTTAAAAAGGAACAAAATGATGGGGTTCATTTTGTCATAGAAATTATGGTTAGTGCTGTAGAAAGAAAAATTAGGACGTTTCAAGTGTGATCTCAAATATCTTCCTGTTATATTTCAACAGGAGCAGCCTGTCAGTTGATGCCTTTGTGTTCTACTGCAGCTTCCCAGAGTGTTCTAAAGAACAACTAGAGCGCTAAGTCTTACTTATGACAAAATTATGGCACACCTGAAGCCATCTTGATTGGAATAAACTGGTAACTCTTAAAACATTTAATTTAAAAAGGAACAAAATGAGGGGTTCATTTTGTCATAGAAATTATGGTTAGTGCTGTAGAAAGAAAAATTAGGACATGTTTTAAGTGAGATCTCAAATCCTCTTCTATTTCATTAGAAAATTCTGACATGCAGACTGAAACAATCACTTTCAATACCAGCAGTAGACTTCCAGTTAACTCCCTGGTGAGAAGTAGCTTTACTACAGTGATCTAATGAACAACTAGAGTGCTAACATTCTGAATTTTTGGCAAATGTGTGACACATCTGAATGCCTTCTTGATGGAATCAAAGTAAAAAACTGAAAGCATTTCCTACTGAGGAGACTGCAGTAAATGACGAAATTAGGAAACTTCATAACAAATAAGTCTCCCAAGATGGCCACCAGAGAAAAAAGAGCCCAAATGTAGCACAAATATCACCCAGATGTAGCCCACATATAGCCCAATGACAGAAGTGTGCAAAACACTTTTTATTTTTAGTTTTTCTGCAGTTTTATATAGTGCAAACTGGTCAGGTATTGGAGCGTTACATCTTACTTGGACCCCTTATTGCGTATTTTGCACGAAGTACATGAGATTGATCTTGCGAAACATTGAACTTTACGATTCTGTTAACCTGAAGTTGCTCTGAACGGGGCTTTGTAACACCCGTTTTTACCTACTGGTTTTAATTCATTCTCACTGTATTGTATTAGGAAAAAGGATTTACTGTTTTTATGTACACTTTTATGATCTATGTTTCTAAATCAGATCAAATAAAGTTTAATGAATTCTATGGCAGGACGGAGGCGAGGATTATGCATATCTTTCCTCACTTTATTTGCATAGCAGTTCAAAGAAAACGTAACACAACAATCATTAAACAAAAGACTACACAACCCATGAACCATTAGGGGGTAGTCTCCAAGGCAACTATAGTCCAATCATATCACAGTCCATCGTATATAATATCGTGACGTCCCTTCCACTTCCTCTTTCTTCACTGCTCGTCAGTTAAGTGCATTCCTTACATTCTTGGCTTAATCTGACGTTGTTGCTGTTTGTATAGCGGTTTCTTGTGCACTTTATTAGCATTATTGCCTTGGTATTGTTTCATATTCCCTGCGCAGCAGGCTCTTGCCCGAGCACGTTCTCCCCTCGCAGTTTCTCCCGCTGTGTGCTCTGCGCGCGGTGAGATCCTGTCAGGCGCGTCTGGTCCGAGCGAGGCAGCTCCGTCGAGCGCTCCCGCTGGTCTTTACGCGCGTTTGGGAATCCGGTCACTCCTTTAGTGTCCGCTTAATTCCCGACCAACCCTCGCCTAATTTTGACACCGCTACGCGGTGATTTCCCCACACGGCCACGTTAGTGACCAGCGCCACCTGGTGGTGGTAATTGGTATTGCGCCTCAGTCTATTCTTATAACAGCTTCGGGAAAGCCCAGCTGTTGGAGCACCGGCGAGGGGGCTGTCTTAAGGATTTTAAGGGCATTTGTTCTGTGCTCACACCCTCTGCTATCATGTCTTCTCCAGAAGACCATTTTTACTCCTCCTACCAGGAAGTGGAGGAGGAATGGCCCCCAACTTCTCCCTCCAGCAGTGGACCAAGCCCTCTCTCTGGCTATTTCTAGGGCGCTGGCTCCTTTAGGGATCAGGTTGATAAGCTGGCGAAAAGCATCCCTGGGGTGTTCAGTGACCCAGATCTGGTGGTGGCGGGACCAAGTAGCTCCCAGATGGGGAATAAAAGGGCCGTTAAGCATAACGCGGGGCACTTGGAAGGATTTGATAAACTTACGGAGACCTTCCTCAAGAGTGCGCGAACGCTAAAACATGCACCCTGCCGGGCGTGGGAGGGGCCCGGAGAAAATTGCGACACTGTCACCACTATTGTAGACCCCGACGGCGGGTTTCCCTTAGAGGGAGAGGGTGTATCGGAGGACGATTTCTCCTCCGATGAGGATAAGGACTCGGGGCGTCCCTGGCGTCCAGAGTCCCACTCCTCTCAGTCCCCGGTTGGGGACGGGGTCCACTCGGACATGTTCGAGCCTACCCAAATTTACCATCCTAAATCGGCAGAGTGGACACCTGGCGCCAAAGTGGCAGAGTATGTGATGGGGAAAATCCATCAACCCCTTGAAAGGGAGGTCAGGAATAGGATGAGGGGAGAATGCCCCAGGCCCTCACTGAAGGGGAAGGTGGCACACACGCCTGAAATTGATGAGAAACTATGTACCTTTTTCTCCAAGTATATGAGGGATCCCAAGAAAGGAATTGATAGGTCTTGGACGTGGTAGGGCCCTTGACCCAAATTATTCAATTGACGGAGCGTTCCAAAGAGTCAGGATCCCCTTTGTCCACGGATATTGTGGCTGGTTGGGCGCACTACCCTAAACCCTAAAACACTACCCCCTCCACTACCCAAACACCACTGCACTACCCTAAACCCTAAAACACTACCCCCAGCACGACACCCTACACTACCCAAACATAACTGCACTACCCTAAACCCTAAAACACTACCACCAGCACGACTCCCTACACTACCCAAACACCACTGCACTACCGTAAACCCTAAAACACTAACCCCAGCATGACCCCCTACGCTACCCAAACACCACTGCACTACCCTATACCCTAAAACACGACCCATTACACTACACAAACACGACTGGACTACCCTAAACCCTAAAACACTACCCACAGCATGACCCCCTTCACTACACAAACACCACTGCACTGCCCTAAACCCTAAAACACTACCCCAGCACTACCCCCTACACTACCCAAACACCACTGCACTAACATAAACCCTAAAACACTACCCCCAGCACAACCCCCTACACTACACAAACACCACTGCAGTACCCTAAACCCTAAAACACTACCCCCAGCACAACTCCCTACACTACCCAAACACCACTGCACTACCCTAAACCCTAAATCTACCCCCAGCACGACCCCCTACACTACCCAAACACCACTGCACTACCCTAAACCATAAAACACTACCCCCAGCATGACCCCCTACACTACACAAACACCACTGCACTACCCTAAACCCTAAAACACTACCACCAGCATGACCCCTACACTACTCAAACACCACTGCACTACCCTAAACCTAAAACACTAACCCAGCACGACCCCCTACACTACCCATACACCACTGCACTACCCTAAACCCTAAAACACTACCCCCAGCACGACCCCCTACACTACTGCACTACCCTAAACCCTAAAACACTACCCCCAGCACGACCCCCTACACTACCCAAACACCACTGCACTACCCTAAACCCTAAAACACTACCCCAGCACGACCCCTACACCACCCAAACACCATTGCACTACCCTAAACCCTAGAAAAGAAACCCCACCCCATGCCCAATCCCCCTTACCTCTCACTCCTCATGGTTCCTCTCTCCTCGTGGTTCCTGCTTCAGGTCATCTCTGAGGGGCGGTGCACGTCGTTGTGAGGAAACGAAACAGCCTCTGTTTCCTTACAACGACATGGATCGTCTACATGTTTTTTAGAACGCATGGTCATTTACCATACATACCTTTACAACAAAATTCGTTGTAAAGGCATGCGTGGTAAATGACCATGCGTAGTAATGACTTCGTGATGTACAACGCATGCGTGGTAATGCATGCGTTGTAATGGTATCGCAAAGTAAAAAAGTTGTTGTAGCGGCTGTTTACCGATCGAAGCTGGCCCCTGTTCTTCAGTGAGACGTTTATTTGATTAATTAGGAGGAAGGAATGTGGTTTTTTTACCGAAAAGTGTATTCCCGGCTGTTGTATTGTGAAAGTGTCCGCGTGGCGTGGTTTCACTTCCGGTGAGAGAGTGGAAGAGTCTGTTTGGACCTAAAGGAGTTCTGTTGTTGGACGGGGCCGGCGCGACATGTCATCAGAAAACATAGCTAATGGAAAGCGTCCTCCCTGAAGTGTGGAGCAGTGCCATGAGAGGTCAACGAGTGTGCGTCCCACCGCAGTATGACCGTACCGCGTGACCCATGTGCCGCCTCCAGGGTACGGGAGGCAGGAGCGGCATCGCAGGTCCTCTTGAAGACCGTTGTAGCATAATTCTACATTTTGGTACTAGGGCATTTTAACTTCGTTGTTCCTGCCAGATACAAAGAGAAGATCCTGTGTTATTCAGTGCCCTCGATACCTTTTTTGTGGGTTGTGGTGCTTGTCACTTCGCTGCCCCGCCGGTGCACATGACTGGGCACCCCACCTCGTGTGCCAGCTGCAGGGCCTCTGCCCTCGGATCACTGGTTTCGGTTTCTGGAGTGGCAACATAAACAGTTGCTCCCAAAGGACTAGCCTGAACACTTAGGTGAATATCCCCTGCACCAGCATTCCACGGAAATTCTTTCCTAGCTCTCCCACGTCAACGAGCACGGCTCCGCTCGCGACACCGTATGACGTCATCGGAGCCATAAGAGGACCTCGTCGGCGTGCTGACGTCAGTTCCACCCATTTTTTCCGTGCCACCGAGGCAAACAGGGGACCGAGACATTTTCACATGTATACATAGTATAATAAATATATATATTCACTGAAAAAACCATAGGTTTCAGGCACGTTATGGTTAGAAATTAGCATTTAAAAAACCTTAGAAATTCACTGAAAAAACCATAGGTTTCAGGCACGTTATAGTTAGAAATTAGCATTTAAAAAACCTTAGAAATTCACTGAAAAAACCATAGGTTTCAGGGGCGTTATAGTTAGTTGGACATTTCACTCGTACAAAACCATAGAAATTCCCCCGTTATAGTTAGTTCAGCTAACTATAATTCGCGCGCCCACAATGCACTGCTGATGACATCACATATTACATCACTCATGACATGGTCAGTGACATCACTCATGACATCACTGATGACATCTCAAATGACATCACTGATGACATCACTGATGACATCATCCAGTGAATGTGTGTTTTTCTGGAAATTAAATATGTTTTATATATGTATATCTCAAGGTCGATGGAAGAATAAATGGGTATATAAGTGTCTAAATGGATGATTTTTTTGTAAAATTGATTGTATAACTGACTAAGTGTATCTTAGTGATTACATGGGTTAGTGAGTAATGTTTAAATATGAAAATATCTGTATCAGTATCTCACTTTGTGTATAAGTGGCTGCATGGGTTGGTGAGTAGCTACATGAGTGTCTATATGGGTTATTAGTTGGCTTTTTGAGTATCAGTATGAGTGCCTGAGTGTCTGTATGGTTCGGTGGGGGTATTACTTAGTGCATAGATGCATGAATGAGTGACTCACTGTGTGTATGTGTTGAAGACAGCATGTGTGCAGGACTGTATAGGTGGATGAGTATGTGTATGGGTGTGTTAGTGAGTGAATGACTGTCTCAATAGTGTCTTTATGAGTAACTACATATGTTTTAAACTAGTATATGTGAGTATTGGTGTATATAAGTGAGTATATGTGAGAGTGAGAGATTGGAAGAGTTCCTGTACAAATAAGTAGGTGTTTCTATAAGTGATTGTTTAAGAGAGTAAGTATGTTTAAGTTTCTGTAGAAGTAAGTGTGGTAGTGTGTGTATAACTGTATATGCAAGTAAATGGATGTTTGATACTTTCTTTGCATGTGTGACTGTGTGTGAGTAACTCTATGGATGAGTGGCGGTGTGTAACAGGATGTATAGGTGTATGAGTACATATGATGAGTGAGTACATGTATGAGTGACTGTATAGGGACTGTTGGTGAATGAGTGGATGTGTGTGTAGATCTTGGAATTACTGAATAGGTTTGTTGTAACTGGTATTGGTATGTCCATTGTTTTGAAAATGTTAGTTTGTATTTTTGAGTGTGTGTATCAAAGGTTATATTAGGGTGAGAGGAGGTCTGCCACTCTATCACAAGGATGATGTCATCAGTGATGTCATTTGAGATGTCATCAGTGATGTCATGAGTGATGTCACTGACCATGTCATGAGTGATGTAATATGTGACGTCATCAGCAGTGCATTGCGGGCGCAGCGAGTTATAGTTAGCTGAACTAACTATAACGGGGAATTTCTATGGTTTTGTACGAGTGAAATGTCCAACTAACTATAACGCCCCTGAAACCTATGGTTTTTTCAGTGAATATATATATATATATATAAATATTTATGTATATATATATGTATAAGTATATATATATATAATATATAATATATATATATATATATATAGACATTTTTTTAAATGAAACTAAAAACAGTCAATCAATTTCCATAATTAACATTCAATAAAAAATAGTTAGCAATTACAACATTTTTGTTATCAAGTATTAAATAACTTCCCACACTGAACCCTTATAAATCTTGAAGCCCAACCTTAAACAATAGCTAAAAGAATATCTATCCCATAACTTACATATTTAAAATAAATTAAATCATTAATTAACAATTAATAATGAATTGTTATTTAATTATTACCTAATTACCTTTTCACCCTAGACCCCTACAAACCTATCATCTTTCAACTAAAACAAAAGTAAAAGAAATTCCATAGTTTTATAATTAAAAATCAATGAAACTAATAATTAAAAATTTATATTTAATTGTTAATTAATAATTACTTAATTCACTTCCCTCCCTACACCACTACAAATCTAGCAGCCCACAACTAAAATATAAGCAAAACAAAAAGTATTCCATAAATTACATGGTTAAAAATCAAGTAAATAATTATTAACTATTATTGTTAATTAAATATTACTTAATTAACTTAACACCCTATATTCCTACAAATGTAACAGCTCGTAAATAACATAACAATAATGAAAATAAGTCAGTATTACATACATTACATAATAAATACTAGAACTATAATTAAATAAAATGTACTATTAATTCTTATGAATTTTTTACCTACTTAACTTCCCACCCTAGCTCCCTTCAAACTCAACAACCCACTATGAAACTATAAATTATCATTAAAATTTAATAGAAAATTCTAAATCATTTAATATTACAAGCTATATTTTTAAAACAATTGATGACAATTATTTTATCAATAGTAGCACATAAAAGTATTATGTCAAATAAAACACAGTAAAATAATTAAAAAGCAATATTTTTAATCAACATAGTACACAGTCTTGTCTCCTCACTCGCCACACTATTAACTATAGCTCGCCACTGTATCATGTACTCTGTTCTGGCAAATACTCTAATTCAGATGTCATAATTGTTTTGAATAAATGAATTAATGAAGATTATACACATAGCGCTCAGCTACTCCAAGAGTGTTCTGGCACTCAGTATCAGAGGCAGATACAAAGTAATAGAACCCAGCCAGCAACCCAATACCCTCCTAAACACTAAAGAGGTAGGTTTTCAATGCTATTTTAAAACTTGCTTCCTCTGTCATTAATCTCAGATGGTTCCACATGCCCGCAACCATAAAGGGGGGAACCTCCTGTCCGATGCTTTCTAAGAGGGATACTGTTAACAGCCCAGCCTGACTAGAGCTTAGCACTCTCCCTGGACTGTATACATTGATCCTCTCATTCAAATACGAATGGCCCCTATTGTGGAGGGCTTGATGTGTCAAGGTTAAGGCTTTGAACATTATTCGCTTACGCACTGAAGGCCAACGAAGCTGCTCGCGAAGGAGCAATTCAGAAGAGCGCTTAGGTAGCTTGTACAATAGGCGAACCACCATATTTTGTACCACCTGTAAATGCTGGATTAGGTACTCTGGGATACCCAGGTACAAAACATTGACATAGTCCAGCCATGATATTATGAAAGTCCTAACCACTGTGACCTGAGCTTCCTGAGGAATCAAGTGCAGAAGTCTCCCAAGCAGGAGAAAAATCCAAAGACAGGATTTTTCCACTGATGAAACCTAGGAGTTAAAGGAGAGGTGCCAATCACACAAAATGCCCAGGTTTCTTGCTGCCTCCACAGGGGGCGGCAAAGGAGGAACATTATTCGGCCAAGCTCCTGTCCATCCCAGTAGAGGATTTTGCCCAAACAACAGGGTCTCTGTCTTATCTGGGTTGCACTGTAGTTTGTTCTTCCTGAGCCATTCGAGATGCACCTCTGCCACATAAGAAATAATCTTGATGCCAAACAATTCGACCAGGAATGCCACAGGGGACAGATAAATGTTGGAAAGGGTAGGGCTTAGTGCAGATCCTTGAGGCATTCCCCATTTCAACTGTTTGGATTTTCAATAGCATTGTTTCATCCAAACTAACTGCCTTCTTTCCTTCAAAAAGGATCCTAACCCTCCTTAGGTTGAGTCTGCAACACCCAGATGTTCCAGTCTTTTTAGAAAGATACAGTGGTCCACCATGTCAAATGCTGCTGACAGGTCCAACAGCATGAATGACACATTGAGACCAGAATCCAGATTGATCCTAATCAATTCAACAATTTCTAGCAGTGCTATCTCCTTGCTATGTCAAGTACGAAAGCCGGACTGGGAAGAGTGTAGCAGCCTATTATCGGTCAATAAAGTGGTGAGCTGGTGGTTTACTGATTTTTCTAAAACCTTGGCGGCCACAGGCAATAATGAGACTGGATGAAAATTGGCTAGTACTTCCGGATCTGTATTGCCCTTTTTAAGTAGGGGGACAACATTTTCTCTCTTCCAAGAGCCAGGGAAGATACCTGAATGAAGTGAAACAGAGAATAGTTCCTGTTAAATCAGAGTAGTATTATCAGCAACAGCCACCACCATATCTGGTGGTAGTGGTTCATCAGGTTATCCTCATATCCAGGAAGCAAACTTCTTCTCAGGTCCTCTGTTAACCCCTTCGATGCGCGTGACGAGCTCAGCTCATCATGCTGCGCGGTAGCGCCTTGCGCATGACGAGCTGAGCTCGTCACGACCGCACCCGCGATCGGAATGTCCAGCACACGAGCGGAATTCCGATCGCGGTCAAGGGGTTAAAGGTGGTAAAAAGAGGGACAACTTTGTTTCGGCTGATGGCCCTGTAATGTTACCAGATCCTGGGGCATAAACCAGTGAGTAAGGACTCCCCATGTTAGCCTGGATTTTGGAGATCTTTTCCTAGAAAAAGTCACTTAGGGGCATATCAGCAAGGGCCGGCGATAATTATCGCTAAGCGCACTTAGCGCTAGGATAATTATCGCCGGCTATCGCTGCTTTCTATCGCGGACATAGCGTGCTATCAGCAACGCTTATCTCCAAAGCGATAGAAATGCAAGCGATAGCTGGAAAACAGTGTGATTATCGCTGGGAAACCAGCGATAATCGCACTGTGACCGGCGATACCTTGCTGATAGGGCAGGGTGGTCTTAGCCATGTAATCCACCTCCCATTGGATTACATGGCTAAGTCAGAAATAAAGCATGCGTAAGGAAAGTAGCGATAACCGTGGTTATCGCTACTTTTCTTATCGCTATGCTTGTTAGCGATTCCCTTGATAATAGGAGAAATGTCGCTTAGCGACATTTCTCCCGTTATTCTGGGGGGGAACGCCCACTTTGCATCTCATTAGAGATGCAAAGCTGGGCGATAAGGAAAGGGCGAAGAAGCATGGATTCACGCGTTAGCGTGTCCTTGCTAATAGGGCGTTAAAATTATCGCCGCTTTTCGTCCGAAAATGGACGCTAAAGCGGCGATAATTTTATCGCCAGCCCTTGTAGATATGCCCCTTAGTTCTGTGCAAAGTGTTTGATAGGACTCTGGAAGTAGGGATTTTGCTTTAGGGTCCACAAAACTGGAAGCAGTTTTAAAGATCTCCTTGCCATCATTGTCAGCCTCTGATACTTTGAGTGTAAAAAGAGCAGCATGCTTTTTAAAATATTTTTATGGTACGTATTAAGGGCAAATGTATAACGTACTCTGTCAGCTTCTAAATACTGGCGACGCCACACCCTCTCTAGATTTTTACAAGCAGCTCTCTCCTCTCCAGGACTAACTCCTGGGAGAACCATTGGGCCGAGCGAGACTTAAACCCCTTCTTAGTGGTCCTCATTGGTGTTACAGAATTGTCTGCTTTCAAGAGACAGCTATTAAAGCTCTGTTACTCTCATAGACCTTAACTGAAAGTTTTTTAATCAATGCAATGAATTCACATGCTATAACTTATGTAATATTTAAGGGTATAGCTAGTGCATGGAGAAGGGGTGAGTTATAGTTAATATAGTGCGGCAAGTGATGAGACAAGACTGTGTACGGAGGTGCATGAGTGATAATAATTTAAAAGTGGTGCTTAAGTATAAATGTGAGTTCAAAGTTTGACTTATAGTAATGTGAAAGTGGTGCATAAATGATAAATTCACCAGATAAGTATATATTTTGGATTTGTTATGGTTGTGTAGTTGAAGGTTGCTTGGCACAAATAAGATATAAATAGGTGTGTAAGTGGTGCAGAAATCATAAATGTAAGAGATAACTATAACTTTAGAATTTATGTAGTTTAAGGGGCTCATTACGATGGCGGGCGGAGGCACCTCCGCGGTGCTGGCGGAAAATGCCATTTACCGCACTCCAGCAGCGGTCCACTCGCCCGCCATATTACAATGGGCAAACACAGCCCATTTCACGTCCGCCGTGGTGCGTCGTGAATCGCCACAAATTGGCGCACGCCACCGCGGCGGTGTGAGACCCACCGCCGTGCGGAATGACGTCCCGTCTGCCGTAAAAATCATGATGCCCCAAACAGCCCGTCACACCGCTGCGGAGAAACCACCCAACCAGAGACAGCGGAAGCACGACAGCGGAGTGAGACACCAGACTCCCGGTCACCTCCACCCGACCGCAATGGATCCAGCTTTACACGCCTTTCCGGTGCTGTACCTGATCCACTACCAGCAAATAATGGCCCGTCGCAGACAACGCCGCAGGTACGCAATCACACAACTCCGCACACAACCACAACACACAACTCCTGGGCTGACATACGGTTCCTGTCCACATCAGACACTCTGGGACAGGAAAACATCCCCAAGTGTACCCACACATGTCCTACCTGTCACTAAATCACCCCTCCGCATCCGGGCCACCCATCGACTGCGAAATCACAGCAATGTCCCGGTCACGTCACTGCAGCGGTGCAAATGCGGGAAAACATGTGTACAATGAAGTAGGCAGGGCCAGCGCCAGGCATGGGCAGTCCACTAAGATCATAGGGCCCCACCTCCACCCTTCACACACTACGCCCCCCACACCCATTAGGGGACATGCTGTGTGCCCCTCCTGTGCCCCCCCCTGCACAATTAACCAGCCAGATGTACTCGGACCATGCACCACACACACCAAACAACCAGGGAGCCTGTCTCAGAAGGTGGGGGTGAAGAGGAACACCCTGCACAGAAGCTCAGGGGCAGGGCATCCCTCCTCCTCACACCTACCCTCCACTCATGTCAAGCAAACTGAGTCCAATCACAAAATGAACACTCACACTGCATATGAACAACCACTTAACTGTACACACTTCCTGTCAAGTCACCCAGACACACCCCACACTGACACACAGCCACATACACATACCAGATGTCAGCAGCAATGGAGGACAATAAATGGGCTAGCCAAAAGTGAGGTGGACAGTGCTGGAAAGCCATGGAGCAAGCCACAAAGCATGTGTACATCACATGCAAGAGAAGGAACATATCACACCACCCTTAGGCCATCAAATCAGACATGGCTGGCACAGTGAGTGAAATTAAACCACAGTGACCTCTGTGCAACAACTCAGGGAGACAGCAAGGCAAGCCATGCATAGGCACAGGAATGATAGGAAGTGTCTGAAGTCAAACAGTGAGCAGCCACACATCTGTCTCAACTTACTTGACATGTGTATGCCATCAGCACAACACACATGGCTCATTGTCACACTCCATGACTGTTAAACACAAGTTTGATCTTTCACACATACCCCTCCTCTACCCACCTCACACCTGCAGCACTCAACACCAGTGTCATACACACAGAATGGTGCAAATGAGGTTCTGTGAGTACACTGACAACCAATCACACTCCCTGGTGTGCATCCACAAACATCACACACACACTCAGGGATGCCTGAACCAATGCTGGCACAAAAACAATAGCCAAACACAAACCTCTCAAACAACATACACAGAAGTGCAACAAGCCCACATATGGCCAGCCAAACAGTGGAAAGGCAATGGGACCCCAGACAGAACAGGAGTACACAACATTGTCACTCAGGACCAATGCACAGATACCATACCCCAACACAAACAAGAAGTGCATCATCTCTAAACAATCATGAACACAAACTGGGATCAATGGGACAATAGCTAACCCAGACAGACACACCACACCACCCATCAAGTCAACATGGTGGCATAGTGTACCACATGCATGCACATGCACAATCCTGACAAGTGACAGGTCAAAGATAGGAGGACATAGCACTAGTGTGCATTCAAAACAAGGCCAGCAACCAGAATATAACTTGCTGCATTTGACACACACACAAGTAATGTACACTACACTTGCAACACACATCTGAATGTATCACAATGCACAAACAACTCACACACAATGTAATGCAAATAGAACATAACAACCAGAGCATCTGTCAGCAGAAAGAGCCAACACAGCTCAAACACTGCATACATCCACAACAAAAACACAACAGATGCACATGCCAATCCATCACATTGCAAACTCAGCTGGACATCAGGGGATGCACACCAGGCAAGTACAAGGCAACATAGACTCACATCACTGCATGCACAACAAGCAGTGTGTCCACACCAACCAAACCAGTAGCACACATATCTGAGTGCCACAACATGAACCCCCACAACACAAATCACCACAGCACACAGACAACATCACACTCAGGAAGGGTAGCAGTACCACAGCAAACACACATACAGCTTACCCATCACCCACAGATGCACAAGTCTGGGACACCCAGGTGCAAACAACATGACCAGAGGACTGTGCAGCACAAACAGTTGCAATGCACATGATCAACCATGACTGCAAACCAGTACAAGAAAATCACACATAGCCAATTGGGAAACTGTCCTGAGAGGCACATTGGTCCTGTGCACAGATCAGCACCACAAAGCATAGTGTAACAAATTAAGTGGTGGGGCGGAACACACACTGGCAACCCAATGGGATAGCTGACATGAGAGTGAAGTGGTGTGTACGTCAGTAGTGGACATGGCAGGAGTGCACCATACACAAATAGATGGAGTGCTCACTCACAATGGGTAGTTAACATAAACACAGATAGGGTATGGTACAACTCCACATCCCACATGCCATACTGCAGCAAAAAATTGCTCAAGTGACAGCAATGCATGAGAAAACACACACGCAATGTCAGTGTGGCTGAGCATGTCTGCACAGTGAGCACAAACAGTATCAAGACACATGGCTGATCAACAAAACACAACACTGACTTGCCAGTCACACACTCTGCATACTCACAATTGGCAACACCAAAAAGTAGGTGTCCCCCAGGAGTGCAAGGACACACCAACACACCGCACAGTGCACAACCTACAACTCCCACATGTGCACACAATCACAAGCACAGGGCTGACAAATCAAACAAACAGGCACTCAGCTCCTGGGTGATACATGTGTGCAGTTGGCATTGCAGGGGCACACACACATCAACACTACTGACCAAGTCACCCCCTTCACACTTCATGACCACTCAAGTGCACACATTCAAATGTACCCATGTGACTAGGAAGACAGCCCATCACAAGATGACCATACACCAACACTGCTGTTCACACATCAAGAAAGATCACACAGACATGATGGACCCTGGCCAGCCTGCCTGCAATCCTGTGGATAGAATTCCCCTATGTGCTGGTAGTGCATCCCAACATGACATGTGTACAATTTAGCAAACCTGACCATAGAATGATTAGGATAACAGTAGGTCATCACAAACAGCCATCATTGCACCCCCAAGCCTCAGAGGCAAGAAGAACTGAAGTGCCTGTCACCTCTAGCAAACTCTGAAAAAGTGAAACAAGCCATTGGCAATGTTAAAGTGGCATACAGAGCATGTGTCACATTAAACCATACCCATACATAAAACATTTTTCATGTAGCAAGGACACTGACAAAGCAGACAACAGGAGTAACTGTCTTTATTACATATTACCCAGATAGGCATCAAAAATAGACAAGAGCAAGGCCAGTGGCCAGTCCATAGTTCAAAGTAGGCACATGTGTGCATGAGAACCTGCACAGGGAATGGGCAAACAAAGTGAAAAACAGCAAGGCCAGTGGCCAGTCCATAGTTCAAAGTAGGCGCATGTGTGCATGAGAACCTGCACAGGGAATGGGCAAAGTGAAAAACAGCAAGGCCAGTGGCCAGTCCATAGTTCAAAGTAGGCACATGTGTGCATGAGAACCTGCACAGGGAATGGGCAAACAAAGTGAAAAACAGCAAGGCCAGTGGCCAGTCCATAGTACAAAGTAGGCACATGTGTGCATGAGAACCTGCACAGGGAATGGGCAAACAAAGTGAAACACAGCAAGGCCAGTGGCCAGTCTATAGTTCAAAGTAGGCACATGTGTGCATGAGAACCTGCACAGGGAATGGGTGAGACCGTACACTGCCATGGTCAGCAACACAGCTAGGGGGATAACAATGGGCAGTCCAGGCACCGCTGTGGGAGAGACAGGTGTGGGAGGGGGACTTAGCCTCAAACTTGACTGTCAGTCGAACTGGGAGGTGGCTGATTGTCGGGCCCAGTTGTAGGACTGGATCTGGGAGAGAGAGGACCAGCTGAGGTAGAGGCATCAGTGGCTTTGGGAGCCGGAGGGATGGTTGGACCGGGTGGCATGGTGGCACGTGGAGGCGGAGACATGCTGCCGTGAGACACAGTGTGTGAGGGAGAATGTGGAGGGGTGCCTTTCCACTTCTTGGGGATTCGATAGGTAATTTTGGTCTTGGTAGCAGTGGGAGGTGGGGCGGGCACAACAGGCACACTCTCCACCAAAGGTGCATCAGGTGCAGGCGGTGGCCCTCCTTCTGGGGATCTACTGGATCCTGCGGTACGCTTGGCCTGGCCTTGCCTTTTCCCCTCCATCCCCTGTTTACCAGGTGAACCCCCTACAGTACCCTCCTTTCCCAGCTTCACAGGGGTGTGGGTGGGAGTTGAAGTGATGGGTGAATCTGCCTTAGAGGGCTTTTTCTGCGGACTCTTAGCAGGCACCAGCTTCACAGCAGGCACGGCAACTGTCTGCTTGTCTTTGGGAGACGCTTTTGGGACGGGAGTGTCCTTGGATGGGGATGATTTTGAGGCATGTGAGCCTGAGGCCTGCTTCTTGGCTTGATGCCTCTGAGTGTCACCTGAAGGGCTTTTGCCTTTGCGCTCCGGTGTGACTTTGATTTGTTTGGGGGATGGTGTCTCCACTCTGCCCGCTTGGGGTACTGCTGTTGTGTGCTGCGTGTGGTATACCTTGAGCCTGAGGGCTGGGGTGTGTGGTCACTCTCGTCAGATGTAGCCACTGGCAGGGGGGTGGCCGTAGGGACTGGAGCTGGACTCTGAGCCTGTGACAGCCGAATGGCTGCCGTCACTGTGGAGGACAAAGACTGGACAGTCCTGTGTAGCCCACCCACGTCTGAATGAATGCCCTCTATGAAGGCAACCACCTATGCCAACTTCTTGTCATGGTCTAGGAAGGCATTCAGGAGAGTTGTCTGACCCACACACAGCTGGCACAAAAGGTCCACTGCCTCAACACTGAGGGCAGCAGGGGAGGCAGGGGCAGTGGTGCCTGGGGGAAGGACACACTTCCCTTCTTACTGGTGCGAACACGGGCAGCCCCAGTGGAAGTAGCTGGGAGGGTGGGCACTGGACGATGTGTGGTGGAAGAGGAGGCAGATTTCCCACTCCCTGTGCCCCCCAACATCGAGGAGTCACCGCTGGCGTCAGATGAGGTTGAGGTTGGTGTCTCTGGCTGTGATTCCTCAAGCACCCTCCTGTTCCCCTCCGAGGCGCTGATCACATCAGTGTCAGTGTGCTCATGTGTAGCAGTCGTGCCTGATGCCTCACCACTGGTGCCCGTCCCCTGTCCTCCTGTGCCCTCGGTAGATGCTGCAAGAGACAGAGACGTAGGTTCAGTTTAGTGCCATACACACAAACATCATATACAAGCAACGCACAAACAAGATGGTGATACCCCCATGTTGCACACCACCCTGTGCAGCCACATTGTGCAACCTTAAGTCAAAACTCAAAAATTGCATGGTAACATGCAAACTTGGCATAATTGACCCATTTGATGTCCACACAGCCAAATAGCTTGCCCGTGCCACCGTGTAACCAGACATACAGATCACTCTGAGCATACCTAGGTCCCTGTGGGTGAAAAAGATGTACATTTCAACATGTTGTCACAGTCACATATGGAGTCACCATAAGGGGACAACACAGATACAGACTCCAAAATATCATTTCGCAATGGCCATGAGCTCATGCCATCCACCATGTCGTGCTTTGGGGCACATCTACAGTTGCACATTGGTGTCAGATGTGTAGTTCTCACAATTTCGAGGTCAGGCACTGCACACATTGATGAAAGCACACTCCGATGAGGCACACTGCCATTCACTGCCATGGGATGTCCCTGACTCCCCCAATGCAGCCGATGCCATAAGGCCACAACTCAGAATGCAACGTCAAGGGCCATTACATCAATGACATGAGAAAGTACATGTAGCGAAAATGCATGACAGCTGCACCCAACAGAGAGGCCACTTACAAGCCATTGCATCACAATAGCAACATCACAGAGCTCAGCACTGGCTCAGGCTTGGAATACATGCAGTCACTCACAACCAAAGTCACCCTCCCAGAATACTCACCCCCAGCTTGCTGCTGATAGTCCTTCAAACGTGCATCCAGCTCTGGCTGTGTCACTGCCAAGATGCGGGCCATTAGTGGTATCATGCTCCTGCGCGCCAACCTGCCAGTCCGAGGGAGCAGCCCCATCGTCATCTCTGCCACGTTTTTGCTCAGCCGGCAGATGTCATCCCACCTCTTGTGACAGTGTGTGTCTCGTCGGTTGGAGACACCCAGAGCCCGCACCTTGCGTGCAATGACCCTCCATACCGCCTTACGCTGGTGGACTTTGAGCTGCAGGCATGGGAGACAAGAGGAGGAAATTTCAGTGACACTGGGTTATGTACCACTATCCCCCCGTACAAGAGCATACACAAACTCAGCACAGCTTCACAGATATGTTTAGCAGAGACAATACAGCATGACACGTAGTACATAGGCATGGGATAATCATACCAAAATGCATGCAGGTATGAGGATGGATACAGTACCTGCCCATCTCATACACATGCTGAATGTCAGCACAGAAAGCAATGTGAAGGAGGCCCACATCTGTGATTCAGTTTGTGAGTGAGCAAGACATACATTACGTTGGAAATGATGTGTCGGGGCAGACTCACTGTGTCCAACACTGCACACCCCTCAATGTCCTTGCCCTGTGAATGGCTCACTGTGTCATGGAGGTCCCATTTAGGGACATGATCTTACAATCTCACACCCTTCTCACAAGGTCTGTCTTGTGCAATCCACATGCCTGAGATAGCTCTTTGATGGATAGGGTACCAGACAACCCATATGTCTCACTCTGTCCATTCAGTGATGGGTCCTTGTGAAATTGGGCAGTGACTGTGCAGGCCAGGGGGGCTCACACTGAGGTTTAACGTGGGCCATCAGAACATTCACATGCAGGTACAATATGAGAGGGCAAACAGTGCCTACACATGCGAGTCTGAACACATGATGAAAACAATGGAAGGATGACATTTCCAAAGTACCGCAATCTCTTGTGCATAATGCTTACATATCCATGGTGGCAATATAGAGTCAAACACACTTCCATCAGTACCCTCCGGACGTAAAGTCTGTCTCATTTCACAAATGAGCCTGTGAAAAAGCCTCATGGACTCAAAGATCCATTAGCACAGGCAAAGTCTGTCCTGACTCCCACTTTCCATACTTGCAGTGTCACTGTATGGCTGCAAAAAGACTGCATGTCCCTCCCATCCTGAAATGCAGCCCGGGGAATGTGTGAAATAGGCTACAAACCCCATTTCCCTGAAGTCAGCATGCTAGGCAGTGCATCACACAAACTCACACACTCAGGCACATACTGCAGCAGATCAACTTCATATGTGCACTCCCTGCACTCTCACTTCCACTCTGAAACACTTACCATGACATCTGGAGCACCATATAGCCTCCCATACTGTGTGAGCACCTCGTCCACCAGGACCTCCAGCTCCTCTGTGGTGAAGGGACGGGCCCTGACGTTCTCAGTCCTCGCCATCACTGGGTCCAGGAGACAGGAGTAGCAGCAGTTGGTGGTGAAGAGTGTCAGTCAGCAGTGTCTGGGTCCAGGAGACAGGAGCAGCAGCAGTTGGTGGTGAAGAGTGTCAGTCAGCAGTGTCTGGGTCCAGGAGCCGGGAGCAGCAGCAGTTGGTGGTGAAGAGTGTCAGTCAGCAGTGTCTGGAAGCAGTGGAAATGTGAGGCTCTCTCCACACATATATAGGCCCCTGGGGTAGTTTCTGTGGTTCTAAGCTGCTGCAATTGGTGTTCCAGGTCAGCTTTTTCAAATGCATCCAATGACCGGCCCGCGGTAGCGGAGCACGCCTACCGCAATTTTCAAAATTGCATTTGGCTACCGCGATTGTGGTTCCCATTGGCTGTAAAGGCATGGGCAGTGGCGGTGCAAAACACACAAGATGATGGACGGAATGTTGCACATTGGCAAACATTCACCCCCAGTCACAGATCTGGGTTTAATCCATCGTTATTTTGCTTCACCACGCCACCCCAGTTCAGACATAGCCATATGCAAATCAGTCTTGACCCTGTGCCTCATGGGAACAGTCCAGCCCGAACTGCCAAGCCATGTCTTCCCTGGACCGGAATCAAGCATCCTAGGACCGGTTTCTGGCTATCAGCCGTCATCAGCCAGGATAGCTTGACTCCAGTGGCGCAGTGAGCACGGGACCCACGTCTGGGCATACCCTTCCCACATAGGGCGAAATGCAAAACACACAAGATGATGGACGGAATGTTGCACATTGGCAAACATTCACCCCCAGTCACAGATCTGGGTTTAATCCATCGTTATTTTGCTTCACCACGCCACCCCAGTTCAGACATAGCCATATGCAAATCAGTCTTGACCCTGTGCCTCATGGGAACTGGAATGGCATGGTGAGCAAAAAAACGGTGGATTTAGGCCCAGATCTCTGTACTGGGGTGAATGTATGACATTGTTCTGCATTCTGTCCATCAACTGTTGTTTTTGCATTTGTCACCCGAGTGGGACGGGTATGCCCAGACGTGGGTCCCGTGCTCTCCATGCCACTGGAATCAAGCTATCCTGGCTGAAGAGGGGTGAAGCCCGAAGCCGGTCCTAGGATGCTTGTTTCCAGTCCAGGGAGGACCTGGCTTGGCAGTTCGGGCTGGACTGTTCCCATGAGGCACAGGGTCAAGACTGATTTGCATATGGCTGGGTTCAAACTGGAATGGCATGGTGAGCAAAAACGGTGGATTTAGGCCCAGATCTCTGTACTGGGGTGAATGTATGACATTGTTCTGCATTCTGTCCATCAACTGTTGTTTTTGCATTTGTCACCCCGAGTGGGACGGGTATGCCCAGACGTGGGTCCCGTGCTCTCCATGCCACTGGAATCAAGCTATCCTGGCTGAAGAGGGGTGAAACCCCGAAACCGGTCCTAGGATGCTTGTTTCCAGTCCAGGGAGGACCTGGCTTGGCAGTTCGGGCTGGACTGTTCCCATGAGGCACAGGGTCAAGACTGATTTGCATATGGCTGGGTTCAAACTGGAATGGCATGGTGAGCAAAAAAACGGTGGATTTAGGCCCAGATCTCTGTACTGGGGTGAATGTATGACATTGTTCTGCATTCTGTCCATCAACTGTTGTTTTTGCAATGGGCAGTGGCGGTGACACACCGCAGGGGCCAGGCGGTCGCTACCACGATCTTGCATCTTTCAATTGCATCCAATGACAGGCCCGCGGTTGTGGAGCATGCCTACCGCGATTTTCAAAATTGCATTTGGCTACCGCGATTGCGTTTCCCATTGGCTGTAAGGGCATGGGCATTGGCAGTGTCACACCGCAGGGGCCAGGCGGTCGCTACCGCAATCTGGCTGCTATACATTGGTGCCTATGACCGTGATTTGGGTGGCAGAGTATGCCAACCGCCATTTCACAATCTGTATATCACTACCGCGATTGCGGGTCCCATTGGCTGTAAGGGCATGGGCATTGGCGGTGACACACCGCAGGGGCCAGGTGGACGCTACCGCGATCTGGCTGCTATACATTGGTGCCTATGACCGTGATTTGGGTGGCGGAGCATGCCAACCGCCATTTCACAATCTGTATATCACTACCGCGATTGCGGGTCCCATTGGCTGTAAGGGCATGGGCATTGACGGTGACACACCGCAGGTGCCAGGCGGTCGCTACCGCGATCTGGCTGCTATACATTGGTGCCTATGAGCGTGATTTAGGTGGCGGAGCATGCCAACCGCCATTTCACAATCTGTATATCACTACCACGATTGCGGGTCCCATTGGCTGTAAGGGCATGGGCATTGGCGGTGACACACCGCAGGGGCCAGGCGGTCGCTACCGCGATCTGGCTGCTATACATTGATGCCTATGACTGTGATTTGGGTGGCGGAGCATGCCAACCGCCATTTCACAATCTGTATATCACTACCGCGATTGCGGGTCCCATTGGCTGTAAGGGCATGGGCATTGGCGGTGACACACCGCAGGGGCCAGGCGGTTGCTACAGCAATCTGGCTGTTATACATTGGTGCCTATGACTGTGATTTGGGTGGCGGAGCATGCCAACCGCCATTTCACAATCTGTATATCACTACCGCGATTGCGGGTCCCATTGGCTGTAAGTGCATGGGCATTGGCGGTGGCACACCGAAGGGGCCAGGCGGTCGCTGCCCGCGATCTGGCTGCTATACATTGGTGCCTATGACCGTGATTTGGGTGGCGGAGCACGTTAACAGCACCTATGGACACATCATGCTGTGTCAATGGCAATGGCCAGTTCTCAACAGTGTACAGTAGACACCTGAATCATGCCACAAGGTAGTGCAAACAATCCCAGTGTAACATTTAGCCCACTGCTGACTACACATGCCATGTCAGTGCACATGATTGCAAACATTGGCATGTACTCCCTCACATGTCACTTATGATATTGTTGTGCATGTACACAGATCCGTGGTGTAATGGACTCTCCAATGTGTACACGTGTCAATGTGTAATCTGGCTAAGCAACACACAGTGACGAAGGTCTGACTACACAATGTGCATATTTCACTGTGTAGTTTGTTTTGCTCATGTACATACTTGATCTTAATGCACAGACTGTGCCCATTGTGTTGTTGATGTGTGCCCTGTTCGACTTGCACAAGAAGGTATGGCAGGTACAGCAGCTAGGTAGGAGCCAGCAGTGTTGCTGTTTCACACATATGCTGTCTGAACTACTCTCAGGGCTGGTTACGCAAGATGTGGACATGTACCTTTGGGCATTCACAGAGTCTGAATCTGTCTGGGAGGTACTCACTGTGTGAAAACTGGACAAGTGTACGACTGGTGTAGCTGAAGGTGTCTCTACATGTAAGTTGTGGTGTAAGCTGAAGTGTGATGCCAGTCAGAGTTGGCGCTGTGTCAGTCAAAACGTAAGATGTTGGACACATCTCATGGTGGATTGCATTGACATGTTTCCCCTTTCATCTCACCTAGGAGGTGACCAAATGTACATCGTCCCTTCACAGTGCTGGCGGACATGGAGGATGAGGACGTCATTCAGAAATTCCGTCTGGATCGACCCACCCTACAAGACCTATGTGCTCTGTTGGAGCCCCACCTGCAGCCTCGCAGAACATATCCGACTGCTTTCACACCAGCGTCTAAGGTGATGGCGGCCCTGCATTTTTTTGCTACTGGATCATTCCAGTACACAGTGTCCAGCGCAGGTGGGATGTTGCAACCTATGTTCAGCATGGTGCTACGTGATGTCCTGTCCGCTATGATGACCTACAAGGACAGATACATCCATTTCCCCAGGAGGCATGAATTGGCGGATGTGAAGGCTGATTTTTATGCCCTTGGCCACATCCCTAATGTTGTTGGTGCCATTGACTGCACACATGTTGGCCTGGTTCCACCACAGGCACGTGAGCACATCTACAGGAATAGGAAACATTTCCATTCCATCAATGTGCAAGTGGTGTGCCAGGCGGATATGATAATCTCACATGTCTGTGCTAAATTTCCCAGCTCTGCCAATGACTGGTACATCCTGTGTAACAGCATTGTGCCACAGCTGATGGCTTATCTGCTTCCAGAGCGTGCATGGATTGTGGGTGAGTACGCAGAGTCAAGTAGCGTACTGTTTGTGTCACATGCTGTCCTCTGCCACAGTAATGTTACAAGTTTGTCATGTGTGTCTCCCACCTAGGTGACTCTGCATATCCTAACCGGCCTTGGTTGCTGAGCCCACTGCGGAATCCCAGGACCCCGGGTGAAGTCTGCTACAATGATGCCCATGCGAGGACACGCCGTGTGGTGGAGCGTACTTTTGGTCTCCTGAAGTCACTATTTCGCTGCCTGGACAAGACCGGAGGTGCACTGATGTACTCTCCCCAAAAGGTGTGTCAGATCGTAGTTGCATGCTGCATGCTCCACAACCTGGCCTTGTGCAAGGAGATCCCCCTGCTCCTGGATGCTGATGAGCAGCCGAGGCCACCGCCTGCAAACCCACCCATGTCCAGTGACGAGGATAGTGGAGAGGAGGAAAGTGTTGACCTGCGTCAACAGCTCATCAACCACTACTTCCCTTGAAGGTGAATGAGAACATACAACGATGCCATTGTCTGCTGATTGTGTTGTTGGTGAAAAGGCCTAGGGGAGATTTGTGACTGCTGCCTATTGTTGGCTCTGTGCTGGGTGCTAATGTTTCTGGGACAGGGTAGTTGTGCACAGCTACAGGATGTCTATGTCGGTACTGTTGCTCATTGTAATGTGTGCAGATTTGAGCACCTTGATGACAAGTGTTGTGTAATGGCTGTGATGCCGTCACCTGACAAGTGAATATTGTTCTTTTGTGTTTTCCTAGGTCCCTTCTGCCTCTCAATGCCTCCAAACAATCCGTGCCCCTGGTACATTGTAATCCCAGTCAACATTGTACATCCTGGAATAAACATGGAGCTGACACGACAACATAGGTGTGTAAGGAGTGTTTATTTACAATGGGTATATGTGACAGGGAAGTGAAAAGTGAATCAATGAGTTGTCAGTGATGGTAGAGAGACAATAGAGTAGTCACCACATTGATGTGGTGACACAGTCCAACAGACACATGCCATTAACCTGGCAGTGTGGATAAGGACAGTCAACAGAGTCAATGGCAAGGTGAAGAGGGGTGCCATCATGGCTGGCTCCTTGACTGGCGTTTGGCTGGTGCTTTGCCACGTCATCCTCCCTGGGATTTCTATGGATAGGTGAGTCCCATTGCCTGTTTCTCACCAGTCCTGTGATCTTTGGGAGTCCCTTTTTAAGATACTTCACCATGAGTTTGCTGCAAGTTGTTTCACCGCATGCTTGCATTATAGGTGGGTGATGATATAAGGCAACTTTGCTTTTTTAATGGGTCATTATTATCAATGTTATAATTTTTAAAGATGTTGAGAGAGCCTTTACTGTTACTTCACCTGTACAGCGATTGATGAATTGTTTTCCCCTCTTTTCAGGTCGTCCTCCATATCTGTGGGTACTTATCCCCGCAGTTCAATTATATGGTAGGTAGTAGACTCCACCCTACCATGGTGTGTGGATAGTTTTAATTAGGTCCTGAAGAATTGCCATTGATCCCCCTGACAACCAGGCAAGAAACATGTTGACCCGAAAAGTAAAAGTAGAGTGCGATGTCTTGATTCATTATAGGCAGATAGCCGCCACTTCTTTTCTATTTTTAATCAGGTAGGGAGCCTACCAGAATAAAGGTTTCTTATTGGACTTCCGCACCTGTTTTAGCACTCACCAGCACATCACATCCACACCTATTAGGCCCCTCACCCCCACGGCACCATACGGCGAGGAACAAAAGATCTCCGCTAAAGAGCCCCTCATTGGGTGCCCGTCGGGTATTGCAGCGCCGACCCGACGAGGAGCAGGCCCAATCATGAAGCATGACACCTAGCGGGCTGGGTGTGTGAGGGCCCTAGTTCCAAAGGGAGGAATTCTCCTCCCTTTTTCACAGGACGACCCTTCATCACAGTGGATGTTTCACTAAGCTCTCTCACCTCTTTTTTTAGACCCACAATAAGGAACTACGTACCCTTTCTTTGTATTTCTATGGACGGCCCCTTGAGCGTTTGGCAGGGGGGGGCCTCTGCTGCGGGCTCAGCGGTGTCTGAGGACTCACCCCTCTCTGTGACCGCAGGGGAGGTGGGGGAACTGTCATCCTGTGGGCCACTGGAGGTAGGTGGAGCTGTTGTTTGGACTGCAGGCCTGTCTCTCAGGACACCCACTAGCTGGCCCAAGAGGTCCACGATTTGGCCCAATCGTGTGTCTATGGACCTCAGCAGAAGGCGGAGCTCACAGGATTCCTCCAGAGCCTGGCCCGTGTGTCCCTGGGCTTGTTCATAGGCCCCAAGGACTCTGGCGATGTTGGCCAGGTCTTCGGTCCCAGTGTCCGGTTGGTCATGTCGCCTAGTTGCCCTCCCACCTGCCCTGCTGTCCCAGACCTGTGGCGTCACCACTCTACGCATCAGCGTACTCTCCCTGCCCTCCTCATATTGTGGGGTGGGGTGGTCATCCTCTGAGGCAGGGACAGTGTTGCAGGTAGCACTGGTGGTGGTGATGGTGGTGGTGGAGGCCGCACAGGTCGTTACAGCAGGGGCCAGCGTAATTGTTGTTGCTGAGGTTGTTACGGTGGGGACAATGGGGTCCTGGGACCTGTTGCGCCCTGGCATGCCTGATGGGCCGGCTTTGGGCTCCGCATCCATGAAATCTAGGGAGTCTGCATCAGAGAGTCCATGTTCCGGGGGGGCGAGACTGGCTCTGCAGGTTGGTGTGGTCAACTGCAGCTGTCAGTTCTTGGTCACCTGTGGAACAGAGGGGAAATGGTCATTGGAGTGCACCCCTCAAGCTTGGTGTTAGATGTTTTGTTGTTACATGTTATACACCACACAGTTTACATTGATATTACATTGTATGTCAGCACAGTATTGAGCATCATGTCATGATGTGGAGGTGCATACACTACTTGTCCATGGTGTGACATTTCAATAGGTACCATGCGCAACGTGCAGATTGTGTGACTACAAGGACATGTCATCATCTAACGACTAGCAGCACACCAACTTTATGTGACGCACCTTTGTTGTTCACTCTGCATGGAAGACATTACATCTGAACATGAACTAGCCATTGTAGTCTCATACATACCCTTGTCATATCATGTGCTTTGCTTTCTTTCTACTACTGACCATGCTTGTTTTGTTTTCATATGGGCCTTGATGCTCTGCCCCCATGGCACTTACACATAGCATTCAGTGCTGTGCATGATTGTGCCCTGAATTTCTTCAACATGTGATTTGGTGAGTCACACGTTGGTTTCTGTGACAGTTACATACGCTTTTCGGTCAGCACACTGGAAGTGGCTATTGGATCTATGCCAAGTTGGATGACATGTGAGGGCTGGTGTGGTCATCTGGCTCCATGCTTTTTGAGAGGAATGGCAGGGTGCATGCACTGTCTACCTACCTGTTCTGTGACACAGTTGAGGGTAATTGTTGCCACATGGTTCTGGGTGTGGGGGGTGTACCATCCTGCTGAGCTTTGGAACAAGGGGGCCTGGTGGGAGTTGTAGTGCAGGCCTCCCACCCCCAAACCCCCTTCCCCGTGAAGATATCTACCTACCTGTTAGGTGGAGGTGAAAAATGCAATGGCTGCCACATGCTTCTGGGTGGGGTGAAGTGCTACATCCTGTTCAGGGATGGGACAAGGGGCCCTGGTGGGAGTTGTAGTGCAGGCCTCCCACCTCCAAACCCCCCTCCCTGTGAAGATGCCTACCTACCTGTTAGGTGAAGGTGAACAATGCAATGGCTGCCACATGCTTCTGGGTGGGGTGGTGTGCTACATCCTGCTCAGGGGTGGGACAAGGGGGCTTGGTGGGAGTTGTAGTGAAGGCCTCCCAACCCCAAACCCCCCTCCCTGTGAAGATGACTACCTGCCTGTTAGGTGGAGGTGAACAATGCAATGGCTGCCACATGCTTCTGGGTGGGGTGGAGTGCTACATCCTGCTCAGGGGTGGGACAAAGGGGCCTGGTGGGAGTTGTGGTACAGGCCTCTCACCCCCAAACCCCCTCCCTGTGAAGATGGCTACCTACCTGTTAGGTGAAGGTGAACAATGCAATGGCTGCCACATGCTTCTGGGTAGGGTGGTGTGCTACATCCTGCTCAGGGGTGGGACAAGGGGCCTGGTGGGAGTTGTAGTGCAGGCCTCCCACCCCCAAACCCCCTCCCTGTGAAGATGGCTACCTACCTGTTAGGTGGAGGTGAACAATGCAATGGCTGCCACATGCTTCTGGGTGGGGTGGAGTGCTACCTCCTGCTCAGGGGTGGGACAAGGGGGCATGGTGGGAGTTGTAGTGCAGGCCTCCCACCCCCAAACCCCCCTCCCTGTGAAGATGGCTACCTACCTGTTAGGTGGAGGTGAACAATGCAATGGCTGCCACATGCTTCTGGGTGGGGTGGAGTGCTACATCCTGCTCAGGGGTGGGACAAGGGGGCCTGGTGGGAGTTGTAGTGCAGGCCTCCCACCCCCAAACCCCCCTCCCTGTGAAGATGGCTACCTACCTGTTAGGTGGAGGTGAACAATGCAATGGCTGCCACATGCTTCTGGGTGGTGTGGTGTGCTACATCCTGCTCAGGGGTGGAACAAGGGGGCCTGGTGGGAGTTGTAATGCTGGCTGCCTGTACACATGCAACCCTGGGAATGTTGCTGGCTACCTTTGGGGTGATTCAGAGGGAGTGAATGTTACATCTGTGAGACATGTGTTGGGTAGTGTGCCGTGCACATGAATGGATTTGGGCCTAGGAGGTGTAGCTTTGTAGTTGTGCAAGACAGTACATAGCAGTGTAATGGTCGACATTTGTTTGTACTTACCAGCCTCCACTCCCCCGGCTACTCCTGTGAGACTCTCTGGATGCAGTATGGCAAGCACCTTCTCCTTCCATGCAGTGAATGTTCTTGGTGGAATGGGAGGGCCACCACCAGTCATCTGAGCCAGCTGATGGTTCTTGTAGTTCTTCTGTTTCACCAGCCTCTTGAGGTCATGCCACCGCTTCATGATCTCCTTCTTGGTGCGCGGGGTGGTCCCTACTGCATTGACCTTGTTGACTATCCTTCTCCACATTTGTGCTCTGGTGGCTAATGGTGTCTGTTGGACCAGGTTACCAAACAATTGTGGTTCTACTCTGATTATCTCATCTGCCATGGATGACAACTCACTGTCAGTGAATTTGGGCATTTTCTTTTGTGCCATGGTGCGTGATGTGCAAATGGTTTGAGGTGCAGGTGTGAGGGTGGTGGGGGTGATGTAAGTGGGGTGGGTGGGTGTGTTGTTGTGCTGGTGAGATGTGTGGTGGTTTGCCTCTCCCTTGTGCTGTAGGGTTTAGTTCCTACAGGGGTGGAGTAT
This sequence comes from Calotriton arnoldi, assembly GCA_963921515.1. NCBI lineage: Eukaryota > Metazoa > Chordata > Amphibia > Caudata > Salamandridae > Calotriton > Calotriton arnoldi. Next base: position 115,356 of record CAWUFW010013279.1, read on the forward strand.
TGCAAAGGATTCTGGTCAGGGATGGGGCTGGTTTTATACTCAGCAATGTGGGTGTGTCAATATGGAGTATTGCTGTCAGGTGGGTTGTGTGTGTTGTCCTGGGATTTGTATTTTTTTAGTTGCCATGGGGGTGTGTCATTGGGGTGTGTTAGGTGTTTTGGGGGGCTGAGCTAGTTTGATGTGTGCTCTTGGTGGCCTTGTGGTGTGTTTTTTTTGTCAACCGCCATATTTCTTCCGGAGCGGCCACGGCGGTGGGTATGCAACAGCCCTTCCGCAGGCTCAACCATTCATCACTGTTTGCGATTGCGGCAGTTGGAAACAGCGGATCGTTCCGCTGTCACCTCAATGGTATCCTAATTTTACGGGTGGTCCCTCCGCTGGCCTAGCAGCGGTTTTGGGTGTTTTCGCCGCAAATCCGACTGGCGCAGATGGATTTTCACCTGCTCCGCCTGCTAGCGGCGGGTTTTCGTGGCATCGTTCCGCCGTGGTCGGATTTTTCTGGCGGTTGATCCTAAGCGGACTGCCGGTTTTGCCGCGGTACCAGCGGACGGTTTATTTCCGCTACCATGGCGGTCGGAATGGTTGTCCGACCGCCATCCTAATCAGCCCCTAAGTTCGGTTCGTTTACAAAACATAAATAAAGTTTTCCTACTAGAACTTATCTTTAACCTTTGTTTTTTGTGAAAATATATATATATGTATTGTATGTATACACAAATGTATGCATGTACACACACGTATACAATATTGTGCGTAGACATATACACATACGTGTGTGTGTTTTTTTTGTGTCTATATATGCAAGACTGGTTGTTGGTGGCTGCTGAAGACAGACTTGGTTTCAAACTCTGCTTACATGATAAAGAGCTATTGATCCAAAGTCTGTCTATGTTCCCTTGTCTCCTGGAAGATTGAGTTGCCTGTTACAGTGCAAACACTTTACAGTCACTGCACGTTTAACTGCACAGCATCCAAACAGAGGCCTTTAAGGTCAGGGCAACTGGGATATAGCAAAGACATCAGAGTTAACATCTTTGCACTTGCAGAGCAGAGTAGTGGCAAGCCACGTGATATGCAAGAAATAGGAAATCTGAGCAAAGCATTTTTGCAATGATTATTTCTTTACAAACGTCAGAGCGAATCAATAGCACAATCAATCTTTTCAATCACTCCATCCAAGGCACACTTTTTTCATAAATCACTTCCCTCTGTCGCCGTTGCTCATTCATGTAGAGTCCCATGCATGCCTCAATTTAACTGCAGCTTGCCCTTTTTGCCTTTCTGAGAATATACTAACTTCTCTCCATTTCATCCTGCAGCTGCCCCCAGTCTATGCAACGAGCAAACTCTTCACTGTTATTGCATGCCTTTCAGTCTCATGTCTTTCAAAATAGCACCCAACGTGTAGCTGTACACGAATGTTCTCAGATCTTTGGAAATGCGCTCACTCATTTCTGCAAAGTGCTCGCCCTGCAACTTGCCTCCATAATCTCTTGCATTGTCCTCACTCTTGGCAGGTGCTCTCTCGTCTCTGTAAGGTTTTCCGCGCTGTCCTGAAACAGCCGTTAAATGTCTTCATTAACACTAAGCTGTTTCTGCATCTGGACTCCCACTCTATCCCCTCTCACCCTCTTCCCACGTTCAACTCTTCTCCACTTCCTTCCATCCTGAATGTTCTGCTCCCTTCCCCTCACCTCACCTCACCTCTCCTCTCCTCTCCTCTCCTCTCTTCATCTCCTCTCCTCTCCTCACTACCTTATCCAATTTCCCTGCATGCTTCTCCTTTCACGTCTTATTCCCATTCCTATTTTCAGTCTAATAACTTTATATTTGTCATGCATGTGATTGATGTTATATGATGTGGCGATTGATTTTTCATACTTTTCCTATTTATCTCCGGTCACTTGCAGTAATGCTTATATCCTACGATTCCGGCACGAATATAGAATTGCAGTGGCCTAGGTTATCACTTATGGGAATGGCAGGTAGTAAAAGAGACAATGACAAGGCCGATAAGCCTGGCTATATTTCATATGCAAGTACTTTTTCATCTATTGGTAAGTTAGATCATGTATTTGCGTGGAGGACTGAGTCATTAAATGAGAGGATGATCGGATGGATGGATGGATGGATGAATGGATGAATGGATGGATGGATGTATTATGAAATGCATAGATGACTGACTGAGACTGACTTAATATTTGAAAAAGTGAATACATGAATGGATAGCTAAACTAATGGAACAATAGGTGTGTTAATCCATGTCTTGATATAGTCAGGTTACAACAATCATACACAATGAGCTATAAGATGTGAATTTAAAAAATAACAATATTATGCTGCTGCCATTGCTACATTAATTATTAGAATATTTAAAAATAATAATGAATTGTTTTACCTGTTGGTTAATTAGATTATTGATTATTTAAATTAAATAATTGTTTTAAATTAGTTTTCTATTAATTAAATTCATTATGTAGTGGTATTTTTATATAAAATTGATAAATATTTGTATATTATTATTTTCATTTTTTACTTTATTTTTAATATTATTTTTAAGGGTGTTGGGAAGAGTTTTTAAAAAAAGTCACTGGGTAGATAAGTTTGGATTGTGTTTCCACTGAAAAAGCGTGTTTTGTTTTCCTAATAACTTTGGCACTGTTAGATGATTCTTCACAAACTTTTCCAAAAAAAGGTCTTATCCACCTCAGCTCTTTCCTGGGAAGTTTTGGGCTGATTCTTCAAACGGGGATCAAGAAAAAGTGGGGGAGTGCCAAAACATGTTTTCCCCATTAATGTTTACATAGAAAAATTGAACAGCGATGCCGCAAAAACTGCTTAACAGAATTACACCAAATTTGGCAGAATGCCGGATCTTGGTCCATAAAGAGTGGTTTTTGTCATTTTGTGTAAATCTATTCAGTAGTTTTTGAGAAATTAAGCCTAGAAAACTTTGTATATTTCAAGCCGCAGAAAATCTACGGGGACAACAGATCTCAAGATGAAATCTGATTGGCTGCCACCACAACGATATAGAGGCAGCCATCTTAGGACTCTGGACTCAGTTCTGAGTCACAGATATAAGGGTAGGTCTGGTGAAGGTGTCCCATGGGGCCAAAAATGTTTTTGTTGTTGTTTTGCAGTGAACAAAACTCCGGGATGGCCCAGAGACATGGGGGCAGAGCATTTGCATATTTAGTGGAGGGGGGTGCATGGGCCCCCACCCCGAGCTTCTTAGAGACCCAAGACCCTACACCCCAGGACTGAGTTTCAATTAAAGGGGAGGGGGCATGATGCCCCCCTCCCTGAGCCTCGACAAGGGCCCCAGGACCCCATCCCCAGAACTGAGCTTCAATTAAAGGGGAGGGGAGCAGATATTTGTTTCCCTGCCCATGCTCTTGCATGCAGGGAAACATAGACTGCTGCTGCTTTGCTGGAGCATGTAAAAAATACCTTCCGCTGGGTGGGAGCAAGGCTGGCAGGTGATACACTCATAATGGGTGCATGCGGAGAGCTTGCAGAGTCCAGGGGCTCCACTCATGGCCTTCAACATTGACTCTGGTGGGTGTCCCGGGTGGGCACTTGGGCCCCCAGCTAAGGCTCCAGTGGATGGGGTCCCTGGCGCCACAATTGTCTTGGGGAGGGGGTCGCATGCTCCATCCCCAGGATTGCGGTTGCTAGGGCCCTAAAGGCTCAGAGTGGGGGGACACATGCCCCTCCCCTTAATAAATGAAAATGGCCCCAGGGATGGTGTCCTTGGGTGCCATAAAGGTTGGAAAAGGGGGTCACATGTCCCCTCCCCATAGAAAAATGCCCTAGTGATGGGGTCCTCCATGCCCAAATGGCTTGGGGAGGTGGACTGTGCGACCCCCTCCCCAATCTTATAAAAAAAAAGAATTGCTGGCACCTCCAGCACCCATTATGGGTGCTAGCAGGAGAGTCAGTGGGGCCGCGAGGGTCCTGAGGTTCCCCCGATGCCCCCACCAAAAATAAAGGAACTGAATGTCCTGGGTGGGCCTCTAGGACACCGAATAAAAGAATAATAAATGAGAGTCAGGATCCACTCATCTAATCCATCTGCTCCTAGGAAAGAGCGCCCCATAAGCCCTAGGGATTTTCATGCTTGTGATCCCTCCAAAAAGTGGCATGAGGACTACTAAGCATTTTCTTTTAATATTGTGAAGGGCTGCAGGGAGTGCAACAGCCCCACAATAACATTACAAAAACAGAAGGTCTTCTGGGTCATTATATCCGTGACCCCAGGAGGATCTACCACATTTTTTTAAGTTCTCTGAGCTGAACCTCTAGGCACTGGTGTGCAAGGTCCTCTCATGGATGTTTTTATGTTTGGATGTTGAGGACTAAAAAATTTAAAAGAAAGACTCATAGACATATTGGTTTTATTTGAAAAGAAAAACATGTTTTTGAGTCTATCTTTTAACCCACAAAATGTAATCAAAAAACAATGTTGATTTTTTTGCTAAAACCTTATTACATTTTTTTATAATCATCACTATTATTAAACATTACATTGTGTGAATTACTGAAATATGCATTTGATTAAAAATGTTGGTGCTTTTTGGAGAAAGATCTCCTTTATATATATTGATATGCTCATCTTTTTTGTTATGCTCACCCCTTGACTAAGCCAATAGGCCCACTTTTTATATTTTGGTGTTGTAACTATTTGACAAAATCAGTAAGTCTGCCTCAGTGTGACCTGGAGCTGCGAAAGCAGCTACTCGCAGCTCATGCCAGAAGGCTGTGCACTGCGTGAGGTTTGATTAACATATCGTAATAAAATATTACTTTACATTAGAAAAAACTGGAAATTCACTGAAAAAAAGCCAAAGGTGTCAGTGATGTTATAGTTAGGAATTGTAATGATATCTAAAGTTACATTTTTAAAAAAATTGAAATTTACTGTAAAAGCCAAAGGTTAAAGTAACGTTATAGTTAGTTGAAAATTTCAGTGACAGTGTAATGTTTTAAACAAAAAAACTACTGAAATTCACCACTTATAGTTAGCTCTATTAACTATGACTCATCTCCTAAAGTAACTATAACTCATGTACTTGCCATGCACTTATGATTACCTCACATATCCCAATCACTCATGACATGTTCTATGTCTCCATTGATTACATCACTGCAACATCTAAAATCTAAAATGACATGTTTGATGATAACACTGTGTATGGTGGGGGTGCGAGTTATAGTTACTTTAGGACACGAGTTAAAACTCCCTAACTAATCATCCTCTCATTAATCTTTCTCAATTTGTCAATGTATTATGAATTATGTTCAATTTCATTATGTACTGCAGTTAGTTAAACCTATGTGATAACCAGAGAAATAAGGCACACCAATAGCCCAAATTGAGCTATTAGTATCACTGTTAGTGAAATCATGCTGTTGATTATACAGCATCCGCTATATTCCATTTCTTTTGAGACAAAATGAAATCAAAAGGAATTTGGGCACTCAAACATCAGTCTTCAAGAGAGCTGTTTTTTTTCACAGCAGTAATAAATCTTATCTTCTTTTTTTAAACAATACTGAAAAACAAAATCAGACTTCAAAGTTCCATTTTTCTGTTCCTTTGCTTTACCAAGTTCTTACCTTTTAAATTCAACATTTCATGACCATCAGGAATCACTTTCATCAGCAACCTAACTAGTTTCAAAATGTTCTTCTCTCTCATCTGGATCCACTCTGTGAACTTGAACTTGTAAATTAGTGGTTGTTGTCACCACATCTTCATCTGCAGTCTTCACTCTTCTTGTGTGAGCTGTATGAATCCACAGTCAGATCCTGGCACACTTTACAGCAGCTTTGGTCACAAGCACATCTTTCTATGGTCCCATTCAAAGAGCTTCTAGTCAACTCTTGCCAACACCCTTCTTCACCAGGGCCCTGTCTCCTGGTTGCAAAACATGACAGTGAGTTTATTTTGTCAGTGATGTTGACAAGTTCACCTGATGAGACACAGATTTCAACACATCAGCCAGACCTTTGCAATAACCTAAGGCAATGTCATCAGTTATTGACACAGATACCTTTTTCTGGTATACTTCTAATGCTCATGAGGACAAGAGGAAGAGAACTGGACCATTTCAAATTAGTGGATATACATACTCTAGCCAGCTTGTTTTTCATGGTCCCATTCATCTTCTTTACAATGCTAGCTAATTGAGGATGCTAACTACAATGGAATCTCTGTTGGAAAGCTGCAAAAATCAATTTAAGGATCTCATTGTTTAAACGTGTTACACGGTCTGTCTCACAAGAAGATAGCAGACCAAAATGTGGCAATAAATCCCTTAATAAGAGTTTGGCAACTGTCACCCCTCAGGGTTAAGTAGGCCTCAGTCCAATTAGGGAATAAGCAGACAATCACAATAACATATTTAAGGCCATTGCAAACTGACATCTCAGTGAAGTCTGCATGAAGTCTAGTAAATGGGCTCTGATTTGTCGACATACTTCATAATGACAGTAGTTCTCTTTCCTGATTATTTCTCTGAGAAATGGCACATCTCTGACACAGATCTTCTGCATACCTCTGAACTTGTTATTAAACCAGTACTTTTCAAAAGGCCTGGTCATTGCATCCCTCCCCAAGTGTGTTTGGCCTTGCAAATAATGGTCCATGGAATGTAACATAGAATCAGTAGGACATATTTATATTCAGAAGAAATCCCAATTCAGTTAAAATGCTTTTAAAACCTAACAATTCCCATTTTAATTTTTCATCTTCTGGCAACTCGTCCTGGAGATGCCTCAAATTACTTAGGGCCTTAATACGAGTTTGGCGGTCCGACCACCGTTGGACCGTGTCCACCAGCAGCCCATGGTGCTGGCAAACCAAAAACCACCGTATTACCAGTTGACCACGGGTCCGGTGATGTGGAAGCAGGGATCTTGCAGTGTTGTGCTGAGTATTTTTCATAAATAAAATATATTGATGCCTGTGTGTGCATTTCAACTGCAGATGAGTCAGATGCACACATATGCATGATATATGTGGAGAAATACCATATACCCGTTACCGGGTATCAGCCCATATGTGGGCAGTCATGTCAATGGTATATGGTTCAAAAAGGACTCACCTGTAGATCGCCACAAACAGGGTCATAATCCTCGGTGTGAAGATCCTACTGTGAAGGGGGGACCAGGAGAAAGGCATCCACATCAGCATCTGCCTGGAAGAAGAAGAAAGAGGTCAGTACGCACCCTAAATCTTTAGTCCCCGCCACCTTGAAGCAGGTGGTCAGACCTCTGTGGCCTGCTCATAGCACAGACAACTCGTAATGCTGAGGGCGGTGCAGCTCTCCTGTGCCGCCCATGGCGGCTGCCTTTCCCCGACCACAAACCCAGCAGCCGGTGGTCTGCTGGTGGGCTCAGCGGTCCAGCAGAGGTTTTCGCAAAGCCAATCTGCCCAACTCGTAATACGGCGGTCAGACCGCTGAGCTCACCGCACTTGTACTGCCACTGCCAATATGGCGGTCCACAGGACTGCCAAACTCATAATAAGGCCCTTAGTGTGATCTTTATTGAGGTTAATAGAAAATAATGTACACAATTAGCATTTTCAGCAGCACTTTCACTTGATTCATTCTGTTCTGATTCTTGCACTGGGATTTGCTCATCTGATCTTACAGTTTCATTTTCAAGCACACAATATTTTGCCACATGATCAGCATATTTGTTTCTCAATGTGACCATGTCATCACCAGCCTTATGGGCCATGCACCTGATCACTTCAATCTCTTTTGACTGTTGTATTACTTCCACCAAATCAAGACTATAGGAACTATTCTTAATGGGTGTACCAGAAGATTGTCATAAAACCCCTTTGAGACCACCACTGCCCAAAATCATGTACCACTTCAAATACATGTCTGTATACATTGTCACATTCAAGTCATCTATGAGGCAATAAGCCCTTGTCAGTGCAATCAGCTCTGCCACTTGTGTTGAAGTTATGTTAGGTAAGTATGATGCTTGAATGATTTCAGAAATGAAACAAACTGCATAGGCGGCTTTTAATTCTCAAAGATGGTCTCTCAGACAAGAACCATCTACATAGTCAGATTAGATATTTCAAGAGTAACATCTTTGATACCAGGCTGTGGTTTGCCAAATAATACTGCATCTCTGCCACAATCATGTTCTGGTAAATCATCATCATCATCATCATATTATCATCGGTGCACAGACAGAATATCGATGTGCCAGAATATCGAGTTTTTAATATCGAGGTGGCACAAGATCGACATGCAAGAATATCGTTGACCAGAATAACGACATGAAGGTAAGAAATATTGTTTTTTTTAATATCGAAGTTAGCAATATCATTAGTAAATTATCATTGTTAATAATATCGACATTTATTTTAGTGTTTTGTATTTTACTATGTGTGTTTAAAGTATGTGATGTAATTATTTTGTATAAGTATAGCTTATTTTTTTAATGTATGTGTGAAATTTTTAGAAGTAATTAATTTTATGTTAATTAATTTTTGTGTATTTTAGTTCCGTAGCGGGTTGTGGGTTTACAGGGGAATAGGGTGGGAAGTAATTTAATTATAATTAATTAATTAATATTTTTTATTAATTAATATTTATGTATTCAATATTGTATATTGATAATTTAATTGTTATTAATTAGTTATTAATTGGTTATTAATTATTAATAATTAATTGGTTAATATGTTAATTGTGTTATTTTTTAGGAGCGAGTTGTGGGTTTATAGGGAATAGGGTGGGAAGTAAATTAATTACAATTAATTAATTAAGATTTTTAATTAATCAATATTTATGTATTTAATATTTTATATTAAGTGTGATAATTAATGTTTTATTAATTAGTTATTAATTATTAATAATGAATTGGTAAATATGTTAATTGTGTTATTTTTTTAGGAGTGGGTTGTGGGTTTATAGGGGCGTAGGGTGGGAAGTAATTCAATTATAATTAATTAATTAATAATTTGTATTAATTAATATTTATGTATTTAATATTTTATATTGGTAAATGTGGTTATTAATTTGTTATTAATTCGTTATAAATTGGTCATTAATAATTAGTAATTAATTATTAATTATGTTAATTGTGTCTTTTTTAAGAGCATGTTGTGGGATGATAGGGCAGTAGGGTGGGAAGTAATTACATTTTAATATTTTTTAAAATATTTTTATATATTATTTATTTAATAGTGTTAATTCTGTGAATTAATTTATTGCTGATTGTTTTTAATTTGCTTGTTAATTGTTATTAGTTAATTAATTAATTAATTGTTAATTTATTATGTTAATTGTGTTATGTTTTACAACATTGGTGGGGTTATTTATAGGGGAATATGGTGGGAGGTAAATTATTTTTAATTAGTGAATTATTTGTTAATTAATGTTCATTATTTTGCTGGAGTGGGAATAGTAAATGATTCCCCTCCGCTATCCAACACTTTCCCTACTGTTGCACTTTCTGGAGTGGGAATAGTAATTTTATCCCCTCCGCTATCCAACACTTTCCCTACTGTTGCACTCCCTGGAGTGGGAATAGTAAATTATTCCCCTCCGCTATCCAACACTTTCCCTACTGTTGCACTTGCTGGAGTGGGAATAGTAAATTATTCCCCTCCGCTATCCAACACTTTCCTACCGTTGCACTTGCTGGAGTGGGAATAGTAATTTTAACCCCTCCGCTATCCAACACTTTCCCTACTGTTGCACTCGCTGGAGTGGGACTAGTAATTTTATCCCCTCCGCTATCCAACACTTTCTCTACTGTTGCACTATCTGGAGTGGGAATAGTAATTTTATCCCCTCCGCTATCCAACACTTTCTCTACTGTTGCACTCGCTGGAGTGGAAATAGTAATTTTATTCCCTCCGCTATCCAACACTTTCCCTACTGTTGTACTCCCTGGAGTGGGAATAGTAAATTATTCCCCTCCGCCATCCAACACTTTCCCTACTGTTGCACTTACTGGAGTGGGAATAGTAAATTATTCCCCTCCGCTATCCAACACTTTCATACTGTTGCACTTGCTGGAGTGGGAATAGTAATTTTACCCCTCCGCTATCCAACACTTTTCCTACTGTTGCACTCGCTGGAGTGGGAATAGTAATTTTATCTCCTCCGCTATCCAACAATTTCCCTACTGTTGCACTATATGGAGTGGGAATAGTAATTTTATCCACTCCGCTATCCAACACTATCCCTACTGTTGCACTCTCTGGAGTGGGAATAGAAAATTTTAACCCCTCCGCTATCCAACACTTTCTCTATTGTTGCACTTGCTGGAGTCGGAATAGTAATTTTCTCCCTCCGCTATCTAATACTTTTCCTACTGTTGCACTATCTGGAGAGGGAATAGTAATTTTATCACCTCCGCTATCCAACACTTTCCCTACTGTTGCACTTGTTGGCGTGGGAATAGTAATTTTATCCCCTACGCTATTCAACACTTTCCCTACTGTTGCACTCTCTGGAGTGGGAATAGTAAATTATTCCCCTACGCTATCCAACACTTTCCCTACTGTTGCACTTGCTGGAGTGGGAATAGTCATTTTTACCCCTCCGCTATCCAACATTTTCCCTATTGTTGCACTTGCTGTAGTGGGAATAGTAATTTTATCCCCTCCGCTATCCAACACTTTCCCTACTGTTTCACTCGCTGGAGTGGGAATAGTAATTTTATTCCCTCCGCTATCCAACACTTTCCCTACTCTTGCATTTCCTGGAGTGGGAATAGTAATTTTATCCCCTACGCTATCCAACATTTTCCCTACTGTTTCAGTTAATGTAGTGTAAAATGTTGTTTTAAAATTAAAAAATTATTTTAATATTTTAATTTATTATATATATATTTTATTTTTATGTTTATGTTACAGGTGTTTGTATACATATATATATGTATTTATAATTTGTATTATGTTTCTAACATTTTATATTTTATTATAATAATTATTTAATAATATTATTAAGTAAATATATATATAATAATTTTTATATATGTATGTTTAATTTATTTTTACATTACATTTATTATTTATAATTTTTAATTTTTTTAATAATTCTAACAATGGGGCCTATTACGATGGCGGGCGGACTTTCGTCCGCCCGCCACCTAGCGGTGCTGGGACCGGCTGCCAGTGGTGCGGCGGTCCCGCACCAGCCATTAGGATGCCACCGCCACCGTGGCGATGGCATCCTCCATTCCCAGCATTGCACACAGCACCGCCCGCCACAATGCTGGGAATGCACTGTGTGCATTGTCATGCACTAGGTGACAGGCACCGCGCGGTGCCTGCCACCTTGTCCATGACAATGTAGGGGGGCACCCCCCACCCCCTCAATACCCTGGGGGCCCGCAACGGGCCCCCAACAGCAAACTCTGCATGCCTTTTTGTGGTGGCATCGCCACCACGGAATGGCTGCTTCCCGCACCCATGCTAATATGGATGGCGGTGTCTAGCAGACACCGCCACCATATGTAGCCCCTTTTCCGCCCGGTCGACTGGTCGACCGGCGGAGCGCTCGGCGGACGGTCTCTCCGTCCGCCGGGGTCCCCCGCCATACTAATATGGCGGGGGGAAAATGGGTGGCGGGCGGAGGGAAATGTAGGGCGGATCGCCACCGCCATGCGGGCGTTGGCGATCCGCCCTATCGTAATGACCCCCTATGTTTTTATTAATTATATGTATTATTTAATTTATTTAAAATTATTTATTAGAGATTTTAAAAAAACAATATTTTGAACAACGATATTTTTAACAACGATATTTTTGTTTCGATATTTTTGTACTTACCATTGTAAAGGTAGAATGTCAATATTCTTGACATCGATATTTTGAACACGATATTTGTATAGGTCGATATTTCTGTCGTCGATATTCTGTCAGTGATGCATTATCATCATCATCATCGTTATTGTCTTCATTGCTATCTGAAACTGGTAGCAGCATTTTAGGATTTAAAAAATTGCATCTTCTGAATGATATGTTTTCAGCTGCCATTTTGATTTGTTCACACCTTGTTAGGCGGCTGTTTGTCATGTGCTTCTGTAATTGGTCAGCGAAATTTTATTTGAATGAGGAATAAGCACAATGAGTGTATGTCTCATAACAATCCCTTCACTTTGTTCAATTGCAATGCAAACATCTGCAAACACCCACGCAACGCCTATGGAACACCTTCCCAGGGTATAACAATGCAACGTATCAAGTTGCGCTGTATTGCGTTACTCCAGATTTTTGGAGCCACTCAGATCCACACAAATTGGATTAAAAAAATTTGACTTACAGTTTGCATCATTCTTGCAACACATTGAGTGGTGCCAGAGCAGCACAAACTGGGTCATAAATATGGCCCTTAGTTTGTCCTTGATATCACAAGCAGGTCATCAACGTATTGGACTAAGACTGAATTGTGGAGCACCTGCACATTTTCCATATCTTTCTGCAGGATTTGACTACAAATCGAGAGACTGTCTACCCCTTTGGAATTCGACACCAAAGAAGGACTTTATTTTGGAGCTGAAATGTGAAAAGACATTGGGGCCGATTCCGATTCAGGCCGGAAATCACTCCGACCGAGCCGGACCCGGAGAGATTTCCGACCGAATCGGACTCTGGCAGTCCGACCGAACGAGTACGATGCGCACGCATGCAATAGGACTCGAGTCGGTCGGACTCCCATTGAAGTCAATGGGAGCCGGACGTACAACGCGTACGCGGGCTCCCATTGACTCAATGGGTGCGAGGCGAACAAGGGCGCCCCCTACAGTGGGTACGCGTTGATGCGACTCGCGGAGTACATGCACAGGTAGGGGGGACCCATGGGTCCCCCCTGTGTGCGACTCGCGCGGCTACGCGTACAGGGGGGTCCGACACGGACCCCCAAAGTCCGGCTCCGACTGCTCTTTCGAGCCGGATGGCGCGAGTCGGTCGGACTGCTCGCGGCGCGCATCATACTTGCCCGGCCGGGGAACGTCTCCATTGCGCGGTGCGAGTCGTGTCCGTGCGAGTCGGTCGGAGCGGTTCGGACCCGCGTACGAGTCGGTCGGCGATTTTGCATGCGCTCGCATCATACTCGTTCGGCCGGACGCACGTACGAATCGGTCGGGAAAGAGGGCTCCGAATCGGATCCGGTTAAGCCGAATCCGATTCGGTGCCCTACCGGCCGAGATCGGAATCAGCCCCTTTGATTATCCTCATGAAGGGGAATGGAGAACACTGGGCATAAATTCATGATTGCATACCATTATGCAGTGCAGAAATCTGAAATAATATTACAGCAGGATTTGGTACCACCGGACAACATGGGATCCCAATTTGATTAACATTTTTAAGGTCCTGTGCTATCCTCCACTTACCACTCATTTTTTTAAATACCCATCACAGGAGAGTTGCAAGGACTACCAAGCACACCTCCTAAAATACTTTGTTCTATCATTCTTTCTATGAGCAACTTCACTCCTTCTTCTGCTTCTTTTGAAAGCTTCGTTTGGCACTTTTAATCAATCCTATCTCTTCAACTGTGATATCCCATACCTCTTCTTTGACAGTGTGTTTTAAATCTAGAGGTAGGAGATCTTTTATAAGAATTGGGAACAACTGAACACTTGAGAATTATAATTTGATTTTAAATGCTGAATCTTCATCTTGGGTTTCAATTGAAACATCATCAGGTGTGCACTAGATCATGCAGTTCATTCTTCATGATTTAGCTACTGTCTCTGAAGGTCTCTGCCAAGCAAATTAACAGGACTTAAACTGCATAAAATGAACTGATGGTTGTTGTCATTTGACCCTATCCGTCATAACACGAGTAACATTCGGTTTATTGCTATTACCTACAACTTGCACTTCTCTTCCTGAGAGGGGTAGGTTTGGAACCTCCATAGAATGAACTGAAGAGCAGCTAGCATTAGTATCAATCAAGAACGATGCAGAGTCTACACATGGACCACTTTGGTCTATCTCTAGGACAGCATCAAGCATGCAACCCGCCTTTCCACTCAGACACCATCATTGTGAATTTGACTCTGGCAAGAGCTAAGGAAAATCATTGTTCAGAATCAATGGATATTGCTGGTACCCTGGATTGTGAGGCATCTTATTTCTTATGTTTTGCTGCAACACTGGAACTGCAGGTATATTTGTATCGAATTAAACTTGATTTTGCACATTCTACACAGAGGTCAGTTGGGCTGGTAAAACAAACCGTGTCTTCATCTGATTTACATTTGGCTGCATCTGGGGAACAAAATCATTTTGGATTTGATCAGGATTTTGCATACACTTGCATTTCTATTGTCCGATTTTGCTCCAGAAATGACAAGCAGTGCTCTTCTTTAAGAAATTAATATTTGCATTAATTCCAGAATTATTCACAGTCTTTTTACCATGACCCTGTGTCTGCACCATCTGATTTTCCATCCTAAATCCTTGCATGGGATGCGTGCCAATTAATTCCATCATTCTCAGGCAGGACAACATTTTAATCAGAGCGCACCGTCTAATTTCTCTTGTCTGTCTGAATCTGCTTTGCCTGTGCAATCATCATCTGTGATTTAATATTTTTCTGCTTTGCTTCAAAACAATCACTGCAATGCTTAGCGTATGTCAAGATCTCATTGATACCCTTGGTTTGCCAGCACATCACAATCTGATGAATATGCGAACTAAGCTCTGGAAGCACACCCAAAACTAAACCTGATATGAATCCACTAAACACCTTCCTTCTCAGGATCTTTAACTCTGCTATACTTGCTATAAATCTGATTAATCTTCTCATAATAAGCATGTGCTGACTCTTTCAGCTCTTGTGTGGATCACATGATCTTCACCCTGTTCACTTCTTTCTCTGGTATTTTTATTTTCAAATAATCTTTTACTGGTCTGTATTTTTCAACAACCGTCACAGTTGGAGCATTTAAGGTGCAACTCTAGCTGGTTCCTCAGTCAGCCAAGCAACAGCACCTTTACACTCTGGGGTCGATTCCGAACTCGGCCGGAAGCGCACCTAACAGTATTCGTCCAGAAAAAATACAAGCCGAACGCATGTTTCCCGACCGATTCGAACACTCGTCAGAACGAACAAGTACGATGCGCATAACAGCCCAGATTCCGAGCGAGCCATACTTACCCATTTCAGCTCCTGTTCCCCACCCGAGCCGGATCCATAAACGCCGATTCGAGTCGCACGGAAGCAAATACACAGCACCTTCCGGCCGGACTAGTACGATGCGCCTTCCGTATGCGCCGAACCCGTCGCTACATCCGGCATGTTTGAGCATCCAGGAGAGCCGTACAAGCTCCGATTCGCGCCACGAGACGATCCACGGCTACGAGACGAATAAGCCAGCGACGAGTACGAGTCGAAGACACGAGAAACCCGAACGAGACGACCCAAGCATGAATCCCATCAGGCAGGTCCTACCAATACTCTACATCTATTACCGGGACCGGCACGGACGCGTACGGCGCAGACGGTAAGTCAAACACCAACAACACAAACAAATGACACGTACCCGAAATATGTCACACACACATAGGGATGCAGAAATGACGTACACTAGCAACAGCAGAACCATAGGGGCGGGATGTCCATCACCAATGCCATACACACCCATAGGGGGATGGATGCCTACCACTACCACCACCCCTACTCAGGGGGCCTGGATGCCTGTCACTACTACCATCCCCACTCATAGGGGGATGGATGCCTACCACTAACACCACCCCCACTCATAGGGGGATGGATGCCTACCACTAACACCACCCCTACTCATGGGGGGCTGGATGCCTGCCACTACCACCACCCCTACTCATGGGGGGCTGGATGCCTGTCACTACCACCACCCCTACTCATGGGGGGCTGGATGCCTGCCACTACCACCACCCCTACTAATGGGGGCCTGGATGCCTGTCACTACTACCATCCCCACTCATAGGGGGATGGATGCCTACCACTAACACCAGCCCCACTCATAGGGGGATGGATGCCTACCACTACCACCACCCCTACTCATGGGGGGCTGGATGCCTGCCACTACCACTACCCCTACTCAGGGGGGCTGGATGCCTGTCACTACTACCATCCCCACTCATAGGGGGATGGATGCCTACCACTAACACCACCCCCACTCATAGGGGGATGGATGCCTACCACTAACACCACCCCTACTCATGGGGGGCTAGATGCCTGCCACTACTACCACCCCTACTCATGGGGGGCTAGATGCCTTCCACTACCACCACCCCTACTCATGGGGGGCTGGATGTATGTCTCTACCACCACCCCTACTCATGGGGGGCTGGATGCCTGCCACTACCACCACCCCTACTCAGGGGGGGCTGGATGCCTGTCACTACTACCATCCCCACTCATAGGGGGATGGATGCCTACCACTAACACCACCCCCACTCATAGGGGGATGGATGCCTACCACTAACACCACTCCTACTCATGGGGGGCTGGATGCCTGCCACTACCACCACCCCTACTCAGGGGGGGCTGGATGCCTGTCACTACTACCATCCCCACTCATAGGGGGATGGAGGCCTACCACTACCACCAGCCCTACTCATGGAGGACTGGATGCCTGCCACTACCACCACCCCTACTCAGGGGGGCCTGGATGCCTGTCACTACTACCATCCCCACTCATAGGGGGCTGGATGCCTACCACTACCACCACCCCTACTCATGGGGGGCTGGATGCCTGCCACTACCAACACCCCTACTCAGGGGGGGCTGGATGCCTGCCACTACCACCACCCCTACTCAGGGGGGCCTGGATGCCTGTCACTACTACCATCCCCACTCATAGGGGGATGGATGCCTACCACTAACACCACCCCTACTCATGGGGGGCTGGATGCCTGCCACTACCACCACCCCTACTCAGGGGGGCCTGGATGCCTGTCACTACTACCATCCCCACTCATAGGGGGATGGATGCCTACCACTAACACCACCCCCACTTATAGGGGGATGGATGCCTACCACTACCACCACCCCTACTCATGGGGGGCTGGATGCCTGCCACTACCACCACCCCTACTCAGGGGGGCAGGATGCCTGCCACTACTACCATCCCCACTCATAGGGGGATGGATGCCTACCACTAACACCACCCCCACTCATAGGGGGATGGATGCCTACCACCCACACAACCCCTACTCATAGGACGGATAATGCATGACACAACCAGCATACTCCAACATAAGGAATATCTAAAAATTACATCCCCCCCAACACCATGACAAGGGTGTGTAGTCCGTGTCAAATGCCTACAACACTGAACATGACATTGAACATACAATGTGACCCCCTATCACATGTGTCACACATAAATGTGTGTGGCCTCCACAATGCAAGCCGACCAAGACCACTGTGGCAATGGGGTCGAACACCCCATCATCACAGTGACCAAAAGGTAAGTGTGGGTTCCATAGCTGAAGCACATTTTGAACATTGTGGCAATGGGGCCTAAACCCCCATCATCACAGTGACCAAAAGGTAAGTGTGGGTTCCATATCTGAAGCACATTTTGAACAGTGTGGCAATGGAGCCTAAACCCCCATCATCACAGTGACCAAAAGGTAAGTGTGGGGTCCATAGCTGAAGCACATTTTGAACAGTGTGGCAATGGGGCCCAAAGCCACATCATCACAGTGACCAAAAAGTAAGTGTGGGGTCCATAGCTGAAGCACATTTTGAACAGTGTGGCAATGGGGCCCAAAGCCCCATCATCACAGTGACCAAAATGTAAGTGTGGGAGTCCATAGCTGAAGCACATTTTGAACAGTGTGGCAATGGGGCCCAAAGCCCCATCATCACAGTGACCAAAAGGTAAGTGTGGGGTCCATAGCTGAAGC
The DNA here is from genome assembly GCA_963921515.1 of Calotriton arnoldi. Lineage (NCBI taxonomy): Eukaryota > Metazoa > Chordata > Amphibia > Caudata > Salamandridae > Calotriton > Calotriton arnoldi. The sequence goes on from CAWUFW010013279.1 coordinate 133,252, forward strand.
ACATTTTGAACAGTGTGGCAATGGGGCCCAAAGCCCCATCATCACAGTGACCAAAAGGTAAGTGTGGGGTCCATAGCTGAAGCACATTTTGAACAGTGTGGCAATGGGGCCCAAAGCCCCATCATCACAGTGACCAAAAGGTAAGTGTGGGGTCCATAGCTGAAGCACATTTTGAACAGTGTGGCAATGGGGCCCAAAGCCCCATCATCACAGTGACCAAAAGGTAAATGTGGGGTCCATAGCTGAAGCACATTTTGAACATTGTGGCAATTGTGTCTAAAGCCCCATCACCACAGTGACCAAAATGTAAGTGTAGTCATGGTAAAAGCTGCAAATGCCAAACTGCATGGATTATTCCTGGTCACACAACAACAAACACATCAGTGGCATAGTAGTGCTTGTGTCCCATAGGAACATAGATTGGGTGAGGCAAACAGTGCAGTGCCAATGAGACATCGCTTTGGCCATGTGCAGACAAACATCACCCATGGGGGCTCACATTGTCAACATTCACAAATAACACAATGACAGAAGTGACCATCATAATGCAGATCCACATATCTGCACCAATGGACATACAAATGTAGATATCCTGTGGAGACTGTAGATGTCAGGTGAACAAATACCATACCATGGCAGCAATGGGACATACAAACCATGATCATTGTGCTGACTGATGACCTAGGAGTCCCAGGGACAGCAGGGGAAAGCCACCAAACAACATACTGCCAATGGCACACTAAAGATATGCCAATGCAGTGGTGCAAATGCACAAACACAAACAGGCAGACTCACACTGCATATCAAACACAACAGGTGAGGGGGGTGGTGTGCCAGTGTCCCCAGGCAAACACACAACACACGAGGAGGCCTGAATCCCCATTACACAGATGTCAACACAGTGCCACACAAAATTAACTCATGGATCGGATTCCCCTATGTGGGCAATCAGACAATGTTAGATGAGGGAGCCCAAATTACAAATGTCACACAAGCTTGTAGGAACAGCAACTAACACAGCAAGAGACAGACCCACCACAGCACAACCCCCAGGGACCCCACATTGTGGTGACACTGGCCTGCATGATAATCCCACTGTGATGACAAAGGTAGATGTCGTACACACTGTGAACCACAGTCATGTGTCCTGAGCAACTAACTACCATCACACCTACACAAGCACAAATAAAACAGCACGGCCTGTCAGCCAAGGCCAACATGGAGGTAGGGGTCTAGCCGTGCAACAACTCTCATTTGCACACACTCAACACCACACACCTTGATCTCCACCAATGTGCAGCAGTGAAGCTCACATGGACTGGTGACATTGCACATGCACCCATGACAATCCCAGGGGTGGTGGGGGAACTAAGGCAGAGATACCCATCACACATGGCCAGTCAACAAGACTTGTGAATGTCTCACACACTGCACAGTACGCTGTACATGGGCATGACGTCAAATCCACACCAACCAATGGGATCCCGGACACAGTCACACACCAATGAAGAAGGCAAGCTCACCCACAAACAACACACATAGACAACTTCCAACATTGCAGCTCTGACCCTGAGGAGTGGCAGCAGTCACACACACAACGTGTCACAATCACTGGAAGCTAACACAAACTGTAAATTACATGACTTGTGTAACCAACAAGTGCCAAGGGGAATCCTGACTGTGTCTCATCTGCGTTTGCCCACAAACTCAGCCCTGACAGCAAACACACCTATGGATGACACCCTGATCACCAGTAATGTGCCATGCACCCACATCACAGAGCACCCAGGGAGAAGATTTGGGGGAACATTGCTCAACTCAGCAAGCATCACAAACAGGAACATCACTAGGGCCCCCAGCCTGCGTAGCAAAATGGAAGTGAACACACATAGACATGCTCACACAACACACACCTTGGGCTCAGGCAATGTCACGGACTTACACACTGCCATGAGGGGACTCCACTCCTGTGTAAGAAAAGCTGTGCCATACGTTGTCTCTGCAGGGCGCTATCATGTCAGCAGAACACTTGGTCACTCAGTCAACAATTAGCACAAAATGAAGGCTCACGTCACATCAGCCTGGTCATGGCATTGTCACCCAAATCATCTGCACCGATCAAATACACATGTATAGCAAGTTGCACTGATACCACAGATGAGTCCTTCCCCATTGATGCCCAAACATGCATGTCCAGTGGAGATGGTCACACGGTCAGGGAAATAGACCAATTGAACAATGGCAAGCACATCTGATGTGCAGGGGTGTAAGCCACAGATGTGATATTGAAAAAACAGGTAGGGAATCCCATTTGCAAATATGGAAAACATGACACCCTCATATTGCTGCAAAGGATGACATGGCTACACACCAGGATAGGACACATTCCTCCTGGACCACATGGGGTCCTGCACAGTAACACTTCATTTACCTGACATCAAAAATCAACATCACTGCAGCAAGGGCATGGTTAGCATCATCAACATCATGTAGATCTGAAGAAAAACCACTAGAGAACTGAAAGTAGCTTTAATCAGCATATGTTATTTTGAAAATTAAAGTCCAGAAAAAACACAAAGGCCAATGGCCAGTCCATGAATAAAGTCCAAACAGGGAGGCAGTGGCAGATGTCACCCTTTGCTTGCCTGCACTGCTAGGGACCAGGGACATTCCCCTCGGAGGGCCATACGGGGGGCAGGCCAGGCACTGCAGGGACAGGATCAGGGCTCACCAGAAGGAGGCAGGGAAGGGGTGGCTGGTGCTGGAGAGTCACTGACAACTGCAGTGGAGGTGTCTGACATGATGTGTGCCGGCACAACTGGGGGGCATGAGTCAGATGGCGTGGGTGCCGGCACAAATCCAGTGGGCTGGCCAGATGGAGAGGACAGGTTCCCCACTGCAGTGCCCAAGTCAGACGGGGTGGTAGTGGACTCCATTGCAGTGCCCATCTCCAGGGGAGTAGAATGGGGATCAGGTAAGGTGGGCAGGACAGATGGGGAGGACACGGTCTCCACACCAGTGGCACTAACATGTGTAGCGGGGTGTGTGGTGCTGGAAGAGCAAGTGGTAGATGGAGAAGGCCGGATCGTTTTGGGGATGGTGTATCTGTGGGTGGGGGAACCTGGGGCAGGGTGTGGTGGGGGAACCTGTGTTGTGGGGGCCTGAGGGATGGAGGAAGGAGACTGTGTGGTTGACTTGCAGGGCGGTGGCGGGGTCTTGCTCTTTTGGGACCGGGGGGAATTGCGGGTGGGGGCCCCCGTCTGTCTGCGCCTGGGGGAGGGTGTCCAGGGGCGAGGGGCACTCCCCTCTGTGTGGGTGAACTTCCTCTTCTCCCTGTATGCTGGATCAGTGGGATCGGAGGGGAAGAGGCCGAGGTCACAGAGTAAGAGCTGCTGTGTAGGTGGGGTTGCAGGTGAGGCAAGGGAAGGGGTCTTGGAGGGAGAGGATTTGGAGGACTGCGGAGTGACTGTGGATGCCTGTGTGTGTGTCTGTTCCCCATCCCCTGTGGGTGTGATATCAGTCCCCTGAGGATGCTTGTGTGCACGTCTTGCCTTTGTTTTGGGTGTTTCTGTGCTGCTCGTGTCTGTGTGTTTGGGTGATCGTGCAGGTGTGCATGTGCTTGGGACAGGTAGGGTGCCAGGAAGTGTGGATGGGGCAGAGGCAGGAGGGGTGAGGGTCTGTTGGAGGAGGGACACTGCTGCCGTCAGGGAGGAGTCCATGGACTTATTGCTCCTCTGTAGGGCAGACATACCCGTCGAGATGCCCTCCATGAACGACACCAGCTGTGTCAACAGAGTGGTGTGTGCATGGAGGACACTCAGCATTGTTGTCTGCCCTACATGGAGCTGGTGAAGTAGGTACACAGACTCCTCACTCAGGGCAGCAGGGGACACAGGGGCAGGGGGTGCGGTGCCTGGCACGAAGGAGACACGCTCCCGAACACGGGAGCCTCCACGGACCTCTGGAATGGGAGCCAATGGGAGGGCGGTGGTGCTGGTGGTGGCGGGGCCAGACATACTAGCTGGGGTGTGGTGGCTGCTGATACCCGCCTCCACAAGGGAGTCATCCTCCGAGCTGCTGTGGTCCTCAGCTGAGGTGGATGGTGCTGAGGGCTCCTCGGTGTGGCTCCCTTCGCCCTCCGTGCCACTGGGTCCCTCCGACCACTCGTCGGCTGCTGACCCAGTCTAGCTCTGCAGCTCCTCCTGGTCCGTGGAGCTGTCCCCTCCTGTGGCCGTGGATGTATCTGCAAACAATTAGGAAACAGACAAACATCAGTCACCTGCACTGACCGCACACACCACAGTAAGTACAGCGCAATTCAGAGCAAGCCCTGGCATCCTTAGTTGAACATTGCCAAAAGTCCTCACACAGATTAGGCAAAGCCAATTGTCAATCAGATGGTCAACCATGGAACTCACACCCCTCCTGCCCTTGCACCCATCTGTCTGGTGCCTGTCTGATGGTAATACCCCAGTGTGGACACATGCACCACCTACACAGTTGTTGGACATTGTAGAGAACACGGTGAAGTATGTGAACATGCACACATCACATCTCTTGCCACTGAGTCAGTACAGGTGTCCGGATAAAGGGATGGCCAGAGTCTATTTAGAAATGCATGTGATGCATACCAGCACCAGACACCATGATTCACCCATGTCCGGATAGTCAATGCCACAATGGGGTGCATGTTGCACATGTCACTCCCCTGCAGGATCACTCTTAGGAAGTTTAATGCCATGGCACAGGCATGCCTGCAAAGTCACTCAAACAGAGTGGGCCCCTAATGAGAAGGATGGAGGTAGGGAGACATAGGGGAAAACACAAGGCAATCAAACAAGAAGGCAACCCTACCTATTTATTTCAAAATATGCATAACGTCACAAATAATTATAGCATGACTGATCCAGTCAGTGAAGACGAAGCCTCGTGGAAGCAACGTTGACACAAGGACTGCCAGAAAGATTTTTCTCCTGACTGAAGGAGTCTACCTAGCTACTAGAACTTGAAGGGTCCAACTCAACAGGATTAGCATACCCACCTGCCATCATTTTCACAAGAGCTCCAGGTAAATGCACACTATACAGAATGTGTGTTCCAAGACATAACTGATGACATTGAATGTTGAAAAGTGGACATACACTCTGAAATCATATTTGAGAAATTTACCCACCTCTTGATTTCACCGCTATTTGCGCCCTGAAGAAGGTGTTTGCCCATAGCCGGGCTGCACACCGAAACGCACGTCGGCGCTTGTTGATGTAACTTCGTTTAGAGTGTTGTCCACACTTTTTTCCCCCCTTCGAGAAATATCCTCCAATGCAGCCACCAACTCTGTGATTGTATTATTGTTACATATCTTTTGTATTTTGTACACATTGAGTTACTTTGATGATTTTGATCTGTTCCTAGCATTTTGTTTAATGATATCTAGGATATTCTGTGGGGATTTGTTTAAATACATAGGTTAACTAATCATTTGAGTGCATGTATGATGTTTTGCTTTTGAATGATAGAGGTGTGATTGATGGTTGGTTTGTGTGAGATTGTATGAATGAGCGGTAGGATCTCTTTAATAGCTGTTATTATTATGTCTTATTTATTGATTAAATAAATCTATTTTGTTATAAGCTTGTCTCTACATGTTCTCCTCCTTTGGGGACCTATACATCAGCACTGGTCATGCTATAATTATTTGTGACGTTATGCATATTTTGAAATAAATAGGTAGGGTTGCCTTCTTGTTTGATTGCCATGCCTGTAAAGTCATACATCACTGTCTCCAGTCACATGGGCATGGCAGCCAGCCAACAACAGTCTGCACTGTGTCACAATCCTAGGACATGGGGAATGCAAGTTATGTAGCTGACAAGTGCACATGTCCATCCCCCACAAACCACATCATCTGAACTCTTATTTGTCCACGTCATACCAATTGGACATATGAGAGACATGAAACACAACTCTCTGAACCTGAGCACCTCACAGTCTGCTGTGAATGAAAAACAGCTGCCTGAAATTCACAGTCGCATACACCTGTGTGCACAGTCAAGTGATCAAACACCTGTAAGTCACAGAAGTATCGTCTCTCATGGTCACATCTCAGATGGCATGCTGAGCCCTAACCGATAAACATCCCAGTAGTCCTGACAACGAAGCCACAGCACAATGACACAGAGGCAGACACCTGAGGGAACATTTCACTGATCACAACATGTCAGCTGATACATGGGAGTGGGAGTACATTGTGTATTGTATGCCCTGGAGTAGGCATGACTGTCCTGCTCTACCTGAAAGAGGGATGAGCCCTGGACAGTAGGCAGGTGGCTAAGCATGTGTGACACACTTGATATACATACTCCTGAGGCCCAAACATTGTTCCCACCCGCAGCATGGGGGTGTGCCAAATACCCCAGGGACATGTGGTGATTCAGATCAGCAAGTGGACCACATATCAAAGTTACACCCAGATTACATGTCAGGACGTAGGCATTGTGTGAGCAATTGACCCACCCATGAAGCACACCACAAAGTCACGGGAACAAATGCTGTCCCCCACCTTGAGCGAAGCAAAATGCAAGGACACAGTACCCAAGTGACACAATTTCCTGACTGTAAGGACCACACCTGCGTATCAGATGAGGAGTGGGCATGTTACAATTGAGGGACATGGGTCCTGGACCACAAGACTGATGTACTGTGGAAGTTTAACCAGGCCAGAGGAGGGCACATAGCATGTCAGACAAAGTTCACAGTGCAGTCATGGACTCACCCCCTCCTTGCTGCTGTCTGGCGTTCAGCTGCCCATCCAGGTCAGGGAAGACCACCGCCAGGATCCGGAGCATGTGGGGTGTCAGGGTCCGGTGTCTGCCCCTCTTGCAAGGAGGCGACAGCTTCAGCTGGACCCTTGCGATCCTCCGGGTCCAGCCACGAAGGTCCTGCCACCTCTTCTGGCAGTTGCGGATCCGGCGCTTGTAGACCCCCACGGATCTTACTGCCCGGGCGATGGTCAGCCAGATTTCCTGCTTATGGTGGGCATCAACCTGTGAGAATGACAAAGTGAAAAGGACATTACTACACATGCAACATATCCGTGCATCACACAGTTGGATATACATGTCTCAATCACAGGGGCATATGATGTACACAGGCAGTGCAACGATGGCTATGAACAGTTTGCCAGCAGTTACTACATGGTATCATTGCATGGGAAGTAAACCTTGTTGGAATGCACTGTTACTGCACTGTACCTGTTCAGTGCATGTGACTACACACTTTGGGGGGTGAAAACTACTCAGTGAGCATGCTAGCCAGTGGTGTGCACACTGGAAGTCTTGCTAGTCAGACAACATGCACAATTAGTAAGGCAGTGGACAGCACACTCACCTGCTCCCCTGGTGTCCCATACAGCTTGCTGTACTGTGGAAGGAGGCTGTCCAGCAGGGCCTGGTTCTCCTCAAGGCTGAAGGCTGGGGCTCTCTCCACAGTACGTGCCATTGCAGTAGCCAGAGGATGCAGAGACAGCAGCAGTGTTGGTGGCAGATGTCGTCCTGGAGCATTTAGTGTAGGCAAGTGAGCCCTCAGGGGAACAGCCAGCATTATATGTGTGCTGCAGAGGCAGATACTGTCCCATGTGTCCAAAGTGATAGGTCCAAGTCATTTGCATCTTCTGAATCTGGCCAATCCATGGAATTGCACCACTAATACACGCCCACAGCATCCTTCAAAAGTTAAACTTCATGACACCCATGAATTTGCAACATTGTTGTGGCTGGCCAACTGAATTCACTGCATCAGACTCGTTGAAGCTTCGAAAACGCGTCTGTTGCCATGCCAGGCCCCAGCCAATGCGTGCGCACCGATCGGTCCATTGCTGTACAACGCGTATTCCGGGATACAACGCGTACCCGTTCACAACAGATGCAATGGGCCGTGCGGGCACACCGATCGGTCCATTGCTGTACAACGCGTACCCGCTCACTACAGATGCAATGGGCCGTGCGGGCACACTGATCGGTCCATTGCTGTACAACGCGTATTCCGGGATACAACGCGTACCCGCTCACAACAGATGCAATGGGCCGTGCTGGCACACCGATCGGTCCATTGCTGTACAACGCGTACCCGCTCACAACAGATGCAATGGGCCGTGCGGGCACACTGATCGGTCCATTGCTGTACAACGCGTACCCGCCACTACAGATGCAATAGGCCGTGCGGGCACACCGATCGGTCCATTGCTGTACAATGCATACCCGCTCACAACAGATGCAATGGGCCGTGCGGGCACACCGATCGGTCCATTGCTGTACAACGCATACCCGCTCACAACAGATGCAATGGGCCGTGCGGGCACACCGATCGGTCCATTGCTGTACAATGCGTATTCCGGGATACAACACGTACCCGCTCACAACAGATGCAATGGGCCGTGCGGGCACACCGATCGGTCCATTGCTGTACAACGCGTATTCCGGGATACAACGCGTACCCGCTCACAACAGATGCAATGGGCCATGTGGGCACACCGATCGGTCCATTGCTGTACAACGCGTATTCCGGGATACAACACGTACCCGCTCACAACAGATGCAATGGGCCGTGCAGGCACACCGATCGGTCCATTGCTGTACAACGCGTCCCTGTACAGGTCACTCGCATATGTCACCATGCTTGTCACTGGTGAACGTATGCCAGCCACATATACTTGCCAGGGACTCAGGGGCACACCTACAACACCACACCCAGTCCACACTGTATCCTAAGGCATGTAAGGCTGCATTACCTTTTCTGTGTATGGGGGTAAACATGTGGTTTTTGGGGTGGCACTTGGGGGCAGCCACACCCAGGCTGTGCACGTGTTCATGGGGACAGGATCCTTTGTGTGTTGTGCACATGACCACTGTGATGTGCAACTGTTCATTTCGGAGCAAGTGGCATGGTCACATTTCCAGGTTGTGTATGTGTATAACATGTCACATACCCCCAGGGTCCCATGTGGGAAGGCACAGGGTGACCCATTGTCACAATAGTGATGGCCCTCCACAGTCTGTGTGCATGTTGTGTTTCCGATGTCTCTGATCCCATGTGCACAGTGGGAGACAGTCTCCACATCAACGTTGTTTGTGCATGGACTTTGATGTTGTGCGTGTGTGTGTCACAGACATCCATGTCTGTCCTGCGGAGGCAACAGGGGCCACTACCTGTGGGAGTCATGTTTGTTTTTCTGACGTGTACATGATACGCCATGTCATGCCAGTGTCCATGTGGCAAGACAGGGTCACTGGGAATCTACCTGTCAATGAGCTGTGATGCCTGTGGTGCATCTGTCCAGACATGTCACTGTGGTGTGTGTGTGGAACGTGACAGCCGTAAATGGGTATTGTGACACAGCCTAATGGTTTCCCATAGCACAACCTGGAACCTGTTGTCAACACATGTCGAACTGAGATGTTAGATGATGTCCATGTAGGTGCCATATATGTCCGAACAGAACGGCACACACATCAAGTACTTGTGTCTCGTAATGATGTATCATGTGAAATTGAGTATGGTGAATGGCACATATGTGGGGTGACTGACAATCTTTCTTTCTTCACCTATGCACTGCAGAGCTCCAGCTGTCCATAGACCATTCCCTGACCTGGCAACGATGGTGGAACGTGACAGCATCCGATGGTACCGCTTCACCAGGCAGCTGATTGAGGATTTGGCAGTGCGCTTGGCCCCACATTTGCAACCTGGCCGGCCGTACCCTACAGCGCTGACCCCCAAGGTGAAGGTGATGGCAGCCCTACACTCCTTTGCCACCGGTACCTTTCAACACACTGTGGCGACTGCTGTTGGGATGTCACAGACTATGTTCAGCCGTGTGCTACGCAATGTTTTGGAGGCAATGTTGAGATGCCTGAACCAGTACATCTATTTCCCTATACGTCAACAACTCACTGACGTCAAGAGTGACTTCTATGCCCTGGGGAGGATGCCACATGTCATTGGCTCCATTGATGGGACACATGTGGCTTTGGTACCACAACAGGCACATGAGCAGGCATACCGGAACAGGAAACATTACCATTCGATCAATGCTCTGGTGGTATGTCTTGCAGATATGAGCATCACACATGTGTGTGCCCGTTTCCCCGGTTCGGCACACGATGCCTACGTGATGAGGAGTAGTCGCATCCCGAGGATGATGTCACAGATGCAGAACCAGCGTGCCTGGCTTGTCGGTGTGTACTGACTTTGTACCATTGTGTGTGTTATGCTATGTTGTATTCCGCCCACTTTTCCAACTCAGCTAATGTGCAATTGTCTGTCTGTAGGTGACTCCGGATACCCCAACATGCCGTGATTGCTGACACCCCTCAGGAACCCTGTGACACCACCCCAGATGCGCTACAATGAGGCACATGGTCGGACCAGGAGAGTGATCGAGCGGACATTTGGTCTCCTGAAGAGCCGCTTCCGCTGCCTGGACAAGATAGGAGGGGCCCTCCCATATGCCCTAGCAAAGGTGTGCAAGATTGTCATTGTCTGCTGCATGCTACACAACCTGGCAGTGCGGAAGGAGTTGCCTCTCATCCTGGATGACGATGACCAACGTCCGCCACCTGTGGAGGATCCTGGCCTGGGCCACGATGCCAGTGATGATGATGATGGTGATGTCCGCACACAGCTCATCACCAACTTCTTCAGCTGAATATGAGTATCCAGAGAGTTGTCATGTCAATGATGTGAGTTTGCATGATTTGTGTGGGTGGTGCTCTGGTGCTGTTTGAGTGTGGCCATATGCTACTTGACTGGATGCGTGCAGCGATGTGTCCTTACAGGTAGTCTGTACTCCCCAACAGTGTTGACATGCTAACTTGGTTTTGTGTAGTTATCTTGTGACATGTATTGGGCATGAGTATTGCAGTTCTGTCCTGTTCTCCAGTGGTTTTGACTGTGTGTCATGTCTGTCCTTCACAGGGTGCTTACAGAGTTGTTTGGTCAACTTGGATCCCCCGACACCATGATTCAGCTTTCAGGGTCGCAGCAGTCGTTTCCCTACAGGTGATGTGCCACACACCCCTGGACTTTATATCTTCTGCACTTTTTGACTGTGTGGTCACTGCCACGTGGGATTACCTTGCATTTGTATTGGAAACAACATGTTGCAAATGTGTAATAAACCTGTGCTTCACTTTGGGATGTGCGTTGTCTGTGGTCACACATCTGACTGACATTTGCTTACTGCACCTGTGGGCTACTTAACACAGACTCTGAATAGGTGTGGTGTCTGTGCATTCCACAGTATTTCCTGGCAACATCAGTGTAGGCGATGAGTTCGATGGCCCTGGTGTCTCTGTGTTGTGTAGCCCTAGTGGTGTGTCTCCCAATATGTGTCACGTCACCATGACTCACATGACGGTGTTTTACTTGCTGTAGCAGTTAGCATACACAGTGTAATTTAGCAGATCATCATCCCCATGACAGTAACCACGTTGGAATCACAACAGAGGCAGGTATGGTGTATTAGTGATTTTATTTACATACATGTGTGAGTATTTTGCACAGGATGGTGGGTGCTGTACATTGGGATTGTGATCCGAAGTTCCCAGATGAGTTGCAAGTCTTGGTAGCAGAAATGTCCTGAGTGAAGTCCACAGTCATCTGATACATTAGTCCAACTTAAACTCCCCATGTCATGTGGGAGAGTTGTGTTGCATTCTACAGGGTGAACAGTTTGCACACAAAGGAGAATTTCCAGAACAGGTGTTGGCTTCCTGGGGGATGTACATGGCCATCGACCTCTCAGTTTTCCTTCCTCGGACGACCCCTCTTCTTTGGGGGGGACCCTCACGTGCAGGCTGCTGCGGTGCAGGGGACTCTCCGCCAGAGTCCTCCTCCCTCCCTGTGGCAGTTGCAGTTGTTGCAGCACCAGATGTTGTGGCCACACAGGGAGGTGTGGCCATGTTGGTGCTATTCTGGCAGAGCCATGTCAATATGTCCCTATGCACCGCTGTCAGTTCTTGCCATGTGTCCCACTTGGACTCCATGCGAGACATGTGTGTCTCCACACGGGACATGTGTGAGTCCAAGCGGGCATGATGGGCAGCCTGCTGCTGTTGAATGTCCTTGAGGATCCCCACTACCTGGCTGACCTCTCCGGTGCTATTCTGGTATGCCTCAGCAATGCGTGCCAGTTGTGGGTCATCATGCAGTCCAGACCCCTCTGCAAACAGCGACCTATGTCTACCACCCCTCCCACCACCCCTGGCGACATGTGCGGGACCTGCGGTGGCACGCACAGGTGACCCTAGGCCCCCTTGGGGGTTGTTACTGGGGTCGTTGTCCGTAGCTCAACGTTGGGCCAGGGTCCCTGTGCTGTTGTCATTGGTGGTCCTTGGTCTGTCCGTGTCGGCGGGGGTGGTCTGTGTGTTGGCAGTTGTTGGAGCAGTGGGTGCAGGGGGTGCAGATGTTAGTACTGCTGGTGCTGCATGATGACTCACGCTGGAGGGGCCAGGTAGATCTTCGCCATCCGAGGAGGGCAGAGGCTGTTCCACACCAGTGGGCTCAGTGTCCCCCAGAGCCTGGGACAGGGACTCCTCCTCGCCTGCGGCTGTGTCCCCATCATCACCTGTTTTTGGAAGAGACACACAATGTATGTTATATTTCTACAGGCATCAATGGTTCACACACCTGACAGTTGTGACTGTACCTCTGGATGCGGGCCTGTACATTGCATTGTCCTAAGTTGTCACAGTAAGAGGTTGATATTGGTGTAGCACATTGTCCTGCAAACCTGAGGCATTTCAATGTGAATGTTGAGGTGTGTGCATGGCCAGCATTGGTTGTATTTGGTGGACATCCGGCCCTCCTTCTCCACCCAGACCAGTTATCCCACCATGAAGCATGCCACCCTTGCAGTGGGTTCAGGTTGACTGTCAGGATGTCATTCAGTAGTGTCCTGCGGTTGGTTGGTGCACAGGTCCCAGCAGGGCCTGGTACTCCCCACAGCAGTAGCCAGTGTCAGCCATCTCCCCAAAACAGAGCACCATTGTCAGACATCTTTGATATGGCTTTTCACTCCCTGTGAGGTGTGCATGCTTCAGTGCTAGCTTGCTGGGCCATGTGGGTGGGGGATGTTGAGCTGTGACTGCCACTCCCATCATGCTATTGCCTACACCCCCCTTCCCAGCATGCCCATACTTCCTTCCTTTTGACTCTGCTTCCCTGTGGGGTAGTGTGCCTGTGCTGACAGGATGGCTGACAGTGTTGTCCTGGTGTTTGTTTGGCTACAAGTCCCAAGAGTGTCCCTGTGCTTCACACAGCATAACCCAGGGTGGTGGTTATTTGTGGGATCTTCAATTAGAGTGTGAGGCATTGCATTCTCCCAGGTGGGTTATGTGGAGTTAGTGGTGAGGGGGTGTGTGAGGAGAGCTGCTTGTAACTATGGTCAGTGCTGTCAGTCCTCCTTCCCACCCAGCCAGATATCCCACCATGGAACGTGCTTCCATTGCAGGGAGTGCAAGTTGGCTTTCAGGATGTCAGTCAGTGGTGTCCTGCTGTTGGTTGTTGCACAGTTCCCAGCAGGGCCTTGTGCTCCCCACAGCAGTACCCAGTGTCAGCCATCTTGTCAGTCCTTTTCCACTCCCTGCGATGTGAGCATGGTTCAGAGTGGTGTTGATGGGCCAATTGTGAGGGTGACCAATATCTGTGACTACAACTCCCATCATGCTATTGCCTACACCCACCTTCCCAGCATGCCCATACTTCCTTCCTTTTGAGTGGACTTCACTGTGTGTGCGTGTGACAGCAATGGCAAGATGGCTGACAATGTGGTCCTGTTGTTTGTTAGTGCCCAGTTCCCAGCAGGGCCTTGTGCTCCCCACAGATGATGCCAGTGTCAGACATCTTTGAAGTGGCTTTTCACTCCCTGTGAGGTGTGCATGCTTCAGTGTGAGCTTGCTGGGCCATGTGGGTGGGGGATGTTGAGCTGTGACTACCACTCCCATCATGCTATTGCCTACACCCCCCTTCCCAGCATGCCCATACTTCCTTCCTTTTGAGTGGACTTCACTGTGTGTGAGTGTGACAGCAATGGCAAGATGGCTGACAGTGGTGTCCTGCTGTTTGTTGGTGCACAGTTCCCAGCAGGGCCTTGTGCTCCCCACAGCAGTACCCAGTGTCAGCCATCTTGTCATTTCTTTTCCACTCCCTGTGATGTGAGCATGGTTCAGGGTGGTGTTGATGGGCCATTTGTGAGGCTGACCATTATCTGTGACTACAACTCCCATCATGCTATTGGCTACACTGACTTCACCAGCATACACAGAATTCCTTCCTTTCAGTGAGCTTCCCTGTGAGGTGGTTTTCTAGTGGTGGCAAAATATCAGACAGTGTTTGTTGGTTATATTTGTGCCACTGCCTTGCTCTATTTGTTGTTAGGTTTGTACATGTCATGACACAGTTACATATCACTATGAGATGGCAGGTATTGTGTTTGTCTGACTGGCATTCACATCTTGGGATGATTATCTTTTGGTTGCTGTGGATTTGCTAAGGGTGCATGGTTTGACTATCCCCTTGACAGTGATGAGTGTGTATTGTCACACCATATTGTGTATATTTGTTGTGTACTCACCAGGCTCTGGGATGTTTGTTAGTCCATATACGCTCACTGGTGGTAGGATGGCCTGCACCTTCTCCTCCCAGGGCCTGAGGTATAGTGGTTTGGCAGGAGGGCCACTGCCGGTGTGCTGACTCACGATGTAATCCTTCTTCAGTAGGTCCCTGACCCTCCTGCGCACATCATACCACCTGTTCTGGATGTCTTCCTTTGTGCGCAAACATGGTGATTGTGCGTTGACCCTGTCAACGATCCTCTCCCACATCTTGGTTTTCTGCGCCATGGGGGTCTGTTGGACCAATGTGCCAAACAACTGTGGCTCTACCCTGAGGATCTCGTCTACCAGGACTTCCAATTCACTATCTAGGAACTTATGATTCTTCTTTGGGGGCATGGTGATGGGTGGTGGTGGTGATTGATGTGTGTGTGTGTGTGCAAGTGAGGGTGGGTGAATGTAGGTTTTGCTGGGTGTGTGTGAGGGTGCTATTTGTTGAGGTGCTAATGGTGTGTGGCTTGTGTGATGGATGAGCTGTGAGTGTGTCTGTGGTTGCTGTCTGATGGTGTTCTGTGCTGGCAGGTCAGTGGAATTTGCAAAGGATCATGGTAGGGATTAGTGGCCTTTATGTAGGTGGAGTTGGGGGTGTGTCCTTGTTCCATGTTTTTTCGCCCTGTATTTATTGACTTTGTCATTGCTTGTTTGTCCCTCTTTTTTGTATTTTTTCCTTTGTAATTTTTGTGCATGTAGGAGACGTTCTTCTGACCAAGTAGGATGCTGCAGTTGTCTCGTGCGAGCTTCTCCGAGTCGTTCCCGCTGTGTTTCTGCTAGGTTTATTGTGCGGCGTACGCGTCGGTCGCGGAGTATTGTGTTGGTTCGGCTGGCTTTTGTATGCGTGTCGGTCGTACGGCTTGAGCTCCGTGCGACTCGGTCTGGTTTTCCACACATTGCATCGTACTGCGCGGGTCGGAGTTCGCGGGTACGTTTCGTTCGGGTTCATTCCTGGTGCGTGTTGGTCGGTGCGATTCGCGTGGTTTCCCGGCCGGATAGCTTGTTTCCGTCCGGGTCGGTCGTTCGGCTTGTGTTCCGTACGAGTCGGTCGTGATTCACATGCATTTCATCGTACTACCCGGGTCGGGCAGCGCCGGTACGTGTCGGTCGGACTAAATTCCCGTACCGAGTCGGTCGGTACGTTTTCCGGCCCGAATCGGAATCGGCCCCTAAGTCCGTAAATTACTAGGAGCAGCAATCTCAAATAACGTATCTAAATCAATCCCAGCCATTTTCAAAATCATTACCAATCAATGAACCTCCTTGTATCACTTGTCAGTTTCCTCTCTCACTTTTGTAAAATTTGTCATAAAGATATAGACATCACTCTAGTCCAAGGCACATAGTTCCAGCCATGCTTTTATCTCATAGAAAATTCTGACATAGTTTCTGCTTCTGAATCACTAATGATCACCTTTGCCTTCTTCTCTGTCTCTGTACTGTTTTTTAAGTAGCGACTTTTTTCTTTCACTTTTCTCTGTATTTCTTCAAATCTCTCCATTCTTTAGTATACTCAGGTAAATCCTTGATATGAACTCATAATATCACCAAGCCCAATTATGTTATATCCGCTTCACTTAAATCTATTTTGTAATTACTCTGTAAATTCCTCATTCAGCAGTTGCCAACTTTGCATTAATTTGCTAATGTCATGTTCTTCATTTGCACACCTTGCTGTTTCTCTGATCAGGTATCTCATTTCATCTACGTTATAGGACATTAGTATACTTAAATCAACTGTTCCCTGTAAGAATTCTCCAAATTCAAGGGAATATTTGTGTAGTTTTTAAGCAGTGCAGAAAGCCACCTTGCTGTGCTGCGTGAAAGGGCAGGAATGTACTTTAATTAACATAATATGGTGCATTCCTGTCCTTTCCTTGCACTGGCTCCCTTTTGGCTGCCTAACCCCAATTAAGGCACCCTTGCACCATGGTGCAAGAGTGCCGGCGTTGTAAATAGGATTGTTTTTGTGCAGGAAGGAGCACCTTCCTACACAAAAACAATCGCCTGGAGCATGTTCCTCTTTCTGTATGTGCTGCAGAATGCAGCACACATAGAAAGAGGAAGTAACAAGAAGAAATAAAGATATTTCTCTTTGCTACGCCTCCCTTGTGGATAAGTAGCATTTTGAAGCACTTTGGTGGGCTCTCCACCCATGGAACGCCTTCACAGGACAGAGCAATGCAGTGATTTGTGCTGCGTTGAGTTACTCTAGATTTATCAAGTAGGATCACTCAAGGTGGCCTTGCGTGGCTTGATAAATCTAATTTAAGAGTGTCATCACTTTTGCCCTCCATTGCATGGAGCTAGGGCGAAGCAACTCTTTGATAAATATGCCCCTCAATCTTTAAAAGCAAACAATTATCCCCCTTTCCCTTAGAGAGTCAGGAGCGGCAGCTGATAAGTCAGTAGAAGCAGAAGTTGAGACAGCTGTAGCATCTCTACTAGTACTCGGCAAAGAATTCTCAAATGGGGTACTTGAATTCACTATTGTACTCGTCGTCCTCTCTACAAGTGCTGTCAATCCCAGGAACTGTAGACTCATGCCTTCTCTCGCTGAACTCATGACAGGTACAACTATGAGAGACCTGTGCCTGTCTATGACTACCATTTCTGTATGATCTCCTGTATTACGTCACTTAAGACATGTTCAACAACATCATTGATGATATCTTAAATGACATTATTGATGACATCACTGATGTCATTTAATGAATGTGACAGTTTCCTATACACTTTTCACACTGAAAGGTATTTAGTGAACTACATTTAGAGGAAAATTTGTATACCTTTCCTACTGCTAATGAGTGCACGTTTTGTAATGTGCTTGACTTCCTGAATAACAACCCCACTGTAGTGCCTACCTTTTCTATCCAGGAAAAAGAACCTTTTGTCAGACTTTCCATTGTAAAGATATTTTTTAATAATCTGCACAAAAAGTTCCCAAATAAGTACTTCTACATTGGGTTAATCATGTCAAGTTTCATGCAGATCTGCCAAGTGGGCCTAACAATAAGGGGGTCCCAAAATGACATTTACCTTTTGAACTTCCAGAGGAATCTTTGCTTCTCAATACTGAGACAAACTGCTGAACAGAATTAAACCAACGGAATTACATTGTACGGCTGAGTTCTTTGCTCTGTGTGGGTTGATCACTTGCAGAGTTGGGTGCAGGGCCTAGACTTAGGCTTGGCCTGCTTTGCTGTGAGTTTTGGATTGTGCTCCTAAATCCTGTTTTGCACTAGAAATTAGCCCTAAAATTACACAAAGTAGCACTTTGTACTATTTTGAGATACTACAGGGCAGATATACAAGAAACTGACTCATCTGTACAGATGCGTCAGTTTCCCTGCGCCTCCACACGAAACCCTTGCACCACCATGGATGCGCCGTATTTACAATACGGCGCACCATGGCGCAAGGATTGACAGATGCGTCAGAAATTCTGCCGCATCTTTTGACCCAAAAGTGACGCATTGCTGGAGTTGCTCATGAAAGTGCTGCAACTCCAGCAATGCGCCACAACAGATAGGTGAGTCCCATTTACAAAACCTTGCGTCATTCCTTATGCCTGGTCTGAGCAGGCGTAGGGATTTTGACGCAGTTAAGGAGTGATGTAGTGAAATGTAATAAATTTCACGGTGTCAGTTCTACATGGCTTTTTGCGTGGGAACGCCAGCCCTGCAAACATTATACCTGATGCAGGTATAATGTGACGCAGGGCTTTACAACGTGATGCATCTCCATAGATGCGTCACGTTGTAAATGGGCCTCAATGTGGCGCATTTTTTACGCCGCCACTGCATCACAAAAAGTGATGCAACGGCGGTGCAAAAGTGTTGCAAGCAGCTTGTAAATCTGCCCCTTTGTGACCAGAAAGCTTCCCATGAATGTTTGCAGGGAGCCACCCAGTTTGCAACTCAAAACCCTATCTCTAACATTTGTAGATAGGATTTTGCACAAATAAATGATTCCTCTTCGAGAAAGGTGCAAGGTTGGAGAAAAGTAACCTTTTTTCTAACCTTTTCTAACTTTGATTGTGTGCTGTACTTCACAGTTCACCATTAATGTGGGAAATAATTTCACTTAGCGAAGTATTTTGTACTGGGAGGGTACACTTCCAGTAGAAAACCTGTGCTAGTCATCACACACACTCCTTTTCACTGTGGTGCAAAAGTGTCTGACTGGAGCTAGGTAGTAAGAAAGTCATAAGCGTAAGGGATGACAGCATCAGCACCATATCTTAGTAGTTATGGTAATGTCCTCCTCTTTTAATTTCATGGAAATTATCTCAGCATCTTTCCTTACTGCACTGTGAAAAAATTGTACATTTGGCTCTTGTTTTCCAGGTTATACAGTCTGAAGCTTAGCTATTGGATAACATCTCCTTCGCGAACCATATCCCAATTGAATGTATGACAGAATATCGACGGACAGAAAATCGACCTACAAAAATATCGACACAGAAATATAGAAGTCAAAAATATCGAAGTCCAATCTACATAAAGGTAAGTACAAAAATATCGAAAAATATATATAGTTGTCAAAAATATCGAAGTTAAAAATATCGTTTTTTAAAATGTTTTAATAATAATGTAAAATTAAGTAAATAATACATATAATTAAAAGAAATATAGTTAAAAATATTTAAAAATAATAACTAATACATTAAATGTTAAAATAAATTAAACATATACATATAAATTAATATGAAAAACCAAGTTGCTCCTTCCGAGATGCTGGAACCCAAGAAGGGCGGTGTACACTCCGGCGGAGCGCGCCGGTCGTTACAATATCCAATTGAAAATCCCGTGTAGTACACTCTCAGGAAGAAACAGACAGAGCACAAGCTAGGTATCCAAGATTTAATCCACACAACGCGTTTCGGCAAAAGCCTTGATCACGTGTGAAAAGTGCACAAAACCAGCCGTCACTGATAAAGTTTTTTTGGCCACGATCATCAACAAAATCAACAAAGGACAACATATGCTTAATTACCACAAGTTTGCATGGCCGCCATCTTGGACTGGCAAATGAATATCTATATGAATACATTGAAACTTAGAAATAACAGGCAATATGATGCTTTGCCACATAATGCTCTATAACATATGTTGTTAATAATTAAATGGATACCTCTTAACAAGATTGTTGAGATCGATATCAAATTAGATTGAATCTCTGTTTGCTACGCAACTGTATTTACAATGTTGAAGCATCATGTATAAAGACATAGTGCTACTGCGATCGTCAGAAAAATAAAATATTTAGTGTGAAGTGGTGAGAAAAATGCAAAGTGCGCATTGCCTCTGATTGCATGCCTGAGCGTAAACTAAAGTGAAGAGCCAGATAAAAGAGAGAAAAGAGAGAAAGGACTTTGCTGGTGTAGAATATACCAGACTAAAATCACATCCTCACTAAGCTAACATACAAAGTGTACTGTCTGTATAAATACATTGCGACTTGGAAGTAACGGGCAATATGATATTCTGCCAGATAATGCTCTATACCATGATGTCCTTAATAGTTGAAAGGTTGCCACTTAACATGATATGTTAAGATCGGTATCAAAGTAGATTAAATGTCTATTTGTGGCACAAGTATATTACAATATTGAAGCATCCTATTTGATGACATAGTGCCACTGAGAAAGAAAGTGCGGCAGATTATACTTAACTGTATGTTTTTAATTCCTATTTTATTCTTAGGTGTTGGACTGTAATGTTTATTTACAATTGTTTTAACTTCTATTTTTTGTTTATGTTTTTTTGCAGGAGAAAAGGAAGGAGCCCTCTCACAGGGTATTATCTTCACAGGCATCCTACCCTTTTCCTCTAGAGTCAGACGTCTCACCGTTCACATTGTTATGTATAATCACTTTGCACCAGCCAGTCACTGTTAGATGCACGATCATCCACTTCTTTTTGCCTCTTTGCCTGATCACAGCTCGGATGAGTACTATGTTTGTATTTAACAGGACATTCAGTGTTCTACTAGCGGCAGCCCACAACAGTACACTATGTATAATAGCTCAGTGGGCATTTGATTCCTGCATCACGTTGCTTGGATCAGCCTGGTATATCTCACACCAGGAAAGTCCGTTTCCTTGGCTCTCCACTTTAGTTTACGCTCAGGCATGTAATCAGAGGCAATGTACACTTTGCATTTTCTTTACCACTTTACACTTTCTTTCTCAGTGGGACTATGTCATCAAATAGGATGCTTCAATATTGTAATATACTTGTGCCACAAATAGACATTTAATCTACTTTGATACCGATCTTAACATATCATGTTAAGTGGCAACCTTTCAACTATTAAGGACATCATGGTATAGAGCATTATGTGGCAGAATATCATATTGCCCGTTACTTCCAAGTCGCAATGTATTTATACAGACAGTACACTTTGTATGTTAGCTTAGTGAGGATGTGATTTTAGTCTGGTATATTCTACACCAGCAAAGTCCTTTCTCTCTTTTCTCTCTTTTATCTGGCTCTTCACTTTAGTTTACGCTCAGGCATGCAATCAGAGGCAATGCGCACTTTGCATTTTTCTCACCACTTCACACTAAATATTTTATTTTTCTGACGATCGCAGTAGCACTATGTCATTATACATGATGCTTCAACATTGTAAATACAGTTGCGTAGCAAACAGAGATTCAATCTAATTTGATATCGATCTCAACAATCTTGTTAAGAGGTATCCATTTAATTATTAACAACATATGTTATAGAGCATTATGTGGCAAAGCATCATATTGCCTGTTATTTCTAAGTTTCAATGTATTCATATAGACATTCATTTGCCAGTCCAAGATGGCGGCCATGCAAACTGGTGGTAATTAAGCATATGTTGTCCTTTGTTGATTTTGTTGATGATCGTGGCCAAAAAAACTTTATCAGTGACGGCTGGTTTTGTGCACTTTTCACACGTGATCAAGGCTTTTGCCGAAACGCGTTGTGTGGATTAAATCTTGGATACCTAGCTTGTGCTCTGTCTGTTTCTTCCTGAGAGTGTACTACACGGGATTTTCAATTGGATATAAATTAATATGTGGAGAGGTGTGGTGCAGCGGCCAGGGCAGCTGCCTTCGGAGCATAGGGTTCATGGTTCGATCCCCGGCTCCGGCGGCAGCTCAGCTCAGCACCATGTGACTCTGGGCAAAAGCTCACTTAATTTCCACGACGGCCCCCAGCGCCTTGAGACCCGTAAGGGTGAGTAGTTCGCGCTTTACAAATACGGATTTTTTTTTTTTTTTTTTTATATATATACTTACTCCACATAGTGCAACAGTAGAGAAAGCGTTGGATAGCGTAGGGGTAAAAATTACTATTCCCACTCCAGAGAGTGCAACATTAGGGAAAGCGCTGGATAGCGTAGGGGTAAAAATTACTATTCCCACTCCAGTGAGTGCAACAGTAGGGAAAGCGTTGGATAGCGTAGGGGTAAAAATTACTATTCCCACTCCAGAGAGTGCAACAGTAGTGAAAGCGCTGGAGAGTGTAGGGGTAAAAATTACTATTCCCACTCCAGAGAGTGCAACAGTAGGGAAAGCGCTGGATAGCGTAGGGGTAAAAATTACTATTCCCACTCCAGTGAGTGCAACAGTACGGAAAGCGCTGGATAGCGTAGGGGTAAAAATTACTATTCCCGCTCCAGTGAGTGCAACAGTAGGGAAAGCGTTGGATAGCGTAGGGGTAAAAATTACTATTCCCACTCCAGAGAGTGCAACAGTAGGGAAAGCGCTGGATAGCGTAGGGGTAAAAATTACTATACCCACTCCAGTGAGTGCAACAGTAGGGAAAGCGCTGGATAGCGTAGGGGTAAAAATGACTAGTCCCACTCCAGAGAGTGCAACAGTAGGGAAAGCGCTGGATAGAGTAGGGGTAAAAATTACTATTCCCACTCCAGAGAGTGCAACAGTAGAGAAAGCGCTGGATAGCGTAGGGGTAAAAATGACTATTCCCACTCCAGTGAGAGCAACAGTAGGGAAAGGGTTGGATAGCGTAGGGGTAAAAATTACTATTCCCACTCCAGAGAGTGCAACAGCAGGGAAAGCGCTGGATAGCGTAGGGGTAAAAATTACTATTCCCACTCCAGAGAGTGCAACAGTAGGGAAAGCGCTGGATAGCGTAGGGGTAAAAATTACTATTCCCACTCCAGTGAGTGCAACAGTAGGGAAAGGGTTGGATAGCGTAGGGGTAAAAATTACTATTCCCACTCCAGAGAGTGCAACAGTAGGGAAAGCGTTGGACAATGTAGATGTTAAAAATAACATACATATAAATGAAATAAATATTGTAATTAAATAATGATTTATTAATAAATTTAGAAAAAAAAAAACTACAAATATATCAAACATAATAATTACTTTAATAATATTAAATACTTCCCATCCTATTCCCCAATAAACACACAACACACTCCACATAAAATTTCACACAATTAAATCAATTTTCAATTAATCAAGTAATAAAATTAATTTGCAATTAATAATTAAATTTAAAAAATGTCAATAACAATAAATAATATGTAATAAAAATTAATAACCAATTATTAATTAACAAAAAAATAATTATCAATACCAATAAATAATATTTAATAAAAATTAAGAACCAATTAATAATTAATTAACAAAAAAATGTATTATCAATACTCAATTTTTCTTAATTAATTACTTAATTACAAATAATTTACTTACCACCCTATTCCCCTAAAAACACACAACCCACTCCAATAATAAATTAATACAAATAAAATAATTATCAATTAATAATAATTAAGTACCAATTAATAATTAATTAACAATTAATTAATTATTAATAACAATATTTAAAAATTAATAATTGCTTAATTAAAATTAAATTACTTCCCACCCTATTCCCCTATAAACCCACAACCCGCTACAGAAATAAAACACAAAATTTAATTAAAATAAATTAATAGTTCCTAAAACTTATTATTTAATTTACTATAATTAAAATACTTCCCACCCTATTCCCCTATAAACCCACAACCCGCTACGGTACTAAAACGCAAAATTTACTTTAAAAAAAATTACTAATTTCTAAAAAATGTATACATATATTTAGAAAAACAGTACAATACTTAACAAAAAATATAGAACACATACATATTAAATACATACTAAAATACATAACACTCATATAAATATCGATATTATTAACATCGATAATTTAACTATCGATATTACTAACATCGATATTTGCAACATCGATATTTCTTACCTTAACTTCGATATTCTGGTTGTAGATATTCTTGACTTCGATATTTTGTCCCTACGATATTTAAAACTCTATATAACTGTGGTTCGATATTTAAAAATCGATATTTTGACTGTCCACCATCCCAATTACCTATGCTAAAATATACTTTTCAGATCCACAACGGGCTACAAAGAAGTGGCAATGTAGATGGATATTACGAAGGTACTGCAAAGAGGTACAAAGATGCTGGACTGCTGGGTTCATGTCGGTAACTACTTTATCAGTAGGAAAGTACAGATGATAAGTACCTGTCTAGATGCACCAACTGGGAGCTGAGGTGCATCCTCCAAATGATCTTTACATTCACACATACACAGGATGACATCCCTAACATTTCCATAAAGAATTAACATTCCAGGCTGGGCTTCTGCACCCAGTGAAGCGCTTAGAAGAAATAGGTCCCAACACAGCTCCCTCTTTTACATTGAATAAATAAACTGAGACATGTAGAAGCAGAAGCCAGCAGTTACCAGTAACAAAACACAATGTAAGGCAATTAAATAACTTCACATAAAATAACTGTAAATGAGAAATACTCAGACTTTTACAACGGATTTTCTGTGGCAGAAACATTATGTGATTGATCATGAGGTTTCTATGTGGACAGTGCACCATTTTCTTCTAATATCAAAGTCATTCATTCTGTGTATTGCAGTTCCTCTCACAGGTGATGGAATAAGACGCCGGGGCGGGGGCTTGTCAATCCACCACCTCAAGCCCTCTACTCTATAGCTTTGGCCCCTCAGCTAGGATAGGAATTTTGTAGATTTCATAAACAAATCCATATCCTCCTCAGCCAGGAAATAGGGACTGAGCGCTTCATTTGTACTTCCATTGATTTGGGATGAAAAAGCTGGCAGGGTGAGCGTGGAAATTGATCACCATCACTGCGACGATACATTTACCTACCTCGGTCAATAGAGACAGCCCACCCCATAACTCACTTTGTTTGATTTATGGACAATTTGGAGTAAACACGTTTCTAACAGGGACTGATCACAGATAAGAGTTGCAAATGGCAACTGATTTCATTTCCGAAGCTGTTGTACACGCTCCCGGTGTTCGGGATTTCCACTGCAAGCTAACATCTCTGCCTGAAGCTTAAAAATAAAATGAAGTTTCTTTAAACTGATGGTACTATTTGATGTATTTACAGATTAGGAGCATTCAAAACTATTATACAGTTATTTAGTCCATATTTCAGTCTACCCAGGTTGCATTGTTTGCATCTTAACATAAAGGCTTTCCCAGTGGCGGAGTAAAGCTACCATGGACCCCAATGCAAGTAGGAAAAAAATTAGCCCTGTCCCTTTATTTGGCAGTAAAAACATCTGTAATTGGGCCCTTCAGATTTCTGATGCTGGTGCACTGCAGCTGCTACACTACTGAAAGCTATGCCCGTGGCCTTGCCACAGTTATATTTCACAGGGCTCAGTTGATATCTTCTACTCACAACAGAAATATGCATTAACATATGAATCATTCTGGCTTTAGCCTAATGGAAAGATTTACTGTGCAATGCACAAGTCCAGGATGGGCAAGAGCAATGTGTGCTCACGCTCAAAGAAGAGGGACAACATAGGCAGAAGCAGTTCACACTTCCTCAAATCGCTGAATAGACACCTCGTGTGTGGCAGCAATGGAAGCTTACTTCACTCACACCAAACAACACAGTAGTAGTGCACACATCATAATGTACACAGAGCCATAACAGGCCGCACAGCAGAAGTACAAACTTCTCTTTCTTCCCTGCACACAAAGTAACACAATCACACAATCACAGAACAGTTACAGAACACCAGAACAAATTCTTACCTTTCACATACACAAAGACGCACCACACACAAACAAAAAGACAGAGCAGAGAATAACTTCTAACTAACTGAACGAATGTAAACATCATGACAAACCTCAGAGAGAACAAAAGTAATGTTGAGGCACAGAAACATAGCAAAACTATCAGAAAAGCGTTGTTGTGTGATTTAACAGTAAACACATCACATGGAAGGCCTCACTGGAGCACTGTATTCGATTCTGATGGGCGATTCCGAAATTCAGACATTGCGCTGCAGAATGGATCAGAAACACAATTTCACTTTTCAGTAAAGGTTTCCCAATTTCAAAATGGGGTTAGCACTAATCCTGGGTGAAATTTGAATGGTGGCCTTACTGCCCCACTGGGAAAGGCTTTATGTTCAGCCCTAAAGTAACAGCTATTTTCGTAGGGGTTCAGGGGCCATATTTATCATTATTTCACACAATGAAATGGAGCAAGACACCTTGCTGTGCTGCACTTTGTGAAAGGGAGAGGGCAGGAATGTGCCATATCTATCAAAAGATGGAGCATTACAAATCTGTGCCTGTGTTGCTGCCCAAACTGCTGCCTAGCCCAAGCGCAGGCACCCTTGCACCATGGTGCAAGCATGCCTACATTGCAGACAGGATTTTGTTGTGCAGGAATGGGCACTTTCTTGCAGAAAAACCATTCTGTGAGGCTTTTTGCTTTTTATACATATGCTACAGAATGCAGCACATGTAGAAAGAGGCAAAACAAGGAGAAATAAAGATATTGTCCTCGTTATGCCTTCCTTTGCAAAGTGAAGCATTTTGACGCATTCCCAGGGTTACCTGTCTTGGCAAATCTAGGAATCTGCCAAATTCCTTGGGTGAATGTTTGGAAACACCAAAGCTCCACCTAAGGAACACCTCCCTGGGGCAGAATAACACAAGACAGCAACTTGCACTGTCTTGCATTACTCCATATTTTCCAAGCCACGAACTGGCCTTGCATGTCTTGGTAAATATCATTTTAGGTTTTGATAAATCTGACCCCAGATTTGTTGCATGCAGATGGTGAGACCAATATTATTTTTGTTTATTTAGAGCCAGTCATGACCATAGAATCAGTAATGCACACTTATAATCAAGATATAGCAAACATCAACATTAAACCATGCAATGCACAACAGAATGAGAATACCATAAACAAATTACTGAACAAGCTGTTGCAGTGATTTTTTAAACCCAATTAAGAACAGTCCAGGTTCTTTGACACCATCTAAGAGCTTTGGGGCCCCTAGCCTTGGCTATAGCTAGTTCACGCTCAAATATTTAGCGAAAAATTGCCCACCACTAGGCCACCTTCGGAGAAGAGGAGGATATCCACGACCTGGCAATGCATAGCTTGGCAAAGATAATTATGACCGAAATCAGTAGCCTAGAACTAGTATTGTGCTCACTTTTGCAGCCCAACATAATCTCCCTGTTAGCTGGAATTCACTACCCGAATGAGATATTGCCAATCGGACCATGTCTGCCAAATATTCTTGCAGGGGAGGACAGCTAGCAAACACATGTACAATGTCTGTTGCCGGATAGCCACACTTCAGACATTGGGTCTTGTCCAAGCCATGAGTCGTGTTGTGTTTACCTTGGACGACTCTAAGGCCGGACTCAACCACAGGGTACAGGAACCTCTAGTTTGTACACAGTACAGAGGCTCACGCCTCAGGCAGCTGGGAGTGAACTTGGCCAACTCAAATCACCCAAGGAAAATTCGACACCAGAGCAGATCCGAACGTGTTACAAGAGAGGCGGGAACCTGACAGAAATTGGAGGAATGATGTGATCTTCTCCAGAACCACGGCTCTGCGCCTCCTGGCTCCGATTAAAGCCGAGCCCCAGGTGAGCCTGGCTCAGCATGCATTACAGTGAAAAAGAAGTTTGTAATGAGCATCTTTTGAACATTACTGGAAAGGAGCAGCGCCCTTTCCCATCAGAAACTCTTTGCTTTAGAGAGTGATATCAAAGAGCTCGGATTCACTTATCTGTCTTCAAATGGCTGATGTCGGCCAGGCTGACAGACCTTGAGAAAATTAAATGTTAACTGTGAAATCTCAGAATGAAATATTGGCACCGGGATAACTGAAAAGATTTATTTTTAAGAACTGCAGTACTAACATCTTGGAGAGGTGACATTTTTGGAGAAAAAAATCTCCTTTAGAAGATAAGATAAGGCACATTGGAAAAGTGCATATAGTTTTTCTTCAGCTGAGGAAAGTGCATTGTAGATCTCTAATATGATTCCGTTTAATTCCAAAACAATTGTAGGACACACGGCTACTGGTTAGTATTAATTTTCATTTGACAATCTTTGGAAAATTGTGCGAACTGCATTGATTTCATGGTTGTTAGTTCATTGTGTACGAAGAATTTCCTAATGATGTAGATTTCTTGGAGCCAGTCCAATTTGCACATTTGCACCAGTATTTAGACAAACTAAACATTGCAAGATATTTTCCCACTGGTCAATGGTTGTAAATGGTACTTTGCGGTTTGCCAGGTCGCAAAAATTGCTGTAAAATCTAGATATTCCAGAAGCATCGATGCAAGTTTACACCAGTGCAGTCTATGTGATCTGTGCTAGGGGAACATTGACAAAGCCAATAGGTCGGCCATAAAAGATTATTATGTTTTTCACTTTTTTCCAATTGTGTTCATGTGCATTTGTCAAGATGCATGTGCATACTTAGCAGGAAAAGGCTTTCTGTTAAAGATAACCCATTCCAAGATGTTCTCTGATGTGCATGCATTCATCATAATGCTTGTGTAGTGTGAGTATTGACACTTGCATAACAATGCGTTGTGACCAATGCACGTGTATGCAACATAATGTATGTGACCATTTAATGATCTCAGATGGCAGCTGAGCATGCTAGATGGGTAAAATAAAACATTGATGAAAAACAAGTTGCATAAAGTACGAAAAAGAAAGTCAGCAGCCAAGCCACAAGCAGGCCCTTACTAAAAGAAGATGTACAAAAAAAGTTAACGTGTGGAGCGGGTGGGGAGCAAGACAGGGAGAGGTGCAACCAGCATTAGGATGTGGGGGGAGTTGGAAGAGGGCATGAAAATGTTACCTTCATAGATGCTAATAAAAAGGATTGTGAAGATCTGCAAAGAAGAGGCCATGCACAAGCAGAGTAGTGATCCCAAAGCACTGTATGTAAGTAGACCTGTCTGGCATTCCTGCTATTGATTTGATGGCCAGTCTGCCCCTAGTTTTCTATATAGGGAAATAGATGTGCGGCTGAGCTATGTCTTTTCATGCTGTATCTTGGTCAAGCCTTGATGGCATCCTTAGACAAAACCTTTCTTTCTATACTGCTGGTCAAGTCAATGGGCAATTTGGAACCTCAAAATGAATGGCATCACAGCAGTTGCAAGCATATGATAGGACTTAAGAATGCCTAACTAAAATACAATTTTTATTTTTTATCATTACAAATGAAGAGCACTTTGATACAAAATAGTAATAGAGAGCTTCCTTCACTTCTGTAGTGCTTAAAAATATATCAGTTTAGCTTAGCTCATGATACAACAATGGAAGCCAAATGTAATATTATGCTGACATTTTCGCATTTTGCGTTGTTAGAAGCAAAGCTTTGTTGAAGATTTCAAGTTTTGTGATATTTGAAACCCAAGCTCCAGGATGCCCAATGTCTTTTCCAAATGTATTTGGCATGGGACTTGCTGAAGACAGATACAGGTTTTGGAATGTACTGATGAATTCTAGACTCTCTCTTTCTCTTTACTCATGGGATTGGGTGGGAGGCAGGTGGGTAGGCATAGTGAGCATGATTTTGAGGTATACATTTGTCTTGATAGTGTGGAAAGAGTCCAAATTTTACTCTCCAATACCAGTAAAAGTTTTACATACAAGAATGGGATCCACCTCCACGCTAAATATTCTTCCTCTAGGCGACAGATCTTTGCCACCATTTTTTAATTGAAGCTAAATCAAATCAAGTCAATCAACATCATAATTAACAGTTTAAGTTCAGTAAATTCGAGTTTTAAATTTGTTTCAAAACCTTTATTCTCTTTAAGAGATTAGTTTTTTTGGGGGTCTTTTTATTCAATTAGTAAGTCAGATGAATCCATTTACTGAAAATTATCAAAGAAAAATATGGTTTGGGTCATCAATAGTAAAATTTGCAAAGCGTCTTCCATAAAGGAATTAGGGCCACATGTACGACCATTTTTAGCAGTAGCAAATGGAGAATCAGGCCATTTACGACCGCTAAAATGACTTTTAGCATGTACTAACCCTATTTTGCAAGTTGCTCACCTATTACCAACTTACAAAATAGGGTTTGCGAGTCGATATTAGGAAGAGCCGTGCCAAGGGCGTCCCTTCCTAATAGCCAGTCACAGGGGGATCAACGATTGTTTTGCAACTAGAATGCGTGTGCACAACGATCGCAGTTTCCTGCCTACTTCAAGTAGGTGGTAAGCCAGTCGCAAATGGGAAGGGGTCCTCTGGGAACCCCTTTCCCTTTGTGATTGGCAGCGAAAACGATTTTCAAGAACAGACAGTGGTTCCAGTTGCCACTGCCTACTCTTAAAAAATTAAACAGAAACGTTTTGTTTTTCTTTTTGAAACGCATCCCATTTTTCTTTTATGAAAAAAGTGCTGCATTTAAAAAAAAAGTTGCTTTATTTAAAAGCAAACTAAGACAGGGTGGTCTGCTGTTCCCAGCAATCCACCATCCCTGTATTTTTAGTGATTCCCAATAGGTTGCAAATTGTTTTCTAACTCATGAATATTGATGAGCTAGTAATCATAGGGGAATGAATCACTAGTGCCGAAAAACCAGAGTCTCACATGTGTTGTAACGGAGACCCTCAACCACACTAACACAGTGTGCGGTATATGTTTTCTCCGCTTGTGTGGTCAGGTGGATAGTGTCATTATCGGGTCGTAATCACTTAAGTGTTCGGTTCTCCAAGTGATTTACCAACCTCCACCAGAAGGGAGACTGTCTGTGTGATTCGTAGTCGTGAAGTATGACTAGTGATTAAGAATATCTCCTAACATGTATAAGGAAACTTTATTAGGTCAGGACAGGGATATGATTAAAAGAAAAACGGTGCGTAAGAGGATTGGTAATTGGTCCACTGCACCTAGTAAGGGGTCGATATGTTTCAGCCTTAGAATTGCTCTTATGAGTCAGGTGGCCTTCTTCAGGACCGTAGAGTGTAAGGTGGTCTTCAAACTTTGGAACACCTTTATTACAGAGGAGGTGAGCAAATTCACTTACCCTTCTTTGTGACTGAGCGCAATGGCTCACGGTTTATGTTGTCATAGGTGCAGTCTTTACTTATGACTTACAAAGGAGGATGCGAGGGAAGTTGGCAGTCCTTTGTTAAGGACAGCCTCGTCAGACAGTGCTGCGGTTTCACCAATCAGAAATAATAATAATAAATCATTAATACTGGAAGCTGAATGAATTTCTGCTTCTCACTCTGTTATATTGATTTGGACATTGATGAGCTAGGTCAATTTTGAACCCCATTGGGGCTTGCAAAATGTGTCTGAAACACTTTAGTATACCGCATTTTGCGACTTCCTAATTGCGAGTCTCAAAATTCGCAATTAGGAAGTCGCAAAATGCTTCGGTCCTACATGTGGCCCTTATTCCCTATTCTAATTAAATGGAAACTACATACTCATTGGAGACCTGAACTTCCACTTCAACAACCCCAGCGACCCCAACTCCACTATCCTTCGTGACAACCTCGCCAGCATTGGACTTAAACAACTTGTCAACACACCGACCCACAGAGCAGGACACATCCTCGACCCCATCTTCGCGGCAGGAAACATCGTCCAATTCAGCCACACAACGCAGCCGCCATGGTCGGACCACCACTGCGTACACTTCGCCACCAACAAACTCAAGGCACCCAAACTAGTCCCACGCCCACCACGAAGGAACTGGAGCAAGGTTACCGATGAGCAACTTAACTCCACCCTCTACGAGACAACCACACCTGGGCACCCAATGCAAACGACGCAGCCAGAGAACTCCACACCTGGATCTCCAACTGCGCAGACGAGCTCGACCCGCTACGCAACCCCAACAGACAACGCCCCAGGAAAGTCGCCTGGTTCACCACCGCTCTCCAAAAAGCCAGACGCACCCGCAGACGCCTGGAGAAGAACTGGAGAAACACCAAGACAACCGAAAACTACACCACCTACAAGGACGCCATGATGGACTACCACAACCAGATCAGAGCCACTAAGAGGAACCTCATCCACAACAAAATCCTGGCCAACTCCACCAACTCCAAGGAACTTTTCAGTGTCATTCAAGAATTCACCAACCCACGCAGCGAAGACACAAACTTCACCCCATCCCAAGACCTCTGCGACAAGCTTGGAACCTATTTCCACCTCAAGATCAAAAACCTCTACGACAACTTCATCGACCATCTACCAGGCGCCACAGATGGCCCCCCGCCCCCAGAAACACCAGCCAGCCCACCATCTCCAACTGGACACCGATCACTGCCGAAGAGACCGCCTCGACCATGAAAAGCATCCACTCGGGGGCCCCCAGCGACCCCTGCCCCCCTCACATCTACCACAGAGCCGCGGCCGCCATCGCACCCGAACTACAATGCACCATCAACACCACCTTCAAAACAGGCACCTTCCCAGATGACTGGAAGCGCGCAGAAGTCAGAACCCTGCTCAAGAAGCCCACAGCTGATCCCACCGACCTCAAGAACTATCGGCCCATCTCGCTCCTCCCCTTCACAGCCAAAGTTGCAGAGAAAACAGTCAACAGGAAACTGACATGATTCATTGAAGAGAACACCGTCCTCGACCCGTCCCAATCCGGATTCCGAAGCAACCACAGCACAGAGACCACCCTACTCGCCGCCACAGACGACATCCGCACCCTCCTGGACCAAGGCTACTCCGCAGCCCTCATCCTACTCGACCTATCAGCGGCCTTAGACACCGTCTCCCACAGCACACTAGTCGCCAGACTACACAACGCATGCATACAAGGAATAGCCCTGGACTGGATCCGATCATTCCTCACCGGAAGAAGCCAAAGGATCAGACTCCCACCCTTCCTCTCCGACCCCACAAAAATCTCCTGCGGAGTCCCACAGGGTTCATCACTGAGCCACACCCTCTTCAACATCTACATCGCCCCCCTCTCAGCCATCGTCTGACAACACAGCCTCAACATCGTATCCGACGACACCCAGCTCATCCTCTCCCTCACCAAAGACCCCACCACTGCCAAACTCAACTTCCAGAAAGGAATGCAAGATGTCGCAGTCTGGATGACCAACAGCTGCCTGAAGCTCAACGCCGAGAAGACAGAAGTCCTCGTCCTCGGTACCACCCCTTCTGCATGGGACAGCACCTGGTGGCCGACCGCCCTCGGAAGCCCACCTACCCCCTCAGACCACGCCAAGAACCTCGGCATCATACTCGACTCATCACTCACCATGAACCGACAGGTCAACGCCATCACCTCCAGCTGCTTCAACACCCTCCGCATCCTCCGCAAGACCTTCAAGTGGATCCCCCCTGAGTCAAGGAAGACAGTCACCCACGCACTCATCACCAGCAGACTGGACTATGGAAACGCACTCTACGCTGGCATCAACAAGTCCCTACTCCGCAAACTCCAGACAATACAGAACACCGCTGCCAGACTCGTCCTCGGCATCCCCCGACACGAACACATCAGCCAACACCTACGAAGTCTCCACTGGCTCCCCGTGGAGAAAAGAGTCACTTTCAAAATCCTCACTCATGCCTACAAATGCTTACACAACAACGGACCCAAATACCTCAGCGACAGAATCAACTTCCACGTACCCAAAAGAAACCTCCGATCTTCCAACCTCGCACTGGCCGAAACCCCGCGCATCCACAGAGCCAGAGCAGGCGGAAGATCCTTCTCTCACATTGCAGCCAAGACCTGGAACGAGCTACCGGCAGACATCAGATGCACCCCCTCCCTGAACACCTTCAGGAAGACCCTCAAGACCTGGCTCTTCGGCTAAACAGATCTGCGGACCCCCTCCCTCAGCGCCTTGAGACCCTCACGGGTGAGAAGCGCGCTTACAATTCCCTGATTGATTGATTGATTGATTGATTGAATCAAAAGCTAATGGAACTCATAAAGAGTTCCGGAAAATAGTGTGATCAAAGGAACAACAAGTTCAAAATCAATTTAAGTAGTTGAACTCTCCATAAAGAGTAGTTCTTGAATTTCAGCCGAGTCTCAATCCCCAAAAAGCATCAGCATACAGTTGCAGTAGCAAACTGTACAAGAATAAGCCTCAACAGGGAAGTAGGGAAAACAGATGCAGCAGTAACTACACCCGTCAGGATAGGAAAATAAAGTTAGCGTTGCCTCCAAAGTGGCAGGGAACAGTAATACCCATCAGCAATAGCTTACAGCAAATCGCAGATCCTATAAAGGAAAAGCTCTGGGTGCAGGGGAAAGTGAGAGTGTCTCTCTCAAACTAGCAACAGGCACTAATATAAAAGACAAGAAAACATTCAGGCAACAATGTTGAGGATCAGGTCACTCCAGTCCAACGAGAAGATATCTTTCGATGGTGAGCAGCTTTGTTCTTCCTTTCCCATGTAAAACACATGGATTCCACAGTCAACTGTGAAACATGTAACTGACATCACTAACCATTTCTATAGCTATAAATGTCTAATCTTGGTTCCATGGGAAGTTTATTGCAGTGTCTATTCTACCATCTATTCAATGTTTCATTGAGTAACAATGAACTACCCTGGAGACAGAAACATTTGCTTGCAGATTTCTAGTTAAGTAATGGCTTTCCTGTTTCATATATGTAAGCATGTTTGTTAAAATGTGTGATTCTCTATTCAGCATTATGTAAACACCGGATAGAAAGGAAGTTCAAGATTGGTACTTCTAGAATGTGCAGCTTAAGAAAGGAATACATTTTATAAACTCGGAACATTCTGCAGCTATGACAACATCTAAGCAAGTCACATTAAGATCAAGCTATCCAATACATTTGTGCATGGTTCAGCAATTTCTAAAGCCTCTGTTTGTTAAATGAAAATCTAACAGCAGTCTACCAGTGAATATGGGTGCCTGGTGCATTTTGCACATTTTGAAAAAGTGCCATTTCAAACTGCATTTGCATGTCAATACCTAGTTTGGGACTTCAGAATGATTGTTCACTGAAGTTGGAAGAATGGGCACTTTGGGGGTCATTACGATGTCGTAACGTTCGCAACCGCCGAGCCGGCAGTGGCGACCGTTACACCATCGTAACGAGTAATACCCCCCGCCATATTACAATGGTGTGGGGTATCGCGGTGGACGCAAAGTGCGTCCGCTGCTTTTCCGCCGGTCGGCAATCGTTCCGATTGCCGTCCGGGCGGACTTGGCCCCTAATATGGTGGCGGTGCCTAGCAGGCACCGCCATCCATATTATGATGGTTGATTCCAGGGCCTTTCCATGGCGGTGATGCCGCCATGGAAAGGCTGGCGGGGATTAGCTTTGGTGGCCCGTTGCGGACCCCCCGGGGGGCGGGGGGTGCACTTGGGGGTACCCATGGTACCCCCCTGCATGTCCATGCACAAGGTGGCAGGCACCGCGCGGTGCCTGCCACGTTGTGCATGGAAATGCACAACATGGCATTTCACCATTGCGGAGGGTGCTGCAGCCTGATGCGACCGCCGCGGTGGCGGTCGCAACATGATTGGGGTGGCAGACCGCCGCATGTCTGGCGGCCGGTCCCGTTACCGCTAGGGTGGCGTGCGGACTAAAGTCCGCCCGCTATCCTAATAGGCCCCTTTATCACTAATCATGTATAGAAATTTTGATCCTTAAAATATATTAAAATGATACTTTAAAAAATCACCAAAGTTAGGAATGTAATGCCATTATATAAGATCATGCTAGCAAGCATGAGGCTTCTGACCATATCTGATCACTTAAGCATTTATAATACATATGATAACAAGACTTCTCAATCTATTCTCAAAAGTTTTTGGCACTGTAATACATCCTCGCTTCCCTTCAGTTTAGCACCATGCAACATGAGTTGTGCAGTTTTTGTACTTCCTGATTATTTGCCTGCACAACTTTTGTGGATTTTCCTACATTTTGTTTGCTTTCAGCTATGGAATTTCTCTCTCAATTGTTTGTTGATCATGAAACTGGGTTTGTCTCTTTCTCATGATTACTGGGAAACCCTGCTGCTCCTGGTACTCGTTGGCATTTTGCACGCAAGGACTTACCTTGCATGACTTTTACTCAAGGATAATTCTGGACTTATGTGAAAAAGGTACTTTAAATATCGCAAAATAAATGTTGAATATAGAGAGTATGCAATATAATATATTGCAGAGGTCCATCATAGAACTTTGTGGTTTTCTCCTATTTTCTTACTTTCTAGGAGAAATATTAGAATATCATGAGGAAAAACTCTTTGTAACTTTGCAGGCCCCATGGCATAAATCCCTTAGAGTTGTACACACATTTTACAAGTAACAACATAAAATAAAAATGAAACAAGTGTAGTTCTAAAAGGATCAAAATAATCAGAGAATTCCTAGACCCCTGAGATCCAATGGAGGGATTTTCAAAACTGCATCGACACACTTGGGAAATACTTCTTGAGTCTGAGAACAAATCAAAACTTCAAAGCATAAATTTATAGCGCACAACTCTTTAAGGGATCTATCCATTCAATAAGAAAGAACCTAAAATATGGTTGCTGTTCCTAAAATCCACCTAACGCTGGTGAATAGATCTGAGTTTAATCCAGCATTGTAGAGTTAATCGTGTTCCTGCAAGTTTCGCCCAATAGCTCCACTCTGCTTTTGCTTACTGTTAACATATTTTCACTCAGATTCGTCATAATGCTAGTTAGTTATTGGGTGAAATTAACTCTATGTGTTCCAGCAGTAGCAATCTTTCAGAGGACACCATTACTTATTTTTTTTGCTTTTGTCATTTTTTTCAACTTTGCAGAACCAGCACAGTCTAGATGTGTAACCACATTCACTGGGGCAGATTTACAAGCCCCTTGCGCCACTTTTGCGTCACTTTTAACATGGGAAAAGTGACGCAAGAGTGGCGCAAGGGGCTTGTAAATCTGCCCCACTGTGTTTAGTTGAAAATGTTAGCCCAACCTGGAAAGATTGTTCATTTTCTGTAGGAGAGAAGTCTACATGAACTACAGAATGTTATGAAATGTAAGTGGTTGATTGCAAAATGTTTTGATTTGTAATGGGGAATGGTGCAAACAAAGGTTTCTCCAGTACTCGATATATAAACATTTTTGCACCAATAAATAAGGAACAGATAATTCTTTCTTAACAAAAAAACATTAAAAGATGAAGCTGATGGAAAGTTGTTGTTTTATAGAAAACACCACCAAAAATGCAAAATGGCAAAGGGTTTTTAAGGTTAATTACGAGTCTGCAGCTTTTTTGATAAATACTGCAAGTCACAAATAAAGTGACGCATCATATATTGATCACTATAACTTTTCTCCGTTTTACAGCACGTGCAAGAATTCTGATGGCATATGAAGAGGAACAAAATCTGTTTTCTCCATTCTTTATTTTGCAGGGACCGAAATGGTACACATCTCTGCATTAAAATCATGGATACTTCAATATTGACGGCTAATTGATTCTGCAAACTTCTCTTAATAGTGCCTCAAAATACTGTATTTAGGCCTTCACTTTAAGGACATTTTTAAGAAAACCCTATTGAAATGAAATTTAGTAGTGTTCCAACCCCTTCAAATTTTCCCCAGAATGAATTTAGCACTTGTATTGCAGGAGAAATATATTTTGGCAAACGTTCCCCCTATTTCCAATCTTATTCCTCAGTCGAGTTCCCAGAATACTTTAGGAATTTCCTACGAGTCAATACCGAACCTGCAGTGTTGTTTACCCTCTGGGAACTTGCTTGTTGGTTTTACCAGCACACCGTAACAAGCAACTTTGCCTCCATCTCGGTCTTTTACCTTTAAAAATAACAACTATGCTTGTGGTAGTCGTCTCATGCCTTCTCAAGATTTATTACTATTGATGTGTCCACCTTCTTCAAAGTCACTATTTTTAAGCATTAAAGAAAGGAGCTTAACTGTTGAAACTATTTGAAATAAAGTATTAATAGATAGCACAGATAGCAAATAAAAAATATTAACTTTGAAATATTCTATTTTTTTCAAGTTTAAAAGTAAGTTTATTAGAGATGACTTACAATACAAGTAAAGAATGCAATACAATTGAAAATAACTATACAATTAAAACTATTTAACATAATACATTGTTTGGGAAGGAAGGGAAAGGGTGATACATGGTTTTAGAATATCAACAGTTTGATGTTTATATGGAAAATTTTAATAACTTGCAATAAAACAATAGTAAGAAAAAGAGGGTATTGTTATTACCAATAGCGCTACAGTCAGGGAGGTTGAAGAGCTTCTTGTTGATCAGTAGTACATGTAAAAGTCTGCTTTGCGTGTTTGTCTAAAAAGTTTGTAACAGGGGACCACAGCCTTAAGTGTTTTAAAATAAGCAAAATAGGGTGCATGTAGGCAGTATCTAGCCTATGATTATGACACATTGTACACCACCATGACTGGAAAGATAATTGGTGAGATCTCTCCAATTTTTTTGTTATTTGCTGAAACACAACTGCTAATAGCAAATTTAATGATTGTAAGTTAAATGAATTTGTGACCCAATCAAATATTGATAGTTGAGAAAGGTACCGTAGAGTGATTTTTTTTTTTAAATGATTGTAAGTTAAATGAATTTGTGACCCAATCAAATATTGATAGTTGAGAAAGGTACCGTAGAGTGAAAAATCAGGTTAATCTGAGCCCAAACCGGTGTCCAAAAATCATGAACAACAGGACATGTGAAAAGTAAATGTTTTAAGTCGGCACATTCTGAAGAGCATGTCCAACATATGTGAGGAAGTTCTGGGTAAAGCTTGTGTAGGATCACAGGATAAAGAAAGTGTCTTTTGTATAGAAAGAACAGCATTTGTGTGGTACTTACCACCCTAGAGGATCTTCCTAATAGGTTTCAAGAGGATCTTTTGGATTTGTCTCAATATCTATTCCAGAAAAGGACCGAACATGTGATGCCTAAATCATGTTCCCAAGATAACTCTGTGTTAGTTTTTTCTCTTTCAGTAGTGAAAGCCTTTTAGATACAAAAGGCCCTTATGCCAAATTAAAAAGAAATGGAGAAAGAGGACATCTTTGTCTGACACCCCCGCCCAAGGTGAAGTATGAATTATGAAGAGGTGAGACTGTTTGCAAAAATGGCCACTCACAGGGACATATAAAGAAGGGAAATCGAAGAGATATTTTTTGGGCCAAATCTAAACCATTTGAGGGGATGAAAGGCCAATAGACTCAGTTAAATGCTTTCTCAGCCTCTTAGGCGATTGCTGCTAAAGGTTCAAAGAGGTGGGAGTATTTTGATAGAATTTTAAAAAATAAGCGAGACTTATCAGATATATATCTTCTTTTAACAAAGCCTGGCTGTTCTTTACACAGGAGTTCAGCACTAAATTATTCTAACCTTGAGGTTAAAGCTTTTGAGAAAATTTTATAATCAATGTTAACGAGTGAGATGGGTCTATAATTTGTGCAATTGTGAGGGTCTTTCCCTTCTTTTGGAATTAGGCAAATAAGAGCATCCAAAATGAAATCAGTAGACTTATTTCAAATGTGAGAAAGAGCTTATAAGAGTATGCAATTTTGGAAGAAGTAAGTTAGGAAAATATGTAAAAAATTAAACTGCGAACCCATCCAGCCCTGGAGCTTTATCTTTTTTGAGTACATTCAGTGCAGAGTGAAGCTCTGTTTGTGTGATATCAGATTCTAATATTGTAAAATCAAGTTGGGAGTCAGAATGTTTTTGAACAGGTATTGGATGATATCAGAGTCAGAAGGGAAATCTTCTGGCATATACAGGGGCATATTATCAAGTGAGTTATCGCTTCGTTAGCGGCACTTTCGTGCCGCTAACGCGGGTTTCTTTCATCGCACTATTACCAAGCTGACGATAACAGTTGTTAGCGACAGTATTCCAGCGATAGCGGCGGGATTTCACATCGCCCTGCATGCCTGCGATATTTAGCGCTAATGACATGCAAAGTAGGCGTTCCTCACCAAAGCGACATAAAAAAAGTCGCTAACACAACACCGCACTATTAACAAAGATGCCCTGGACCCGCGAAGCGATAAAAAAAATCGCGCTAAGCCCCGTTAGCACCAGGATTGTAACGCCAGATAAAAACATGACTTAAACTGGGGAGAAATGGAGCTATATAAGGGAGACTAGGCCATAGCCCCATCAGAAGAGCCATAGACGCCATGGAGGTAGTGATCATGCAGATCGGAGTTCCACGAAGGCAACAACAACCACTGCCAATGCCACCACCCCCAGGACCACCACCAAGGCAGCGACGAAGAAGACAGCGGGTACTGCGCAGACGTCTCAGCCTCGCTGACTTAACGCCAGAGGACGTCATAGCCCACTACAGGCTCAAAAGGACATCCATCAATCACATCCTCAACCTGATAGCCCACAGGCTGATGCTACCAACAGAGCGGAGAACCAACATCCCTCCGCAGACAAAGCTGCTGGCTGTGCTGCACCTGTTGGCCTCTGGGACCTTTCAACCAACAATGGCCAGAGTCAGAGGTGTATCACAGGCAGCCTTTTCAATCTTCCTCCCCACTGTCTTGGATGGCATACTTAGCCTGATGCCCCAGCACCTCCACTTCCCCAATACTGTGCAGGAGCAGATTGAGATCAAGCAAGGCTTCCACACCATTGCTGGCTTCCCACAGGTGTTGGGTGCAATTGACTGCACACATGTCTTATTTGTGCCCCCTGCGGACAGTGCACACATATTCCGCAACAGAAAGCACACGCATTCCATGAATGTCCAGGCAATAGTGGACCACCGTGGACTATTCACCAATGTCATAGCCAAGTTCCCAGGGAGTGTGCATGATGCATTCATCTTCCGACACTGCATCATAAACCAGCGCTTTCAGAATGGCACATATGGAAATGCAGTGCTTGTTGGTAAGTACTAACTGATCACACCACATGCCTAAAATCCACAATCATGTTGGTCCATGAAGAGGGAGGAGTCAAATATGTTGCATATGTACCTAGACTTGTGGGGGCCACCAAAGGCGTTGGTGCAGGAGTTGATGCCACATGCAGATGTATTGGGTATGAGGATGAGGACTAAAGGGTCTGCTGCGTAGAGTACCCCCCAGCTGTTGACCATCCATGTAGCAAATTACAGACAACCTTACTGGTAGCCCAGTCTGGTGTGTGGGTATTGGTGAGGGAGAGTATAAGCTTGGTGTCCTTCTTGCTGGTAACCCATCCTGGTCTCCCCAATGTTGCACAAGTTCCCCTCCATGTGTCAGCAGATGCATCTGCCAACTCTGAGGCTGGCGGTGAGCAAGGTGGCAATAATGCACGTTGTATGTTGGAGTCGCATAATGGGCCAAGTGTGTATGCGCAGCAGGAGACATATGTCAGGAAATCAACATTTAGCACTATTGGAGTTGACTGCAGCGTTGTGGGTGCTGCTGTTGATGGTGGTGTGTAGCATCTCCTCTGTGACTCACCTACACATATTTTAACTTGTCCCGTCAGTTGTGTTGGGTCTCTTGCGGTTGCCCGACGAGGAAGTGTATGTGTTGGTGGCCAATACATGTGTGTTCAGTTTGGTTCATCAGGTGTATTAACATGACAAAAGCAAAAAAGTGTGCAAAGGTGTGCCCTGCCTTGTGTATCAGCGTGGTGAAGTGTCTGGACAGTCTGATGTCAGCAAACATTTCCCCCAGTGCAATGCATATTGAGTAGTCATGGCATGTGATTTGGAGGCTCCACTCTGGACTGAGGACGTAGTCCAGGAAGTGGACGTTGTGGTGTGTGATGATGTTGATGGTGTGTGCAAAGCATCCCTGCCCTGAGTGGGCCCTGCAGGCGAGGGGGCTGCTGACAGTTGCTTAGTGGCAGTTCTGGATATAAATTTGCATAAGTTGTGTGGTGTCGCAGGTCTGGCGACAGCAGCAGATGCAGTACTGAATGTGAGCTGTGTCTGGCGTGGCCTCCTGTCAATTGAACGTTCACATGGCGTTGACTGCGAGGAGGGTGGATTAGTGCCACCACTAGACGGGAGGAGAGGCAGGGTGCATGCTGGTCTATGTGTAAATCCTGCAGACATGCGCAGATCGGCTCAACAGTGTTGCACAGTATGAGTGCCAGTGATGCAACCGCGCAGCACACACAATCAAAATGTCTGGGGGGAGGATCAACTGTGATGCAATGTTATCAACATTGATGCTGCCAAATAGTCAGAAGCGACACATGTCTAACCTGATACAGAAATGTGCACATATCACACAACACCAAACTATCTACACTGCCAACACAGTATGCATAATGACTAATGCACACATTTCACTATCACATGTTACAGGTGACCATGGATATGCACTCTGCCCGTGGATGATGACCCCCGCTACGAAATCCCACCACCCAGGCCCAGAGGCAGTACAATGCTGCACACAGACGCACCCGTTCCATCGTGGACGCACATTCGGCGTGCTGAAGTCACGTTTCCGTTGCCTGGACATCACAGGTGGCAGACTGCTGTACAGCCCAGAAATGGTCAACAAAATGATCCTAGCATGTTGTGTATTGTACAACATATGTGTGCGCACCAATGCCCCCTGGATCCAAGTGCCTGCTGCACTGGACAATGACCAGCAAGATGAGGAAGCTGAGGCAGGTGGAGCACACCACACAGCCACTGCAGCAGGAACCGCCCGACGAGACAGAATAATCAACAATTTCTTCTCATGACCACAGCACATTGTGACTGTCACAAATAAGAATATGTCTTTCTGAAAATTACCACAATCACAGTTTGTGCCAATAAACAAACTGAAGACACATACCCCGCCTGCATGTATCACTCCTGCAGAAGTACAACACCATGAAAATAATACATAGCACAATAAGTGAACTTAATCACACAAAAGTCCATTCATGGTCTGTATGTCCCCTCAGTACCGACATGCCTTTTAGTGTGACAATTGTGCTAAACCTGATGCCTCATGTAGTGAATACTGGGCCTACAAATTCTTATTCAATGTGTATTTGTTGTGTAAATCATGAATGATAGTGTGTACACAGCGCAAACCCATGTTTTTCAGGTGGTCGTATGTGGCAAATAGTGATTTTGAGTGTCTCTTCTGTGTGAAAATATCATATTAAAGGTGGGGAATGGTGGTGAAATACGACAAACGGGTGTGAAATGGTGGTAACATATGAAACTCGGGCGTGCCATGGAGGTAACACATGAAACTCGGGTGTGCCATGGGGGTAAAATATGAAACTCGGGCGTGCCATGGGGGTAAAATATGAAACTCGGGCGTGAAATGGGGGTAAAACATGAAACTCGGGTGTGCCATGGGGGTAAAATATGAAAATCGGGCGTGAAATGGGGGTAAAATATGAAACTCGGGCGTGCCATGGGGGTAAAATATGAAACTCGGGCGTGCCATGGGGGTAAAATATGAAATTCGGGCGTGAAATGGGGGCAAGGTATGAAATCTGGGCGTGAAATGGGGGTCAGACCTGAAATTCAGGCGTGAAATGGGGGTAAAACATGAAAATCGGGCGTGCAATGGTGGTAAAATATGAAACTCGGGCGTGAAATGGGGGTAAAATATGAAAATCAGGCATGCAATGGTGGTAAAATATGAAAATCGGGCGTGCAATGGGGGTAAAACATGAGAATCGGGCGTGCCATGGGGGCGAGGTATGAAATCTGGGCGTGAAATGGGGGTATGATATGAAAATGGGTGTGAAATGGGGGTAAATTTGCTCCTCGTGAGTGAAATGGGGTCCAAGATGCCATATAGGGTGTCATCAG
The DNA here is from genome assembly GCA_963921515.1 of Calotriton arnoldi. NCBI lineage: Eukaryota > Metazoa > Chordata > Amphibia > Caudata > Salamandridae > Calotriton > Calotriton arnoldi. Next base: position 177,035 of record CAWUFW010013279.1, read on the forward strand.
CAAGAAACCTGTAAACTACTTCGAGCTCAAGATCACACACAACTACGACAACTTTGCGGACCACACACGGAACGCAACAGACGGAACACATGCCCCCCTGAGACAACAACCAGCACACCATCCCCAAAATTGACACCAGTCATGGCTGAAGACACCGGCTCCAACACAAAAGGCATCCACTCGGGGGCCACGACAGACCCCTGCCCCCCTCACATCAACCACAGAGCTGTGTCAGCCATCGCACTGGAACGATGATGCAACGTCAAAAACCCATTCAAAACCCGCACCTTCCCAGATGACTGTAAGCGCGCATAAGTCATGCACATGCTCAAGAAGCCCACAGGTGACCACACCAACCCCAAGTACAAGTGGCACATCTCGCTCCTCCCCTTTGCTGCAAAAGTCACTGCGGAAAATGTCGACCAGTAACTGACACGAATCGTCCGAGAGAACGCTATCCTCGACACATCACTATGTGGAATCAGAAGCAACCACTACACTGAGACTGCCCTACTTGCCGCCACAGACAACATCCACACCCTCCTTGCCCCCAGCTACTCTGCAGACCTGATCCTGCGTGAGCTCCCTGCACCCTCCAACAACGTCTCCCAACGCACACAAGTCTACAGACTTCACAACCCAGACATACAAGTAACAGAAATGGCCCGGATCAGATCATACCTCACTGTAAGAAGGCAAAGGATCACACTGCCACCCAACATCTCAAATCACACGAGAATCAGCTGCAGAGTCACACAGGGGTCATCACTGAGCACAGCCCTCTTCTACATCAACATGGCCCCCCCTGCATCCACCGTCGGTCAACACGCCGTCATGATCGCATCCTATGCTGACTACACCCAGCTCAACCATGACCTCACCAAATACACCAACACAGCAAATCTCCACTTCCAGTAAGGAATGCAACACGGCGCTGTCTGGATGGGCAACAGGTGCCTGAAGATCAACGCAGACAAAACAGATGTTCACGTGCTTGGAAACACCCCTACAGCATGGGACAACACCAGGTGGCTGAACCCCCTCATAAGAACACCAAGCCCTGCAGACCCTGACAAATACCCAAGGCATCATACTCAACAAATCACTCAACATGAACCAACAGGTCTACAACATCACATCCAGCTGCTTGAACAGGCTCCGCAGCCTCCGTCAGTCCTCAAATGGATCCCCCTGAGTCAAGTAAGACTGTCACCCACGCACTCATCACCAGCAGACTGTACTACGGAGATGCACGCAATACCGGCATCTACAAGTGCCGACCCTGCAAACTCCGGACAATACAGAACACCGCTGCCAGACGCGTCCTTGGCATCCCCTGGCACGAAAACATCAGCCAGCACACAGTAAGACTCCACTGTCTCACAGTGCAGAAGTGCTGATACGTTCTACACGCCAACAAATGCATACACACCAATGGACAAAAATACCACCATGGCATCATCCACTTCCACGTACACTAATGGTATGTCCAAATTGCTAATTCATCACTGGCAGCAATGCCTGGCATCCACGGAGCCACTGCCGGCGGAAGATCCTTTGCTCACTAGTCAGCCAAGACATGAAATGAGCTACCGGCAGAACTCACATGCGCACCCTCCCTGAACACCTACATGTAGCCCCTCGAGACCTGGCTCCTTGTCTAACAGAACTGCGCACACCCTCGTCGCCTCAAGACCACCACGCGTGAGTGGTGCCCTCACAATTCACATGAGCCAGTGACTGATTTGTGTAGACATCTGCAATTGAGGGGGTCATATGTTACGTGACATGCAATTTAGGCAGTAATGCTACAGCAAATATACCATTTATGCTGCCTACAGTCTGCAAAACAAGCTTATCATTGTGTCATTGGGTTCTGAAGAGAAATTACCTCTAAGAGCCTCCATCTGTGTATGGAATAGGTGTTACCGTGAAAATCTGATCGCTAACACGTTAACGCGATCATTTTTCATACACGCACTGGAAAAAACGTCGCTAGACACTGTACCATAAGAATTAGCGAGGATCAGCCGATTTGCGTGCATATTTTCATCGCAATCTCAAAAACGGGCCGCAAACACACAGGAAGTGATGTATGCATGCTTCCTGTCTACCAGAGTGGTGTATTTCACTTTCACTTTCTCTTTTGAGCACATTGCTGGTGTTTGTGGAGAGTGAAGGTGGTGTTTGGTGGTGTGTGCTGTAGAAGTGAGATTTTGAGAGTGTTGCAGTGTCCTGTGTCCTGTCAATTGTGATTTTAAATTAAGTTTTACTTGTTTAACATTGTTTAACTGTCTCCTGTCCACAGTCTTGTCGGGTGTTTGTCTTGGGGATTATTATCTTTTGTAGTTGTTGCTGTTTGACTTTTAGAGGGATCTTAATTTTGGGGTTGAGGGCTTACAGGGGTGCAGGGCGATGCCGTCTGTGGGCAGGTCGGGCAGGATGTCCGAGGTGGCATTGGGGGGCTTCCTTTGGTTAGTTAAATTCTACCTGCCCTTGATGTTGGAGAGGGGAGGACGTATCCTGGCAGGGTACAATGTCTCTGTGCGGAAGCTGCGTTGGGAGCGTGTGCGGGCACAGATGTGCAGGTACTTTGGAGTGGACCGTACTGTGCGCCAGTGGAAGCACCGCTGGCAGGACATGCTGGCACGTGAGGCGGACCTCCTGGATTACACTGGAGTCATGACTGGCCTACAGGGTGGTAAGTACAAACCCTACTTATACACGTGATTACTGTAAAGTTGATGACAAATTGACGTGTGGGACACGAAGGTATGACATCCAAGGGGCATATTAGCAAGGGCCTTATCTCTGCTTTTTTGGCTTTAAAGCCAAAAAAGCGGAGATAAAACTATCGCCCTATTTACAAGTGGGTGCTAACATGCATTAGCGCATGTTAGCACCCGTTTTCCCAACGCCTCGCTTTGCATCTCTAATGAGATGCAAAGTGTGCGTCACTGGGCAGTACTGCATGTAAATTATCGCTGATGTGCACATCGGGATATTGACAAGGAGGGCCACGCATTTTAGCAGACGTTAGTTTTTGGCGAAAACCGCGCTTTTCGCCAAAAAGTAACGTCTGCTAAAATGCTGACTTACGTATACTTAACATTGGGGGTGGATTATGCTGATAAGACCACAGGGTCGTATCAGCAAGGTTATCGCCGTTTTCCATGGAACATCGCTGGAAAACCAGCGATGTTCCATGGAAAACACCGCTATCGCTGGAATAATTATCGCCATTGCGCTATGCGTTGTTAATAGTGCGCTAGCATGGCGATAATTTCCAGCGATAGCCGGCGTAAAAACATTTCACGCTAAGCGCGTCCAGCGATAATTATCGCTGCCGCTTGATAATATGCCCCAGATGCAGTCTTCACACTGCTAAACGTTCACAACACAGTTAAAAGTACATTAATCCGTAACATCAACTGGCGCTACAGGTGTTGTACTTAGGGATGGTGTGCTTTACAAATCAAACACCAGTGTGTGCAACAGTAGGGAAGGTGGTGGAATTGCAATGCACACCATTCATTAGTGTAGAGCGCCATCCTGCGCAAGTCTCAGTCACGACTTGCGCAGTAATGACCACCATCATCTGTGTAACTGCCTTGTTCGATCTGGAGGGATGCAATCATACACAGAGCACGCATCATCTCAAGTCCGTGTGACAATGGTGCATTGAAAATGTGTCACACAACTATTATGTCCATGTCTGCTAGCATCAATGTCTTGTGTGCCCCAACTCTGCATTCACAGGTCTTGTGTGAATGGCAGTCAAAGTAGACACAATCATGTGGCCAACACGAACTGCAACACGACAGTTACATAGCATATTCATTCATGATGATGATTGGTATGATGAATATGACACGTTTGATTGTAGAACTGATACCAACACAAATTTACATTTGTTGTCTCACAGATGGACGGCAACCATTCACACAGGGGGAGATCGACCGATTCGAGGACCCTCACGCCACTGGTGAGTATGGACATCACATATCGGCATAGTGTGTTGTCATGAATGTCTGGGGCAAATGCACCACGTAGCTTGTTTGCTGTATGGGTGTGTATCACATGTCCCTTGCCAATGGTGTGAAGATGTATTGGGGAAGTCATAAGAGTGTAAAAATCGGTAGGAGAAGGTGGAGCAATGCATCCTATTCACAGTTGTGACCTTGCCCATCACCAGTCAGTGATACAAATTGGAATCAAGGGGCATTTTGTCAAGCCCCAATCGCAACAACAACATCACTTTTAGTGACGTTGTGTTGTCAATAGGGTCCTCGCATCATGACCATGGCACAGTTACACTGCCTTGTCAATAAGGCACACTTTCATGCTGTGCTTAGCGTGAAAGGTGCATGCACTGGGTGTTGTGGTGTGCGTACCAATGCAACAACCATTGTAATTGACTTTGCCACATATCAACAAATGCGGTGTCAATAGGCTGCAGCGCAGAAATGAACTACAGTCATATCATGTTCACACATATTCCATCATGGGATCTATGCTTCATTTTCAATGTCATATCTATATTACATGTGGGCTGCCTTGTGCGGCACACATGTGCTTGCAAAAATTACATGGTTCAATTTGGTTCATGAATGTGTCCCTTCCTGTACATACACAGAAGATTATCAACATCTGCATTGAAGTACTTTCATGTGTGCTACATGAAGCCGCACACATGAGTGTTGCAAGTTTGTATTCTCGGTTTGTTCATGTGCAGGAAGGGGCACCTTCCTGTACATTAACAACACGTCCCTGCACACACACACTCTTTCACACTGGTGCAAGGGTGCCTGCGTTGGTGCTGACTTGTGGTACTTGACTCCATCGCAGAGTGAAACGCAGGGCTGCACCATATCCTTGATGATGTGGTGCAGAATAGTGTAGCTAAATTGGCGGAGAGAGGCCTTACGCAACAACAGCTAACGCCTCCCTCCGCCTGTTCCGTGTCAATATGCCCCATGGACAATGTGTCCTGTCACCATAGCACATGCATGTGGACTACAGAGCGCAATGATAGGAGAGGAGACATGTAAGTGGTGTTGCTGATGAGTATCAGATGTAATGTCATGCATGTACATCCTTGACTGCGATGACTGTGCAAGTGTAAACAATTATGCATTAGTAGGCAGTGCTTTTCAGGCTGTGCGAGATCACGCACAGTTCGGCCCAGTGATTTTGGAGGTATGCTGCATACCAGCTTCACAGACCTGGCAGTGCGTAGCTAGGAGCCGAGCATATCAATGGCACGTTCCCCAGACACTTTTCAAAGATGGCAAAATGAATCTCACTTGCATCATTGTCCACTGCAATGGTGGTGTCAAGCTGTCTCCTCGGGGTCATTCCATGATCAACTCGGGATCAGGTGTCCAGTCTCCTCTGGCCCAATTGGTGACATTACTCCATACGCATCTTCCCCGCATGATGTGGCTCTGCATCCTTTGCTGTGCCGTATATTTCAGAATGCAGGGCTCTACAACATTATCTGTGAGAATGCATTGGCCATAACACATACCCGACGCTCATGACCACAGGGTGCCGTAGCAATGGGGAGTGCACTGTAACAGTTTGCGTTGGAAAGGGCAGCTAATTCATTTTTACTACGGAGTGTGATTAGCGGATACAAGACATGCATGAGTGACTATTCAGATGGTGTCGTGTGGTTTGTGGCCTCCTGCTCTGCCTTGCTACGTTGACTTAGGCCTGGCTGCCATGGGGCCTTTTTGCAGACGTTACTTTGTGCCGTTGTTTTCCAGTCTTCGCTCTGCCTGGCTATTTTAGCACTGTCTGCATTTCTATCTTTCACCTTTTCTCTTGTTCCCTTTTTGGGCTACGTCTGAACACCATGTACAAGGTCGAAAAACAACGTCCCTTGTTCCTGCTGATTTGGCCAGTCCCTCGCACTTAGACATAACACTATGTACAGCTGCCCTGGAGAAATTCGTGTGCTTTTAATATTGTGATTTTCATGGTTAGAAGCACTTGGAGACAAACCTTTCCAGAGAGAAGAGCTGTGCTTATCTGATGATGTAAACTTTACATCTAGATACTGAGGTATGGGGGTTCGCTAGACAAAGCCCAGAGGTCTTCTGTTTTTATAATAAACTAGCAACCAGCTCGGGGAGGGTGGTATTGTCATTTAACCATATTTCCACTGCTTTATGAAATGCTTTCCCCATTTGTATTCTATGGAGTTGTAACTATGCTGCTTATATTATCCTTATGCAATATGCTGATAGTACTGGCACGTGTACTGTATCTTAGAGCACGGTAGTTGAAATAAACATTTTAAACTATACAGTGTCTCTTCTTACGCACGTTGTGGACAAGTATGAGTGAAGTATGAAAGGGTGTTCTTGCTACTGCGAGTCCTGAGAGAGAGAGAGATGTACCGTGTTCTGGGTTGTCTAATCATTGGTAGCATTGTTGCTAATGAGACGCTACAGCTAGTCGGGTTGGGGTTTTAGGTGCTAAGGTTTATGGTTGGCTCACCACTATATTCCGAGGTCCTATTATCCTGTGCATAGCTCTGTGTATGTGCAAAATCCCTACAACATGGCGCAACCAACGAGTGGGCTGCTTATCTGCGAGACGCTTGAGTAGTATTTGTGCTTGTCCACAACTCCCTTTGCAGACGCTTCCGGAAGCGTGTGTGACGGTGATACCTCCCATATTGACGTTTTTATAGGTTTTTTCAAGGTTGAAGTTGTTAAAAGGTTTCTTAAATAATATCCACTATTGTGCTGCCTAATATTAGGTTGTCGAAACTTGTTAGCCTAACATGGCTATTCAAATTGCGGCACATAGCCGCGCAGCGCTCCGAGCTCACTTGACAGTGTATGGAGTGCCTGACGCGGGTGTCGATCTGATCTTTGTGGTACAAGCGGATCCAGCTTACCACTTTGAGGTTTTTTACTCATGGATCACCTTTCCGGCGATGGATGGGGCTGATAATTTGTTCCATGAATATGAAGCCACCGTTGTTCCTATGCACTATAGACCGTATAGGAATCTTGAAGTACCGCTCACGGCTTGGCAACACCGTGTTTGGTTTGATGGCGCCCTCCCCCAACCGGTTACCGCGGTTCGTTTAGGCCCCTTGTCAATTGACGGGCCACTTGGCCTGTTTTGGCCGGGTATACCCCGCATCCGCGTTATATGACGCTGCCGCTCGCTGACCTGCGTAATCTGCATTCGTCTTTAATACGAGTGCATCGAGCTTTAGTACAGTATGTTACAGGCAACATCCAGGGAGTCCCGCCTGGAGTTGCAGCCCATCCAGCTGGAGCAGGCGGCATAACCATAAGTCCTGTCATGGTTAATTCGGTGATGGGCAAGCGCCCACAGAATAAGGATGATTTTCCTTATTGGCTTGCAGAAAAATTTGACCAGCTGGAGGCAGTTTTTCCAAATACATCTCCCGTGGAAAAACATAGGATTTTGACGATTAGTTTGCCAAAAGACTTAGGGGTCGATTCCGATTCGGGCCGGAAATTTCTCCGACCGAGCCGGACCCGGAGAGATTTCCGACCGAACCGGACCCGTGCAGTCCGACCGAACGAGTACGATGCGGCCGTATGTTATCGGACACGAGTCGGTCGGACTCCCATTGAACTCAATGGGAGCCGGTCGTACAACGCGTACGCGGGCTCCCATTGCCTCAATGGGTGCGAGGCGGACAAGGGCGCCCCCTACAGCGAGTACGCCGCGAAGCGCTCGCGGCGTACACGCACAGGTAGGGGGACCCTTGGGTCCCCCTGTGTGCGACTCGCGCGGCTACGCGTACAGGGGGTCCGACACGGACCCCCAAAGTACGGCTCCGACAGCTCTTACGAGCCGGAGTGCGCGGCTCGGTCGGACTGCTCGCGGCGCGCATCGTACTTACCCGGCCGGGAAACGTCTCCATTGCGCGGTGCGAATCGGGTCCGACCGAGTCGGTCGGAGCGGTACGGTCCGGGTACGAGTCGGTCGGAGCGGTCGGGTCGCCCGGACGAGTCGGTCGGCGAATTCGCATCGTACTCGCTCGGCCGGACCCGCGTACGGTTCGGTCGGGAAACAGGCTTTCGCATGGCTTTTTTCCCGACCGAATGGTATTGGGTGCGCCTCCGACCGAGATCGGAATCGGCCCCTTAGTACCCGAGTTGGCAGAATGCAACAACTGGGGTAGGGTATTCGCCGCAGTATATGCGAAGTGTTTCGGCACTCCTTCCATGACGGTTCTCCCCTCTGTGATTAAACGCGTGCAGGATGAGCATGGCCCTGAAGTGGCTGTGGAATTAGGGATGAGACTGGTGGGAGTGTTCGACGTAGTAGCTGATTTGATCCTTGCGAATGTCAAGGGCGATGCAGTGAACTTTCAAGTAGCTAATGCTTTGGCTTTAGTCCCAGATTTGGACAAGCCGCGCGAATTACCGAAAATTATAGCCCAGGCTTACAAAACAATTGGCAGAAATAGCCTGGGAGTTAAGCCTTTTTCCAAATCGCAAACACAATCGCAACAACAACCAAAAACTCAGTCTGAGAAAGATGAGAAACCAGTTTTTACTAAAAAAAGCTGGAGGTTGAAAAAACAGGGTAAGCAACAGAAGAAGCCGGGGTCGCGAGGTGCATCCCTGGTTTCAGTCTCTTCTGAACGCACTTATGATTTGCGTGATAGGGCGAGAATTAAATCTCCAGAGAGATTTCAAGTCCCTGATTTGCGTTCTCCTCGTTCTTCACAGGCACCTACAACTTCGCAGGCTGGTGGAGGAGATCGCCAGGATAGAGGAAGGGGTCGAGAGGATCCACAGGGACGAGACCAACCTCGACAACAAGTCAGATGGAAAACAGACCCCTTTCAACGTTCTCGCCCACAATTTCAGAAGAAAAAAGTTGCCGCTGTAACAGCGAGATATGCCACAGACGGTGAGAACGAGACTCCTGGATTGGACGTGGGCAGTGACCCTCCTAGACAGCGCCGCGGAAGTTACCATAGTGCGGGAGGCGCTACGTCCTCATGTGGAGGCGACAGCAACTGAAACATTCATTACTGTCGAGACAGCAGATACCAGAGTGGCACCCCCTGACAGACTATATAATATTGTCATTCAAATTGAAGGTGACATACAGCGTGTTATTAAAGGGATTTGTGGGGAAAATCTGACCTCTTCGTATGACATTTTGTTAGCGGAGGCAGATTGGCCGCCCCCATTCGTACTTGCTGCGCGTAAAGGGGAGGAGGTAATCCTTCCGAGCTTTTCTCGCCATGTCCCCAAGGATAAAGTGGAGGCTCTTGCAGCTGAGTGGGCTGTGTCCCTGGCTCCAGCGTTATACCGCAACCACGTGGGCTGGGATGAAGATTCACCACCCCATGAAATTCCTTTGCGGTCGCTGCCACAACCCCAATATCCCATAAAGCAGGAAGCAAAAGGCCCCGTTTCCGAAATTCTGACTCAATTGGAATATCAGGGAGTAGTTGAAACATGCGTATCACCGATGAATAATCCCCTTTTCGCGGTTTCTAAACCCGATGGATCGTACCGTTTAGTTTTGGATTACCGACATTTGAACTCTCATTGTCGGACCTTTGCGGTACAAAACACCTACAGTTCTGCGCTTGTAGACAGTCTTGTTCGTAAGAAATATAAAACTACACTTGACCTATCCAATGGATTCTACACGCACAACTTGGCCCCGGAGAGTAGCCAATGGAGCGCTTTCACCTCCGGTGGTAAATTATTCAAATTCAGACGTTTACCTATGGGCTACAAAAACAGTCCAGGCGTATTCGCTGCCCGTGTTGTCTCTTTGTTAGACGGCATAGACCCAGATGCATGTTCGTACGTCGATGATATCTATCTGACAGACGACGAATTGTTCCCGCATCTATCCCGAGTGGACTGCATTATTCTCGAATTTGCGGTTTTAGGTTATAAGTTCAACTTTGCCAAATCACACATTGCTGAATTTACTGTGTTGTTTTTGGGCTATGAGCTCAACAATGAAGGTAAGGGCTTAGCCCCCCATTTTCTGGAGAAATGTGCACTTTTGTGCCCTCCAACCACTCTGAAGAAACTTCAGTCTTTACTGGGTTTTCTGAACTTCGGGCGTACTTACATTCCCGAATATGCCCAGCGTATCAAGCCACTGTATGCTTTGATACAACCTAACTTTTCGAAGTCATGCTGGCTTCCGGAGCATTCCTCCATTCTGCAGTCTTTGCAGACAGACCTACTTGAATCTAAATTCTTGTTGACTCGTGATAACCACACAAACCTGGTGATTAGAATCATTCCAGGGGCAGTGGGTTTCACGTACTTAACCTTTAACGAAGGTGACACAGTACCCATCGCATACAAGTCACATCTTTACACTTCCGCAGAAATGCGTTTTTCATCTGTGGAGAAAGTTTTGACTGCAGTGCAAATGGCGATTCTAAAGGAACGCGCACTGGCACAGGGAAAGCGCATTTTGGTGGTAACACCCTATCCTGCCCTAGAGGCAGTGACGAAAGCAAGTGTTCCGAACTCTAAAGCTTTGCACCCCCGTTGGATACAATGGGCAACATCTTTGACGTCTCCGGATGTCACTTTTATCTATGATTCATCTCTTCAGACTCCGGAGTTTTTGCAGTATGAATTCATTCATCCTCCTCCTCTGTCTTTGCTACCGCTTGAGGAATACGAATGTATTATCTATACCGATGGTTCAGCACAGCCGGCCACGGGCTCCAAGCATGCTTATTCAGCAGCGTGTGCTATTGTTGCAGGTTCCTTTGTGAACGGAAAATTTAAATCTACTGTAGTGCATACTCAAGCACTGGGAGACAGTACTGCACAATTGGCCGAGCTGCGCGCATTGGTGCTAGCACTTGAGTTCGAAAATCCGGATGTGACCACTCTTATTGTATGCGATTCCTACTACTGTGTTCAGTCTTACAATGACAATCTCTTCTTTTGGTCACAAAATGACTATAGAGACGCAAAAGGCAGCACAATCAAGCATAAAATGCTTTGGGTTCGAGTGGCAGATTTACAACAACGTCTGCCTCTCACACAGGTGGTACACACTCTTGGCTATCAGCGTGTGGGCGCACATGCTGTCGGTAACGGTTTGGCAGACGAAGCTGCCAAATCAGCAGTAGCCACGTGCACAGTCGCAGCAGTTACCAGATCCATGTCTAAAATAGATACTGATATACTAGCAGCTATTGCTGCGACAAAGGAAGGTGCTAATTACCCTAGGGGTTTCCCTTCCAAATACTCTTATCAATTAGGACCCGAACAGGCTCCTTATGTAAGAAATCCAAACGTTGGTGATCGGCTGATTCCCAACGCGGACCTCAGACTTTCCTTCATAACAACGGCACACGAAGGCATGGCGTCAGCTCATGCTGGAGTGTCAGCGACTGTTTCCATATTGCAGCAGCGTTACTGGTGGCGTGGTTTATACAAACAAACCCGTACTTATGTGCTTTCTTGTGACGTTTGTCAGCAGATTAAGCCTTCCATGGTTACTCGGCCACCACAGACCCCGCTCTGCATTTCTAACAGACCTTTTGGGTGTGTTTACCTGGATCACTGCGGTCCATTCTCATCAGACACTGCATATAAATATATCTTAGTTGCAGTGGACTCGTGCACACGTTTCATCTGGGTTTGGCCACAACGAATTGCTGACGCTCGAAATGTCATAAGGGATTTGCGTGTCTTTGTGGGAATTTTCGCCTGTGGCACCTTCCATTCTGACCAAGGTCCAGCGTTCGCCTCTAAGGCTTACAAGGACGCAATGGGTTCACTGGGGGTGCAGTGAAATTTTCGTCTCCGTATCGGCCTGAGGGCAATTTGATTGTTGAACGAATGAACCGTGACTTAAAGCAATCCTTGACAGCTAGAGTCTTAGGTACTGGCAGGAACTGGCTGGCCCACTTGTATACTGTACAGCGTGCACTTAAGAATCTCCCTAGAAGACCTCTGGGTGGGCGGACCCCTTACGAAATGCTCTTTGGCATAAGAATGTTTGTGCCTGACCTTGATGGTCTAGACATGGTGGCACAATCCGCCATCTGTGATGTAGATAATCATTCTACTATGTTACAGGACTTACAAGAAGCCCGAGACAAACTTGCAATCACACATTTACCTTCAGCCACAGACGCTGCACTGCAGATTCTGGTTGCCGGCTGGCTTCCGAAAATTGGAGATCTGGTCCGAGAGAAGGTGGAGAACAAGAAAGAATTTGGCCCCTCTTATCGTGCACCGGTTCCAGTCCTCGGCTTGAAGGGAACTCGTACAGTCATCTTACCACCGCTTCCTGGTCGCAAAGAGAACAGATACATCTCAGTGGAAAATGTCAAGTTACAACATCTGGCCGATCCTGAATAGTGTTACACCAGCGGTCTCTTGTCCTGTCATTTACCGGACGAATGTTTGTGGCCCTCTTGCCCGAACGGTCACTGATGTTGCTATCGAGATGGTAGATTTGCCTGATAATCTGCACGACTACCCGGATTCCCCTTGCAACGAGGAGTCCGAGTATACCTACCCCGCAACCGAGTCCGTGGCTCATTTACCAACAACGCCACTGAGCCCAACACGTTATTCCTTTGACTCGGCTTCCACTTCATCACGTGTCCCATCCAAATTCAGTATTTTTGTATCTTGGTTCAGAGACAATTTTTTGATCCCCCCATGGACATACCTCTGGTTGGTACTTTTCCTGATTTTTTTGTTCATGTCCATTGGCTTTGTCACCGTGTTTTTTCTGCTCATCAATGGACACTATTTGCCAGAACGCTCTGCAGTGAACTCTGTTGCTGGAACTTTGGCTCCACATTCTTCATCTCACATCATGAAGCGAGACCACACCTTTGTGAACATTTCAGCAGTTCCAGTCGCTGATGGCATCGTTTGGGATGCGGTAAACTTCCAAATTCATGGACCGACCGAAATTATTAATGTACCAAATGTCCTTCGTGTTTCAATGGGTGATGTCGTAAAAAGTAATATTCATTCTGACGATTGGGATGTGCATGCAGTTGAAGCATTATTTACTGATTTGAAATATTATGCTGCTTTTCATGCTGAAGATCTATACATAAATTCTGCAAATTATGCTGATTTGTATTGTTACCAGCATTGGGGCAACCACTTTCTCCATAAACCCAGTACCCTTCGGGGACTTTTTAATTATACCCAATGGGAACATTGTCCGACCCCTTTGCCAGGTAGCTCCCAGACTCTTAAAAATAAGTTTACATATTTTACAGATTTTAATAGATCGAACCCTGGGTCATATTTCTTTAAATTAAACACTTCATTTACTGAGAAAATCATGTTAACACATACCAAATTGCTATATTCCGGCTCCTTTTTAGAAGCCTTAGCTGTGGATGGGTATGAACATTGGCATGACACCATTGATTTAAAGTCAATTTGGGGCTCCAAAGCATGGCAGGTTCAGGGCACAGAAGCCTTACACCGTGCTTGCCTCATCCCGGCCCAAATTCTATTTTTAAATCAGACCATCTATTAAACGACATGTTGGGGTTTGGCTACGCCCAAACAATTGAATGCCCCTTCCTTTCCTGTCTTGTCTTCCACTCCCAACGAAAGCTTGTACTTTAATATGTCCCTTACCGAATTGCAGGTTTTGTTTCAGAACAATTCGTTTAATGTCTCTGCGTTTGTTCAATCACCCTGGTTGGCTTGGCCCATTGTATCTAATGCCTGCCAACTGCGTTTTCATAACACGGATCCTGGCTACAAACAGGATAGGCCAGATCCAAGATTTTCTGACTCTCGTACTGTTACAACATATTCTGTTGGTAAATTGTGTAAACAGTGGTTGCAGCACTCTTCCTTAGATTCTGTTAAACAACATTTATCCCTCCTATCAGGCAACATTGATCTGTCCGACTTTATTCTAGGGCCTCGTGGTCTTCGACCGAAGAGATTCATATATGAGACTTACAATGAACTCTGGAAGCTTTCGCAAATTGAAGCTGCTTCCCGTCTTCGGGAAATCAATCAAGCGAATTTAGAAAAAGTGCTTGCTGTTGTTGACAATAGTATTAATACCCTGTCTTCCCGCATTTACACATTAGAGAATATTATTTCCTCTGTTGTTGATATTGTACAAGATGATGTTTCTGCGTTATATCATGGTCAAAATCAATTGCGTTCAGTAATGCAGTTTGCATGGACTTCGCAAACACTTAAGATGGGGAAGGTTCCTTGGCAATTTTTAAACACCACTGCCTTATTCTTACCTTTTAATTTGACTGAGAAGCAGCGGTTTATGTCCATGAAGGATGCAGCGTACACTCTGTTACATATCGAAATACTAGAGCCCTTACCATTCTCTGTTGCGGAATTGGATTCTGCTGTGTGGCTAGTACACGGGGTTATCGCTTTGCCTTTTTCATTGTTTGAATTTAGTTCGTGTATGAAGCATTATCCTGTAGGCCGTTTTCAGCCTTTGGGCAGTGCCTTCCTGCATGAACTTTGGTCCTTGCCTTTCATGTTTAAATGCCTTAGAGACGGAAGGGAGGTTTTTCTCACGGGGGAGTCATGCGATTCAACTGTGGGTCATTCCCTTGTTTGCAAACACATTCAATTGCACGGGGCTTGTAACGTTTTGGCTCCTCCTACTTTCACTGTGCTTGCAAATGGTAGCTATCTACTTTTAAATAACCAAGACTGCTGTGGCATGCTGGCCGGCATACCCTATATTGTTACAGTTTCACACAGGGTTGTCTGCTGCAAAAATGTGCTTTTTCCTCCCCCGCACGACATCATAGATAGTTCCGTTTGGCCTTCCATTCCTACTCTGAGGGCGGATTTCAATAAATTGAGCAGAATAAAGGCACTATTATTGAACCAGGAGGTTATGCTCACGTCCGCCCGGGAGACATTCATTCTCCAGGTGGCGAGTACCCACAGTGAAATACAGGCCCTTTTGAACACTAACCTCCCACAACATTTCGGTGAACTGATTCACCGTGTTTTCAATGCATCACGCACTTTTTTAAAGTTGTGGGCTCTGGCCTTGTGACCTCTTTTCAGACTATTTTTGGTGTAATCCCTGCTTTTATTCATTCAATTTTTTCCAGCGTCTTTGGTGGCGTTCAATTAATCCTCGCTTTGGCGGCTGGTATACTGCTATTGATCTATTTGCTACGCAATGGCTGCACCTCCTTGGGCCCTTCTCAACCCGGGTCGTCTCCAGATGCTCCATGAGCGCATTCTCGCTGGTTTCAGCATCCTGCCGTTGGAGACGCTCAGTGTGTCTTATAGACTGTCTTTTCGCTTTGCGTATTTCACTTGCGTGCAACCTGTGATGTCTTGCATCAGATGTCCATTCTCATGGTCCTTGGATTATTGCCTCTCCAATACGTCTCTGTCTCGACCGGATTTTGTCCTGCTGGTGGGTCCCTTAGAGGCCCATGAACGGGACTGTTCCGGTGCAGGCTACATGGCGCGTGCGGCTGCACTGGGGATTTTGGCACAATGGGATATCTGGGCGGCTGCTCAGAGTCTCCTACAACAAAGTTATATTGAGTACCACGCAAGTTGTCCCGCAATGCTGTTCGCTGCTCCCTCTTGCGAGGAACATGACTGCAGCTTTGATTTACTGGACTGGATGGCATCGCTTTTTTCCGACGATTCCAATGATGTCCTCTTGGAAGGTGTGGCGTATTTCTGCACTTACACTCTGTTGGATTGACAGGGCCGTCGCATTCTTCGACCTGCCTCGCTGGAATATTTTTTGGGTATTTCCTCTGCACAACATTTTTTTTCTCGATCCTTGTCCTTCATGGAGACCGATCCGACACGGATTGTTCTGTTCTGCTCTGTCTTTGAACTCTGTCCTCTTCCTATGACTTGGCCGATGGACTGCCCTGGGGAGGGTGTCGTGTGGTTTGTGGCCTCCTGCTCTGCCTTGCTACGTTGACTTAGGCCTGGCTGCCATGGGGCCTTTTTGCACACGTTACTTTGTGCCGTTGTTTTCCAGTCTTTGCTCTGTCTGGCTATTTTAGCACTGTCTGCATTTCTATCTTTCACCTTTTCTCCTGTTCCCTTTTTGGGCTACGTCTGAACACCATGTACAAGGTCGAAAAACAACGTCCCTTGTTCCTGCTGATTTGGCCAGTCCCTCGCACTTAGACATAACACTATGTACAGCTGCTCTGGAGAAATTTGTGTGCTTTTAATATTGTGATTTTCACGGTTAGAAGCATTTGGAGACAAACCTTTCCAGAGAGAAGAGCTGTGCTTATCTGATGATGTAAACTTTACATCTAGATACTGAGGTATGGGGGTTCGCTAGACAAAGCCCAGAGGTCTTCTGTTTTTATAATAAACTAGCAACTAGCTCGGGAGGGTGGTATTGTCATTTAACCATATTTCCACTGCTTTATGAAATGCTTTCCCCGTTTGTATTCTATGGATTTGTAACTATGCTGCTTATATTATCCTTATGCATTATGCTGATAGTACTGGCACGTGTACTGTATCTTAGAGCACGGTAGTTGAAATAAACATTTTAAACTATACAGTGTCTCTTCTTACGCACGTTGTGGACAGGTATGAGTGAAGTATGAAAGGGTGTTCTTGCTACTGCGAGTCCTGAGAGAGAGAGAGAGATACCGTATTCTGGGTTGTCTAATCATTGGTAGCATTGTTGCTAATGAGACGCTACAGCTAGTCGGGTTGGGGTTTTAGGTGCTAAGGTTTATGGTTGGCTCACCACTATATTCCGAGGTCCTATTATCCTGTGCATAGCTCTGTGTATGTGCAGAATCCCTACAACAATGGAACAATGTTTCACCCTCTCAGTGGCAAAACAGCACCTATTGTATAGTCATGGTGGAGAGAGGAACAGTGCCACATGTACAAGTCGGCGTTCAGACACCAAACATGTTTCCATGTGTGCTGCATGATGCAGCATGTATGAAAGTGTGAGTAGGGCTGTCACAGGATAGCTCCTGTGCATGTAGGGTAACCTCACAATAGATCAATAAGCCCCCCTGCACACAGACCCCCTTGCACTCTTGTGCAAGTGTGCCTGTCTTGGCGCTGACTTGATGGGCTGCACACAGTTGCTGGGGGACACACAGGGCTGCACATGAGCATTGCACAGAAGATGCAGCAGTGTGTCACAGGGGAGGATGGGGGCTGGTGCTACACATGGAGGGCTAATGCCTCCCTCCTCCGATGAGTTGTACATGTCACCCTCTGTCAGGATGTGTCATGGCACCATCTTTTGCCAGTGTCAGGCTATTTTGGTTGTGACAGTACATGTCCCATGCCATGCACTGTCATGTCAGTCTCCACAGCATGTACTCATTGATCCCCACGTCTACATTTTGGTGTCCAGGTCAGTCTTGGACTCCATATAGTTACGCTTCAGTGTTGTCTCCCATGTTGAAGTGATCTTGTTATACAGATTTGATGGTGAACATTGACATAGTCTGAAGGACTCAAAATTGCCATTGTTGATATTTTGCAGACAACATGACGCAAGGACAGGAACATGCCTTCCAGGTGGCTAAGGTCCGCTTCAGACATGTGAAGAAGGTGGCGAAAGGGTACCGTAACATGGCAAGGAGGTACCGGGAGGACCGGAGAGCGGGTACCTGGAAGTCGTTGCCTGAGTGTGTGCAATCTGTCAGGCGGGCCATCCCCGGACCCTCTGGTGTGAGTGGTGTTTCCCTGCGTGGACCGGTGTCCAATCCCCCTGCGTCCACACCCTCCCAAGTGCCTATACCACCTGCACCTGCCGATCCGGTTGTGCCTTTTAGTGAGAGTGACAGGAGGATGCTCCGTGCCAACAATGTCGTACTGACTGAAATCCGGCGTGAACTCTCATATTTGAACAGACACCTTTGGGACATCAAGAACCACCTTGGACTGCCATGACGCATCCCCATGTTGGACAACATCCCCCTCTTCTCCCTTCCAACATTGTTTTTAGTTCAGATGTTAGGTAGTGTTAGTGAAGTTTGGTAAGTATTAGGTAGAGTAGTTTAAGCATAGGTCTAGTTAGTGTTAGATTAGAAGTTAGGTATAGCAAATTCTTCTTAATGTGTCATTTGTGGATAAGTTTCCTTTTCCTTTGGGTGGGGGGTTGATGTCTTTGTTGTGAAGAAATAAAGCAAAAGAAAAAGAAATATTTGTGTAGGATACATGTGTAGCTAGTTGATGTATAGGTCAGATGTGTTTGTCCAGTCTCGTGATGTGCCTTAAGGGTGGGAGCGGGGTTGATGTATAATATGTCGTTGCGTGTTTAGGATTAGTTAGGGTAGCTAGTTAATGTGAGTTCATCTTACATGGTTAGTTTAGATTTAGTGGTAGTTCTAGTGATTAGTGGTAGTCTAGGTAAGTTTACTAAGTTATACTGTTAAATAAATAATACAGCATTGGATATCTGGTTGCCCTTATGTCAGGGATGATGTGGGGGAGTGTGGCTTGTTCCATTGTATGCGACTCATACGTTCACTGGACAAGTCCTGTATTGTGTAACTATGGTCATGACCTGTCACTTATCTGGAGGTGTTGTGTCTGTACGCCTTAGATGTGAGCACAGTAGACTTGCATGTCTGACAGGTTAGCAAGTATGATTTGCGGGCTAGTCTAGGGACAGTTGTTTGTGACGCTGTACATCTTGAGTGTGACGCAAGGAGTTGAACAGCACATAGTTGCACATTTACGCCACAATGTAGGGACATCACATTGGGAGGTTATTGAAGTCGCAACAGTTATTCTTCATGGAGAGTGATGTATGCACCCGCTACCACATATAGCGTCACACCCCTGCATTTCGGATGCTCCTGGTGCTGAGTCCATCTACATTGCACAGACCAAGGCACACTTGATGCGTAGTGCGTCAGATTAGTTTGACTTACATGTTCCTGTGCATGGACGCTCAATCTCCGTGCCATGCATTATGTAGCTAATTTGTGTGTCCATTGTGAATGGCACATGTAACAACAACAGTGTTTGTGATTCACATTAGTCATCTGAGGGTAAGTCATGACTTTACGTTAGACGCCATTCACTATTTGCATTTAGGGTTTGTATTTTTGGCTATACTTACTTCACTTCTACTATGTGGCTTCTGTGACTCAGTTAATCATTTGAGTGATGTTTTTGTCCCAGCTGACGTTTAGTTGCAGCCACACTGTTCTGCTGCACACAAGGATTGACGTGTTGCATTGCTCCCTGTAGTGACAGTGTCATAGACACTTGTCCCAACTGTTACTTTTCTCATTGGCTCATAGTGATGCCACCCTTGAAATGTTGACACTGCATCTGAGTATGTGCTAAGTGCAGTGCACCACACATCCCTAGACACATTGGCTGATACGCTCACAGTGGTTACAGCATGAGAGGGGTCTGAAATTGTTAGGCATTGTTTGTCCACTGGAATGGTCTGATTGACGTCTTGCACTTTGGGTTGCATCACTATTGGCAACTCCACTTCACTGGGGCAGACATTGTTGTTCCATATTTGTATGTGAGACATGTGCCCTTATGTCTCCTCATCAATGTGATTCTGGTGTGCAACATCTTGGGATGTGACATGCAATGTGCAACATCACAACTGGCTTTGTCCACCCCGTAGAGTGTGAGTAGATATGCCATGAGCTAATAGTTTGCTTTTGGTCAGGGTGACACTACTTGTGGCCTGCGGCGGACTTTAACTTTTTGGCACACATGCCTATTTCCTCTATGGACATGGGGCACACTTTGTATATAGCTAGATAGTAGTGTTGGAGCAATGAGGGCGCAGCAATTTCACACATACACGGTCATCTCCCTGCCTATCAGTGTCAGGTGGAACATGTCCATTGCTTGTTTTTCATTTGGGGGACCTTCTTGTGGATTCACTGTCCATACAATTCAACTGGACTTCAATACTTGATTGGTCATAGGAAACAAACATCTGTGTGATTTGTAGATTTTTATTTACATTACAAGGGGGAAGACTGGACCAGTACTGGCCATAAAACACCACATTGCATGGCTGCCCGTTAGTGGGCCAGACAGAGTCTTTTGGTGGGAACAGGTCCAAGGGAAGAGGCAGTGTTCATTCCACAGGCTGATTGCAGTCTCATTGTCAAGAAAATTTATGGATATGGTAGTCCATGTGTATGTCCAAGGTTATTGTCGGGGGACAGTGGAAGACAGTGGAAGAGTGAGTTCTGTGGCATGATACTAAGCCGAGTACCAAGGATGTACAGGCCTTTTGCGTCAACGTATGCTACTTCCTTCTCCTTACCACAGGGGCAACATCTTCATCTTCGTCCTCTGATGTGTCAGGTGCCTCACGTGTGGGTGGTGGTATGGTGGGTGCAGCACTGTGGGACACTGACACATCAGGGGGCGGAGCTGAGGATGTGGAAGCAGCAGCGACATCCATCGGCGCCAGACCTTGGGGCAGCAATGCAGTTATGAGCACATACAGGGCATGGAAGATTGCAGCAACATCGTGCTGGTGTGCAGCCGTGGCAACCTGTTGTTGTTGTTGCGTCCGCTCAATGCTCTCCATAATCTGAACGAGTCTGCGCAAATCACGACTGACATTACTGGGGCCACCCTGCTGAGATAGTTGTTGTTGTCTCAGAATCATGACTGCAGCAATGTCAGCCATGGACTGTTGGAGGGCATCGTGCGGGATGTGGGTGTCTGTGATCCTCTGCATGTGGTCCCGCATGGGCCTCAGACACCCACGTATGTCATCAAGTTTTGCTGCCAGGTGGTCAAAGCCCACCCGCACCTGCTCAGCCATCTCCCGCTGGACCTCGAGCACACGGCGTTGGAAGGCCAGATGTGGGTCCTCGGGGTCTTGTGAGGCAGCTGTGGTGGGAGCTGCTTGCTGCTGGTTGGTTTGTGCAGGGGGTTGGCTTTGCGCAATGCTGCTGGTTTGCCCTGCAAGTGAAGATGTGCTCGTGAGGCAGTCCAGCACCTGTTGGAGTACATCTTGGTCAATGGTGGGGTGGTCCTCCGAGTCATCAGTGAGGAGTGGGTCACTCGGCTGTACAGTAGGTGTTTTCTCTCCATCTGCAATGTGAAGGGGAGATACAGTTTAATAGTGTGTTTTATGTTGGCTCATGCATTGGTTGGCATTACTAGCACACTGCTTGAGATTGTACATTCTGCCTGTTTTTGCTGAGATGCCTATTTGTTTCGGGATGGTGATTCTTTCAGAGACATCACGGATGTGAGGTTGTACTTGTACATTGTTATCTCACATTTTACAGCTATGACAAATGTGTTTTGGCCATTTCTACACACAAGTGGCACCTGTTGTGTCCTCTGTTCAGTTGTGTGAGTAATGCCGTTTGTGCCACATAGTAGTTGGTGTTGATGGACTCAGATTTGTATGTGTGTTCACTGCATTGTGTGATAGTGGCACCTGCTGTATTATGTTAAATGCCCCTTATCCCTTTCAGGGAGTGAGCCTTTGACTTCTGTGAAATTAGTATGCTGAGATGTTGGAAGCTGGTGTGAATATGGCTCTTGGCCAGTGTTGGGACACTTGAGCATTGTATGGCATCAAAGGTCTTGTTCACATCAGGGTTTAGATATACACAAGGATGTGTCAGAGTGTGACCTGCTCCTTTAAGGTGGTGGTCCACACTCTGCCACCTCAGTGAGTAGTCCTGCACTGTGTAAATATGTTTGTCCTGCAGGCATGCTATTCATCATGCACTGTCACTTGGCTTGTTGGTGTGGCTCACAGACCCACAGCTTTGCAGGGAACTGCACATGTGCATATGTTTAGTGGGCGATTAGTTATGTGTGAGGATGGACCCCTTTAGGGACCTTGGCAATGCGAGCCTACTTGCTGTTTCAATGTGTGATGCACTATGTAGTAAACACCCTATGATGAGAGTGCTTTGGATAAAGACCAATATTTCTCCAGAGGTATGGAGCCATTCTCGTTCAATCTCTCTGCTCCCTGGGACCTGTACAATACTTGAGGTCTAAGTACATGAAATACTCTCAGTACATCTAGGTAAACATTCCATGATACATGCTACCCAGACAGGCTTACGCCGTTATCATGGGGCGGAGACAGCCATGTTAGCTGCAGTTGTAGGATCAGGGGAATCCTCGAGCAAGGAGGGACGGTTGCTGTTAGCCTACTTGACCTGAGCTCTGCATTTGACACAGTAAATACTGACATTTTAATTGGCATGCTCAGAGTGGTAGGATTCTCGGGTAAGGCTCTGTCATGGATTGAGTCCTTCCTGATGGACGGAGTATTCCAGGTGTTTGAGGCTAATTCCTCCTCTAAATTTCTGCCTCTCTCTTGTGTGGAGTTCCCCAGGGCTCATTGTTGAGTCCAACCCTTCTTAATGTTAATCTTAGACCCCTAGCTGAGTTAGTGCTACCCTACGTAATCCAAATCATTCCATACGTGGACGGCACACAACTGGTGGTAGCGTTAAAGCATCCACGGAAGACGACAATCATTCTGGAATCCTGCATGGAGGCAGGGGCCACGTGGATGGACCAGTCTTGTCTGGAGCTTAATGGAGACAAGACTGAGGTGAAGAATTTAGACAACCACTCCAGGATGTCTGGGGAATAAGTGGGGTTAAGTTGGCCTAAACATTTGGGCCCACCCCCACCCCAATAGACCATCTTGAAATATTTGGAGTCAGTCTACATGAATCTCTTAACTTTGATGATCAAGCAGTTAAGTTGTCCGCATCATGTTTTGGCATCATTGTAATGATAAGGAAAGTTCTTCCACTGCTCCCGGTTCAGGCACGTAGAGTGATAGTTCAGGCACTGGTGCGATCACAATTTGACTATGGGAACTCCCTCTACCTAGGTACTGCAAAGGCCACCATGAGGAACTTACACGTGCTTCAGAATTGGGCGTCTGGGCTGCTTCATCACCCCCTGCCGGCTATCAGCCAAGCCTGCCTTAGAAAACACTCCGCTGTCAGACAATAGGTGAACGGATTAAGTTCAGACCTTGATGCAGAGCCCATTAAACGCTATGGGGGACAGGTCCGAGGACAAATCACTCCCTTATAGCCTTTTACCATCCAACATGTTGTCTTCAGTCAACTAATCAATTTCTGGCAGTGATACAAATTACGAAGAGAGCACCGTCAGGCGGTTGCATGTTCTCCCTCAACACGGCCAAGCTATGGGACACTCTCCCCATTCATCTGCGGTCTAACCATGCCCCATCTTTTCTTTTGGAGACAGTTGAAGACATGGCTCTTTGGAGCATGCCATAGTTAAGACCTCTCTCTCCTGCCCTGATTGGCGATGCCAACGCGGGGATGCATTAGGGTTGCCAGGTGCTCTGCAACTATTTGCTGATGATAATTTGAATGATGTGCATCTAGGTAGCTTTGTCTGTTGTAAATTGTCTTGCAAAGCATGCAGGACATATTTGTGAGACACATTCCTGATATGCATTGTCGACGTACTGTGGTGTTGCAGGCATTGCCCCCCTGCTCATTGCATACCATTGCCCCTTGAGTTGAGTCTTCAGTTTGTGTGCATTTGGTGATGTGCATATTTTGGCCATTGGCCTACATGGTCACTAGGCCTGGGCAGTGAATTCTGTTCCAGCCGCGGAATTATTTGCGTTTGTGTAATTTAGCGTTCCACGGAGAACGCAGGATTCCAAGAATTTCCACTTTCGGCAGCTGTGCGTATTTTTGTCCTTGTTCGTGCTTTCGTTATGCGTGTTTGCGAGATATTTCCACCCAAGCATGCAAACAGCATTTGCAAACAGGACAGTGGCATTGCGAACCGGCACAACAAGCAAATCCGCGTGTTTGCAGATTTTCTGCGTGCTTGCGTGGATTAATTCACATTCCGCAGAGCTTTGCATGGCACAACTACGCAAAATCCACCCAGACATAATGGTCACTTTGTTGTGACATTGCATGTGTTTCCGGGATGCTGACTCACTAGATACTTTCTCACTTGCTGGACACAGAACTGCATCTCAAGAACAGGCAAGTGGGCATATTGCTTAGCGATGCGTGTGGATGTCACATTGTCCCCCTTGCATCATCATCACGCATATCAAATTGCTCTGCAAGAGGCCGCATCTCTCTGATGCACAAATGAGTATGCACTGTGAATGTGACAGATCTTGTGCACCAGTAGGCATGCCACCAGCAATGTCAGCACACCTGCTACATTGTGCACGTGTGTCTGACTTGTGTGCATGACTGTGCATGTGCCTCAAGGGGGACTTTGATACACATTCACAACCTTGCACACGAGTCAGACACATGCAGGATGTTGCAGGTGTCCTGACATTGCTGGTGGTATGCCTACTGGTGCACGTGATCTGTCACATTCACAGTGCATACTCATTTGTGCATCAGTGTGATGCAGCCTTGTGCCGAGGAATTGGATATGTGTTGTGTTGATGCAGGTGGTGCTTTTAACCACCCTGCCGCATCTCCGGCTAATGTGGCACGTTGCTATTTGATGTTGGCCTGATTTAGCGGTCTGATGTTGAACTTGGACTCTATTGGGCTTTATTTTCTGTGCACATTTCTGCGTCTGTGTGCCCGGCAATATGTGTGTTGCAATGTTTTGGGTGAGGCAGGTGATATGTGTCCATGTCAACATGCACGGGGTATCTGGGACATGATCCACAGTAATTGTGGGTATGCAATGCAATTTGTTTCATTGTGCATGAGTGCCATTGGGCCCATCTACCCCGGTCCACCCACTCAATGGTTGTTACTCACCCTGTTGTTGCTGTGTCTGTTCACAATCAGCACTATCCTGACCCGGCACTCCGACCACCATCGCATCACTGATGACTGTGGCCCCCTGCAGCTCCAACTCATTCAGGTCCTGCTGTGGCGCTGGACTGCCACCTCCAGTCACCAATGCTGCCTTCAGGTTGGCTGCTAATTTATCCTTTGTCTTGCGTTTTGCATCAGTCCAGCACTTCTTGCACTCTTCCACTGTCCTCTTCCTTTCTCCGACCGCATTAACCTTGGTGGCAATGTCACGCCATATTGCATTTTTTCTTGACAATGGCACTGTGGTGGTGACAAACAGTTCTTGCTCGTGTGCAGTCACCTCTGCAATCAGTACCTGGTTTTCAAGTGTACTGAACTTGGGGTTCCTCTTCCTCTTGGCCTTCCCCTGGGTCTCTGGCTGGTCCTCCTGGGTCTCTGGTGGGTTGTTTCTGGCCTCCGAACTGGGCCCAGCTTCCTCCATGTCTCCTCTGGTATTCTCCATTTTGTATAGTTTCTCCCCCAGCTTGGTGGGCCTTTTGTTGTGCATTTTCCCATGAAAAGCGAAAAATGCAGGCCTGGTGCCAATTAGCGAGCAGATTCTGCCGCTAATTGGCCCATCGCAACTTTTTTCTCGTTTACGTGTGTTTTTTTATCGCCGGCGCGCAACATTTATCGCCATCCATTTCCTGTGCAGAAGGAAGCTATCGTCTGTTAGCGGCGCGTTGATAATAGTCCGCTAACACGGCGATGAAATCCAGCGTTCGACGGCGATAAGAAAAACCGCGCTAATCGCGGTTTGCGATAACTTTCGTGAGTTGTTGATAATATGCCCCACAGTGTCTTGTAGAAATGAGCAAATTCATTTGAAAGTTTGCTGTCTTTGTGT
This sequence comes from Calotriton arnoldi, assembly GCA_963921515.1. NCBI lineage: Eukaryota > Metazoa > Chordata > Amphibia > Caudata > Salamandridae > Calotriton > Calotriton arnoldi. Next base: position 202,663 of record CAWUFW010013279.1, read on the forward strand.
TTTGGTATTTGTTGTGCAACTATGATTGATTTAATTTTGAGCTTGTTGCTTTTGACTTTAAGATAGTTTGCTAACAATTTGCCAGATTTGTTTTGACCCTCCTGAAACTTTGAGCCAGACTTCAACAAATAACTGGAATCTTAGTCTGTAGACAATTTATTACTTTGCAGTTTAGCATTAATAAGTTCAGACAAACACTCTTTTGACTCGGACATGTGGTATGCGTGCTCTAATTTATTATTTTTTGCCAAAATATCTACAGTATGAGTGCAAGATTGCTTTCTTTTTTTAGAGACATAACTAATGACAAAATCATGAGCCAAAACCTTGAAGGCATCCCATATGGTGTGGAAAGGTAAATTGTCAGTTTGATTAAAATGAAAGTAGTCATGAAAAAGGAAATAAAAGTGAAGAAAAGCTAGTGTCCAAAGGAAGGGAATTGTTAAAACACCAACGTTTTGGTAAATTGGATTTAGGGAGTATATCTAAATGTATGGATTCAGGGGCTTGAGCGGATATTAAAATAGAGCCGATATCTGCCAAATGTAAGGTTTGGAATATGTAATGTGAGATAAAAATGTAATCTATTTGGGACTGTGTGTGATGAGCAGGGGAAAATAAGTATATTCTCTTAAAGTGGGGTTACAGAGTCTCCAGGCATCTGTTAGATTCCTCTGTTTAGGTGCACGGACAAATAGCTTTTACGATTTATTTAGTATGTATGACGTAGCGGAGTTACAATCAACAAATAGGTAAACAATTTGGTTGCAATGCCCAGCAAAAATAAAATTATCATCAGGATATTGCATGAGCTGTTGGGCTAGGTGAGACCAAAATTGACAATCAGTAACAGTGGATCCATAAACATTGAAAAGAGAAATTGGAACTTTATCAACTACTACCTTGGTAAATAACCATCGACCATTATCATCAGACTCTTGGAATAGCAACTGAATCATTAGTGATTTATGACACAAAGTAATAAATCAATTTTTCCTACCATTTTCTGGGGAAAAGAAAACCTCATCCACCCCTCCCCTTTTCAATTTTAAAGACTCACTTTCTGTTAAATGCGACTCCTGAATGAGTTTTATATTTGCTCCAAGTTTTGATAAATGAGTCAAAACCCATTATCGATCAATTATAGAATTTAAAACCCTGACATTCCAAGAAACAATTTTCAAAGAAATGAGAGGAGCATAAAGAAATAGGTCAAATCAGACATATCATGTATAAAATTAAACATACACTATGTAACAATGAGTGTATTCAAGGAGATTGAAAAGAAAAGTTAAAAGTAAATGTAAGGAGTAAAAAGGTAAAAAAATAGGGATGAAAAGGAGAAAAGGATAGTAGTGAAATCGTGTAGCAGAGAGAAGAAGGAACACTATAAGAGAGTAAAGAAAAAGTGAAACTTACCTGAAATTCTAAAAAATACAGGGGTGAGACCACATGGAACAGATGGCACATACGAAATCCAGTGGAAAGTGCGCAAGGAGGATTGCAGCACATGACACAGGAACTAGACATCATCATTGAGAGTCTAAGATCATCAGCAAGAGAACTTGAAGTTGAGAAAGCAGGGATTTAGTTGATCCAGATATGTCCATGGTCTTTATCTTGCAGGTCATGACGAAAGTCCTCAGTCTGGCGGGATCTTCGTAGGTAGTTGTCTTATTCTTATAGATTACCTTAAATATGCAACGATGGAACAAGACAAAACGAGCATCTAGGGAATGAAGTGCTGGCCTCATACAGGGAAAATCTCAATGTCTGTCCACAGTACTCTTGGTATAATCCTGGGAAAAATAGAACTCATTACCTGACCATGAGATGCATTTGATCGACCTTGCCTCTGAAAGAACATTAAGTAAGGCAGTATATTCCAGGAAATAAAGAATAACTCCTCTTTCTCGTCTAGAAGTGGATGCAAAAGCAGGTTGATGACCTAGTCTGTGGGCACATTAGATATTAAGTGAGGTTGCCTCTGGCATGTTCAACAGCTTAGGAAGAAAGGATTTAAAGAACATAATGGGCTCCATACCTTCAGTACCTTCAGGCAAACTAAAAATGCATGTGTTATTTCATCTGTTTCTATTTTCAAGGTCCTCAACTTGTTTCTGAAGAGAAGACACATGTGCCTGAAAGATGTCTACTTGAAGTTTGGTGGTCTTGAAGGATGTGTTGTGTTGCTCAGCTGTGGAAATTCTTTCTTTTACTTGAAACCATCTGTCACTGAGGTGTTGTAGCTTAGCTTTGGTTTCTTCCATGTATGGGCGTAAAGCATGAATCTCCTCCAATAAAAGGGCCATAGAAACAGCAGGAAGAGATTTGGTAGGAGAAGGTGGATCTTTATTGAGATGTTTGGTAGATACCTTCCCCGCCACCAGTGCTAGAGGAGCTGCAGCGGAAGTTATGGCTAAAGAATTGTCTCTGTGCACAACAGTCATAGAATCCCCCATTTCTGAAAATTGGAAAAAAAAAATAGGAATTTTTTGACAAATTTGTATGAGGAGAATGTCAGCGGTGATTAGTTTTTTTCTCAGTCTGCCCATAGAGAAGTTAGGCACAAGAGCAATGAAGAAACGTTATTTATGCTATGTGAAGAAAAAAAGAGCTTATGGGAGCTCCCCTCTGTGGATCTACACGTAGTCATGAACGTGAAATAAGACATTTTAGTGAAGCCAGCAAAGAAAAAATATAAATAGTTCTGTGGCGTTCTCTATTTTAAAAAGTGAATATTTTCTTGTGGAAAACCTGCAGGCATTTCAGAACATAGAAGTATGAGTAAGGTAATGTCTCATGTATATTAATGCAAGCTCAATATAAGACGAGAGGTGTTATAATTATTTATTCCACTTGTTAAAATGTGAAAAAAAGGTGCTCTAGCATATGTCTGTAGAAAATATGTGCCACAGCAGAGAGGAAATTAAGAAGCGCAAAGCTTAATGGGCTTATTCTGCTTTTCTCAGCATTTAGACTTCTCAAAATGGCGGGTGCTACATTGAAGAGAGCCATGCTGCCATCAGTAAAGCATGTTGTGCACCGCTCTCAACATCACAATTAGAGTGAAAAGAGTTCTGCAGCCAGAAAGCAGGAATGTGCACCAAGAGAGCGAGCCTCTATGAGGTAATGACATCGCTGCATCTCATCTTCCCTGCGCCATCCTGAGGAGAGTCACGCAGACTCTGCCATCTTCCTTGAGCATCAAGCCATGCTCCCTGAACTATTCTTTTAATACATACATGTTCTTTTGAAAAATGCCCTGTGGGCATGGGGAAAGATGTTACTTTTATAGTATCCTGAATGTTGGCATAAACGTCCAAGAATCAGTAATTTGTTTCTGAAGACTGCATGATATAAAGATGAAGTCATCAGAACACGCTTAGGATTCTCAGTGAAATCATTGTGAAGTGAGCATTGGCATAGTCAATAGGTCTGACCCTTGGCAGGCACAACTTTGGATTTGCCAATGCTTGTTTTGGTTGTGAGTGGTTTCCGTGAAAAAATTGTAAAAACCATGAAAAGATGTCTTCCCATCCATGAGCATGCTTGTGCATGATGATGTGTGGCTGGCTATCTTTGTATATTTTTATGATTGCCCATGATTGCAGACACATACGGTCTCAAGCACACATGCGCATATCCAGGTGGCATCTTTGAACAGTTTTTATTAAAATTAATAAAACACTCAGTGATGGCTGCCAAAGCATGTGGATGCATGAAGATGCATGGCTATGTATAAGTGGCTAGGTTAGATTATTTCCCAAATTAATTAAATATGTGTAGGATATTCAAATATGAAGATATGCGAGTGGCCTGTCCTACTGCTGTGGAGCTGCTGGACTCTCAACAAAGAGGAAAAAATTTTAAAAAGTGAAAAAAGATCCTTTTAGACCAGTGGTCCCTAGCACTTAAGGACACTACTTTTGTGCGGATCTTCCCATTGTGCGAGAACAGAATGCCGTCACTCACAGTCAACTAAGTTAATGATTGCAGTAGACTGATCATATGTGCGGATCTTCCCATTGTGCGAGAACAGAATTCCGTCACTCACAGTCAACTAAGTTAATGATTGCAGTAGACTGATCATATGTTGCATGCTGCAGGTCGTGGAGGTGGCTGGAAGCAAAACGTGAATGTCTCTTTCTCTCTCTCGCTCTCTCTCTCTCTCTCTCTCTCTTTCTATCTCTCTCTCTCTCTCTCTCTCTTTCTGTATATATAAGAGCATAGGAACATTTTTGGGTTTGCCATTAACTTTGGCGCCATTTGACGAATCTTCATGAAACTTTCCAGAGAAAATGTTCATCCATCTGTTCCTTTCTGGAAAGTTTCGGGGAGATCTGTCAAGCCGAGGCCTAGAAAAAAGGGGTGCTTACAGTACCAAATTTTCCCATGCATTTTACATAGATGTTTTTTATAAGGGCTACAATCAAAATGGCTGAATCTAACTACTCAGAAAGTGTGCTCTTTGTGAATTGGTGTAAATATGTTAAAGGTCAAAATATAGTGATATTTTGACAGTTGCTCCTGTGGAAGTCCATCAGTACTCCTGCAGTACCACATATTAAAAAAATAAACCATTCTTATTAGCCAGGAAGCTCTAACCAGGCACCAGGTCAGATCCCTGATGAACAATGGGGTGAAAGACCAGGGTATAGGCTCCATTCTCCAGCTCTCCCTGACTCAAAGGGCCCCAGAAGATGACCCACAGGCTCATAGAGCCCCCCCTTACTTCCATGGAATAGGGAACTCTGACCTATCCCTATATCAGAATCCCAGCAGACCCAGGATGGAAGAACCCAGCCTTGGGCTTCCTTCTTCGGCCTGCAGTATCATATAGTGCATGGGAATAGGTCCCGCAGGCCAGTGAGGTCACCCCTGCAAGTCTGGGTCCAGAAGCTTTTACTGAGCCCCAGGACAGAGCTCCGTGAGGCCCTCCCATAATCCCTTGCCTGATAACCAGCTTGGGCTCCAAGACCCTGGGCCTCAGAGTCCCTGTCACCTCCGGGAGTGAGCGGAATCCTTTTTCAGAAGTCACAGAGTGAAGAGATGGCCATCCTTCGAGTCTGGGCATCTGGTTGCTCTGTGCTCCGGACAACAGATCGCATGCCATGCCTTCCTATGGCACGCCACATGGCTTGGCTGTCCTAGAAGTCCAAATGAGGGCTCATTTTACTCTTTGAATCCCAGACAGGGCTCCAGGAGGCCAGGTGCATTTTCTATGATGGCCCACTCTGTCTCTAAGTGTGCATGGATTACAAGAAAGGGGGTAGACTTGCTTCAGATTGGTAGGGTCAGGGTCCCCAGGATCCCCTTGATGTCTGGTCTTTCTCGCCCAGGTGATGCCAGAGTCTGTATGGGGTCCCAAGTAGGGCAACTGGAGGCTTGAGTCTGCAGCTGTCTTCCAGCCATGCCCGATGTGCTTTTCCTCTGAGTCTTGCTTTCTGGAGAGCTTGCAGGGATGTGAAGCTGCCCTCAACGTGCAGGGCAGGCTGCTCTGAGGCATTTTAGCCAGCACTGTACTGTGATCGTGATGGCCGGGCTGACCTAGAAGTCCCAATGATGGATCATTTGACTCTCCAAGCCCAGGCAGGGCTCTAAGAGGTGTTTGCTCCAATGACCTTCTTTCACCTATAGTGCATTGATTCTAAATGATCCTGCTCTGTGGGGCCTTATTTCAAACTTTGGTGGGGAGAATTGTATTTTGCTGCGGGAACTTCTGGTGGTCATCTTATTTTGCCATTTTTAGATGCCATCTTGGAATTTGGCAGCCTAGTTGTTCTTGTAAGAGGGACTGGAGGGAATGAGTGGGCTTTTAAAGATGGTGGTGGCGCGGACACCCAGTGGACATGCATAGCAGCTGTGCGGCTTGTGCGCTGAAAGGGCACCAAAGGCAAGCATTGTCTGCGCCCATCTGCATCTGGCCCACGTCCAATGCTACTCGCCTTGCCAGTTGGGGATCCAAACTCAGGCAACTAACTCCTTCATCTTTGCTAAGGGATGGGATCATCGAAAGACCAGTTTATTTTGATGTTAGATTTAATTCACTTACTGTGGCTGGTCCTATCTCCTGCCTAAAATGTAAATCTGCCTTTTTTGGATCAATGGGAATATTATACCCCGCGGGCTTAGCTCTCAGGGGCTTGATGAGTCACCATACTTCCATACGTATTTCTTTTTGTTCAAGTACTTTTCATGTAGGACTCATTAATGTGCGATCACCACCTGAATGCAGTCATCAAAGTTTTGTCCTCCTCTATGATCACCGCTTTGACCTCCTATTTATCACGGAGCCATGTCTTAACAGCTGGTTGAACCCGGATGTTGCATCTGCCCTTACATCTGGCTACTCCATCATTCATTGTGACAGATCTGGGTCACAAGTGGGAATAGGATATCATCTTTTGTGAGCAGTTTGAGTACAAAACATTTGAGGCTGACAGTTTAAAACATGCCAAGAACCTTGGTTTCTGCTTTCAATTTAACCAATCTAGCTCTCTGGCAGGAGTTCTAATATACCGTCCACCTGGCCCCTGCTCCAGCTTCCTGAACTCTTTAGGCGGTGCCCTGACTTCTTACATACTTCACTTTTCCAACTTCCCATTATTAGGCAATTTCAACTGTCATGTAGATGATCCCCTTAACCAGGATGGAAGGAGCCTCATGGAAAATTTGGTTGCACTTAACATTTCTCAATGTGTGACTGGTCCAACTCATATAGCTGGCCACTCGTTTGATTTAATTTTTAGAAATCATCCCATGCTTTCCCCTGACACCCCTGAGGCTCAAGTATGATCAGACCACTCTCTCTCCCCTTTTGCACAAGAGTAAGTCACTGCCTTTCTGGAAATAGGCCCATAGGCTTGAGCAAAGTATGCACTCGGAAATGGGGAAAAATGTCCAGTGAAAATCTGACCAATCATCTGGCACATTCCTCTCCTTGTCCTATGTGAGAGTTGTCTAAGGACCAAGAGCTATATAATTGCTGGATTCAGGGTAGCTTAGATAAGCTTGCCCCCCAAACCAAGCCTGGCCAGAACCGCATAGGCAAATTGGCTCCTTGGTTTACAGCATCCCTAGCCAAAGAGAAGCTGGTCTGTAGACAGTTTGAAAGAAAATGGAGGTCTCAATACAGCCTTTACAACAAACACATTTACAGAGCTGCTTTAACTCTTACTAAAGACTGTTTTTCACCGCTCAGATTGAATCTGCAACTAATAAACCAAAGAAAGATTGCTAAGTCATTCCTTCATCCCTCTAAAAGAGATCTCCTTCCCACTCAAACTCTATGCGATAATCTTTCAAATTACTTTGAAGAATAAATTCTCAACATCCAGGTGAGTTTTAATCACATTTCCAATAGGGTACCTACCCCTCCAGGTGTAGGATAGGACTCTTTGTCATTTGTCAGTTCTGGCCGTCTTTCAGCCCATTTCCGTCCAGCATTCAGAGCAATATCTTCTGCACTGCACATCACGTTCCCCTTAGGACCCCTGTTCTTCCATGGTCTTTAAGAAAGCTACTGAAGCTATTAACCTATTTTTAATAACATTTTGAATGTCTTCCTCTATTTTGCTCTGGTTCCAGAGTCTTGGAAACTGGCTGTGGTCAAACCACTACTAAAAAACATACTGCCAACTCAAAAATCCTAGTCAGTTTTAGACTCATCTATCTTCTTTCTGCCCCAGTTAAGATGCTAGAATATTGGTTAATGTCCAGTTCATGGATTTCCTTGAAAATTTCCGCAGTTTTCACCCTTTTCAATCAGGGTTTACTCCTCAGCACTCCACAGAGAAAGCACTGCTAGAAGTCTCAGAAACAATACCATTTACGTTAGATAAAGGTCATAACGCTGTTTTGATTCTTTTGGATCTGTCTGCAGCGTTCAACACCATTTCCCACTCAGTTCTTCTCCAATGACTCAGAGAAACTGGTATCTTAGGGCAGTCCCTGGCCTGGTTATAGTCCTTTCTTCAGAGCAGGAGGCAGGTTATATCTATTGGTCAGTTCGCCTCAAATGAAAAGACTCTGAATTTTGGGGTTCCTCAGGGCTCAGCATCAAGTCCAACCCCTTTTCAATATTTATTTACCTCCTCATATGTCGCTTATCGATTATTTTGGTATTGCGTCCACAACATATGCCAACAATAACCAATTGGTCTTGTCTTTGGACAAAAGTTCCTCTGGTTCAAAGCCCAATATTAAGAACTGTTTTTTAATTAGTGTCCACTGGATGGAACGTAAATCCCTGAAATGTAATATTGACAAGACAGAGTTTCTTTTATTTGATCAGGATAATTTATTTTCTCCTCAGTAGGAGTGGCCTGACAATCTCCCGTCTCCCCCTCTCCAGTCAAAGTGGCTCGCAATCTCTGCATCAAATTCGATTGCTCACTCTCTTTTCACTCCCAAGTTGTATTTGATTCCTGCACTTGTTTTTCCATTATTAAATCATTAAAGAATTTCTTCAAATAGATTCCTTTGACAGTAAGGAAATCTGTAGTACTAGCACTTATCACTTCACGATTACACTACTGCAATAGATTATATCTAGGAATTAATAAACATTTATTACATAAACTTCAAGTGGTCCAAAATGCTGCAATTAGACTGGTTCTGAAACTACCAGGGAGAAGTTCAGTTTCTCAGGGAGTTCGGAAATGGCATTGGCTCCAGGTCCAGACACGGATTGTTTTTAAGACTCTGACTTTGGTCTTCAGAGCCTTCCACCACTCAGGCCCTTTATATTTCTGTTACCGTTTTAAACATTACAAGCCATCAAAAACCATGAGATCTTCCCACCTTAATTTATTAGCTATCCTTGTTTTCAGACTCAAAACAAAGGTAGGTAAATCTCTCTCTGTAATGGGGCCCAAAATCTGGAATCAGCTCCCTGTCCCACTCAGATTTACTAACAGTGAAATGGAATTCAGGAAACATCTCAGAACTTGACCTTTTTCTCTATCCGATGATTCCTGATTTCAAGGTTCCCATTTCTCTCCTCAGTTCTTCATAATACAATCTTCTGTGTTAGGTGATGATTTACTTTGTTTGCTACTGAGCTAGCGCCAGGAAGCTCAGTCATGAGTGACAGTGTGATTTACAAATACGTCATATCATATCATATCATACCGTATCATATCATATCATATCATTACAAGAAAGACAGGTAGCCTTTCTCTGGATTATTAGAGCCAAGGTATGAGTGTCCCCATTGTCCTCCAGTCTTACTCTCTCAAGTGCCACGAGGGACTGGGCTGGTCCCGCAGAGCCCGGATTCTGTGGCTGTCTTCCAGGTCTGTACAATGAGCCTTTCCTCCAAGCCCTGCTTCCCAGACCAGGCAGGGATGCAAAGCTGACATGCCCGTGTAGGGTAGCCTGCTCGGAGACAGTATAGCCAGCACTGTTTTCTGTTTGATTTAGCAATGACTGGGCCAAGAGGCAGAAGTCCAGCTGGACCTGGCGTAGAATCCCATGGCCCTGGGCTCCCTTCTCTGTCTCATTGTTTCGAAAAGTCCCTGGGATGGGGTCCTGTGGGCCTTGGGAGGTCTCCCTTGCTGGTCTGGGTTTAGAAGTTTGAACTGGGCCCTGGGTCAGAGCTCCATGAGCCCCCCCCACCCCCTCATTGGCCCTTGCCTGATACCCAGCTCGGGCTCTGAGAACCCAGGCCTCAGAGTCCCTGACTTCTCCAAGAGGGAGCAGAATCCTTTTTTCATAAGACACAGCTCACCCAGATGTCCGTCCTTCGAATCCATCTTGCATGGTCACGCACCATGCATTCCTATGGTGTGCCCAGTTGTTCAGTCAGCCCTGGAGGTCTTAATGAGGGCTCATTTGACTCTTCGATTGAAGCCAGGGATCCAGGAGGTCAGGTTCAGTTTCTCAGATGGCCTCCTCTGCTACTCAGTGTGCACAGATTACAAGAAAGGAGAGTAGACATACTCCGGATTAGTAGGGACAGGGATCTTGGGACCCCTTGTTGTCCGGTCAGTTACAGGTGCTGCCTGGATCTGTGGCTGCCTTCCAGTTCAGTCTGATGGGCCTTTCCTCTGAGTATTGCTTCCTAGAGAGCAGGAAGTAAAGCAAAGCTGACATCCCTGTGAAGTGCAGCCTGCTCTGGGGCGTTTAGCCAGCACTGCACTATGATTGATTGGGTACACTTGGTTCATTTAGGGAAGGACTGCTTCGCCAGCCTCAGCAGTTGTTTCAAGCATAGAGCTTCCATCCTGCTTGGACTGTCCAATGCAATGGTCAGCCACACAGCAGAGAAGTGGTCTGACCAAAGTGGATGGGGTGGGTGGTGTTAGTCCTGGATACTGCCTGGTGATCTGGACCTCGCACCCCTCTCCGCTGCCCTTCTCCACCCAGTGCATTTCTGCAGCAGTTCAGAATGACAGGTCCCTGATGTCACTCCACCTGCCCAGTCCAGGACACAGCATCCCTGTGTCTTGCTCAGGCTGCACCTTGACCCTGTGAAGACACTGTGAAGAAACATGAGAGGAGTAAGAAGAGGGGAGACACTTGAGCTGCTGATAAAATACCAGTACTCTACTAATTTTTTCACTTACACATTGAAGGCAGGGGGTGAGGCCCGTGGGGCTATTGCTTCTGCCTCCAAGTGCCTGGTCCTGCCATTTGGGGCCCGCTCCAGGGTTCAGTGGAAGGTAGGGAATTTGACAGGGGCAGTACACCTGTCAAGCAATAACTCAGGTGTCCTAAGGTGAACTCAGGGAGAACAGAAATCTCATGTGAAGCAGAAGGGCAAAAGCTCATTTGATCTCAATTTTCAGTATGAATACAGACCATGAAAGCAGGGCTTTATGATCCTTTTCAGTTTTTGGGTTTCAAGCAGGTGTCAGAAAAGTTACCACAGGAATTACTAGCTTTTGGCGTCCAATCGTTCAAAGACATCTTACTTTTCGATCCATCTATGTCAGCTCTTCCTATCATGGTGAAGCAGAATTCAACAAGCGTTGGATTGTAAACCCACTAATCGGGAATGTGAGCTGGTTGAGACCATTCCGAGACAGGTTAGTTTTCCTCTTGTGATGATGTGTTGTTTCAATAGTAACTCTGCTCAGTACAAGAGGTACCACAGGTTCAAATATTTGGTGCATGTGCTTGGACGTGGAGCTAATGGGGCGAAGCTACCATATGTGGGAATATCACTGACAACTCTAAGTCAGAATCACCACAAAACCACAACGATACCACAGTGCTGTGAAGCCTCGGTTGGCCTGATATATCCTGCCTCTCGGCTGGTGCATAGAGTAGCTCATTTGGGGGACTGGAGCATGGACAGAAGGGGCCGGCCTCCATCACCCTTAGTGCACTGCATTTTCGTGGAGCCCCTGTTACTAAATCATTTGTAGACAACTTGATTCTGGGTCAGGTTTTCTAGGTGATCTATTGAAAGTCATCCTCTGAGCAAAGCTTTTGTCTCTGTCTGTCAGTGCCTGTGCCCACCTGTGTCCCTCTGCCACCCAGCCAGTAGGAGGGACAGGGTGCGGGCCCATGGGAGGCTGCCTCCACCATGTGCAGTGTGGCACAGGGGCCTTCCCCTCCCACGTTGCATCACCAGGTGCAAAGATGGTGGCACGATCCCGCAAAGGAAGGCAGGGTGACATGGTGGCAGAGTGGGCACCAGCAGAGCGTCCTGGAGGAAACAAGTCAGTTTGTGTTCTGAAGAAGGAGCTTTCTGACCTATGGTCACCAGGTCTGTGAGCTGGGCCGGCCTACCAGATGACCAGATGACCAGTCAATGGCTGACTGACCAGATTACAGGCTGACTGGCAGCAGCGGCTAACTCTGGCTTGTGTCTCCCTCGAGGTTCTGTGGGGGCTAATAGTTAAAAAATGGCTTTCCAGGCAGGCCAAGGGGAAAGTGGGGATTGGCAGGGGCATAACTTTCAGTAGTTCCCCAGGCTCGTCACCAGGAAGGTGAAAGGCACCGACACAGGGCACCCTTATTAAATGGATTGTGGTGACAGGCCCTACCCATGGTGTGGTGACTGCATACTGTATGGGACTCACATGACCCTCTGAGGTATGAAGCAGAGACCAAACATGAAGGCCCAGTCTCCAGGCAGAACCTGGGGCAGGGTGGCTTCAGACCAAGGAGGAGTCTATGGCACCTGCAGGCTGAACAGCTCCCACAATCCCCCATAAGAGGTGGGCAAAGCTATGGCTATCACCAGGTAGGCCCAGTCTTTGCAAACAAAGGAGCCAGGCACTGGGCAGAGCCACCTACCGTACACCGGCCTGTGTAGCATCAGACTGAGTCTAGGGATCCTGCAGGCTGAACAGCTCCTGTACTCTCACTGAGGGAGGCCAGGAATTTGCAGGCCTGTGGTGCCAGCCTAAAGGCAGATCCAACTACCTTCCCCAAAGAAGGGTGGCGTCCCACCCACAAGGGTTTGGGAGGTTTCAAGATTTCCAGCAGTTAGCTTGTCTGCTTCATGTTTGCAAAAACATCACCAGTGACGACGTTTCATTCTCACGGCCAATCCACCTAATGGACGAGTATGGGTGTGCCAACTCTGCGAACCACATCACCAGCCCAGCCTTCCTAATTAGAACTATGCCCAGTCCTAATCATAAGGTCACAGCTATTAAAAGACCTAAAAACAAGCATTCTGAATTTTGGAACCTTCTCAAAAGTTACTGTTTTTCTAATTAAATACTGAGCTGCTACTTATTAATACTCGTCTTTTTCGGTAAGAAAAAATGGCAGTTACATCTCTCTGTGCCATCCAAAATAACAGTACAATGCTATCACTGCCAGTTTCCAGCATGGAAGCATTTTGTAAACAGTGAGCATGAGGTGGCCCGGCGGATAGCACGAATGGTCGAAAAAGGTCACTGTGATGGACTGATGGACGAATATAACATGTACCCCTTTCTTTGAAAAATATACTAATGCAAGTATAAGATGTTACGTAAAAAAGATGAAAACATGTTGCAAAAGATCACAAAGGATGTAACCAGTAAAACATTGATATTTACATTTTCTATTTTCCTAGGTGCTACTACTATTTTAACACTGAACAGAGACTTCTACTGCGCCTTGATCTGACTCTGTGTAACTGTGTATGTCCTCTGCCCAATTGTCGTAACTATCTCTTGTTGTAACTCTTGTACTTGTCCACTGATGTACACGTCCGAGTTTAACTACTAGTACTATAACCTGCCTTAACCCTGTATCCTCTGTGTTGTAAAGCACTCTGATGCCTTTGGGCCATTTCTGCACACTATAAAACTGCATAAATAAATAAATAAATAAATAAATACTAAAAACCACGGTATGCCCGAAGAGAGCAACCCATCAAAGTGCTGGGAACATCCAGCTCTGCTTACTGCTGCTTCTGCAATCATCTGAGGTGAAATGCAAATAAGGAACATTATGGACTGCCAGCAGAATACCTTCAGGTAGTTGTATGTGCTTGCTAAAATATAATTGGATCCATGTATTATTAATAATAGCAGAAGGTGAAAAGTAAATTTAAGGTCACATTTAAACATCAACAAATACTAGCAATGAAAGTCCTTTCCCCGTAAACACATCCAAAGACACCGCATTATGGAAAATAATATTGGTGCATGCGTTCAAACAGTCGTTTGAAAATGTTGATCTTATTTTAACTGTTTGGTCATGGCTATTATTATTAGCATTATTATTATTATATTTTTTATTATTACCATTATAATTTTTATTGTTGCTCGTTATTATTCCTACTAGTAGCAGCAGTAGTAGAAGAAGTTTTAGGAATGTTATCTTGTTTTGTGAATAGTAACAAGAGTTTGTTACACATATAAATTCAAAAAATGTTATTTAGAGGAGAAAGACTGTTGTGAAAAGAATATTTTTATACAATTTAACAACATTTATAACTACTAAGGAGAGAAGGGGTTAACAGAAAAACCTAAATGCAGGAAGGCAGGAATGGCAAATGTAGGTACCGATAGCAAAATCAATGCAAGAAGTTGAATGAGAGCTGCAGAAGTTAAAAAAGCTATGTACTATGTCACTATATATAGGTCAATGATATCGACAAATAATAATATTGCATTCACTATGTTGATCCAATCACTACTATGCACAGTAAATATATGTTTATACTATTATTAACTACATCTACTGACCTATGCTTAACTTCAACAACAGAAAGGTGATGGATGGAAAGCTTAAATTAATCACTGCCACCAGCAATCGCTTGGGCCACATTCCAGTCAATAATGAGACCTAAATTCGTAGTCATTGGTCGGGAACAGACTAATCTCATTAGAAACCGGGTCAGAATGGATTTTTTTAAGGTGGGCTGTAGTCTAGAGTAGCAACGTAGTTGTAAAACGATGGACTAAAACTAGGCGCGAGTGATTGCCAATGGCTAAGTTTAAGCATTCCAACCATCATCAACCTCTTGTTGTTGCAGTTTATGTCTATCATCAAAAAAATTGGAGCAACAGAGGGAATATAGCCAGGTTGCCCTCCACTCACAAAGTTCATACACCAATGACCTGGTTACGTAGAACACTGCAACTTTTTAATGTTACATCAACAAACAGGGGATATTTATATACTCCTAGGTTAGGCTACGCTTGTTTATCAGTCGTGCCCATCCCCAAGTGTTCTTTTCTAAAAGTTTTAAGTTTGTCAACCAACCGCACACAAGGTCACATCAGTTAAAGAAAAAAGGTGAGGGAAGTCAGAAAGTACCTCACGTAAGCACCATCCATAGAGCTACTGGTTGGTACTCACCAGTTTGCTCACGTTGTCATCATCGGTAACTTTCATGACAAGAAAAGAAAAGAGAGAGTTTTTGCCCAAGGCATCACACATGAAAAAAGCAAAAACGAGGAGAAATAATGCATTTCTCCTCGTTTTGCCAACTTAAGACCAGGTTTCACCTGGTCTTAATTTTGTCGCTGCCTCCTATGTATGCTGCCCTTGTACATAGGGGGCAGCGTCAAATCAATGGGTCCTGGGTCGGAAACAGTTGTTAACCAATCCGGTGCCACGAATAGATGCAGGGGCGTTTTTTTAGCTATCACAACACTCCACTTTAAACGCAGTAAGACCGCGGGCGCCATCTTTTAATTGTCAACGACCGTCTGCAAGGCAATTGGTGTTTACTACACAGTGCAGCGGCCGGATTTTATACTCTGTAGGTGTTATAGTACTTCATCTAAATTTCAAGGTGTTCCCTACATCGCATATTACAGCGGCCAATTTCGTTGCATTGTAGGTATTATAGTACTTTGTCTACATTTCATGATATTCCCTAGATTGCACAGCGGGGGACATAATCAACCCAGAACTATCAAGTCTCAACTTCATACGTTTAATAAAAGGAAAACGTGTTAATACGCTCGTCCATATATCATATATGCCTGATGTAGGTGATGGAGCAAGGTTTCATAAATGAAACTTGCTTGTATTCAATCCTCCTCACAGTATTAATTTATTAAACTTGTATTGTTAATACTAACCTTTGCATTCACTACACAAAAGAAAAAGATGCTTGCCTATGTGTTTTACTAATGAATAACGCTTGTCTGTAATCCAAAATGGCCGCTATGCGCGGGAAAACTCAAGGCGCATGTCGCAACCATATCACATGGTGTGACGTCTTTCTTTGCTTGGTGGGAAACTTCTGCTTCTGCGCAGTGTGCATTAAAATGGCTGCTCAATGTTTTCACATGCTTCTGCTTGCTCTCATGTCATTATTAAATTGTCGTTTCCTAACGCTACTAACGCGGGATAGTATATATATTTAATTGGGAATAGAATAGAAATAGTGGGTATACAGTGAAACATTTTATTTGTGATTCTAATATTTTCTTCTTGCACTTTTATTAGTTCAGTAAACTTGGGCCTGGGTTGGTGTTCTGAAACTCGAGAGGCAACTGGTTCTGCGCATGTGTCCTGTGTGCCTGCCAAATGAAGTCAACCTGGACGAAGTCCAAGGCCGTAACCTGATGGCCGAAGATGTTGTACTAGCACTTTCCTGTCATACATTGATACAATGTCTATGAAAATTGGTTTACATTTGTCATGAGACGGGTGGGAAATAAAGCAAATGTATTAATTTGAAGGGGTGGGAACGTAAAGACAATAGGCTTTACAATTTAGGCCAAATCAACATGGTGCGAGAATCCACCTCCTGTCCCTGTCCAATCAGAAGTAGTGGTCCCATATTTTAGCAACATTAAGGGGAGGTACATGGGCGTAGAAGGGTATAATAGAATATAGCATTAGTTAATTAGTTAGAAGGAGATGCTGCAGAGAACAGGCGTCCATGCTGCCAGAGAGCTTCTAGAGCTGACTCTCAGAACCCACAGAAGAGCTCCAGACTGCCAAGCTGATCGGTTGCTGACTGAATCCCTGTCCAGAAGAGGTCCTGAGGAGGGGGCGGCGGAGTCCATTAGAAGGAAGGCACGGGAGAATCGAGAGAAGTCGAGTATCAGAGAGGGGAACGACGCAGGCGTCGTTGTAGAGAGGTCACCGGTCCGGTCCTGATCCTGGAAGAAGTCTTTGCTCTTCATCCTTCCTGGGTCCTATCCTTTCAACTCCTTGGCTAAGGGGTTTGGTTCTCGCACTTAAGTAATTATAATGCAACCTTTAGTTGCGCTGCTGTCTCTATCTTCTCCTCTTCTTTAAACACCGTCATTGATTAGCAATAATCATTTTTATGCTTAATCTTGGGTATTGCGATAAAGTACCATGTGGCTCTGTATTTTACTCTGCTAAATCTTTAGATAAACATTTTAAAACTTCCTGACTCAGTGGTTATTTCAGGATTTTGTATTATAATGAATGTCACTCATTTTAAATTTCCCAATTAGCAAAGGATTCATTGGTAAGTCATTACTCTTCAATCAGAAGGTAATTGGTAGCAGGGATTTTGATAGAGAGTAACAACTGATAAACCCAGCGTAAGTATTAGCGTAGTGTGAATGTATGGGCCCAAATGAGTATCTGGTGTATGAGTGTTGTTTGCTGATATCGCGCTGGATCAGTTTTCTGGTTATCAGAGGATGGTTACTCTTTGTTAATTGGGTAATGAGAATTTTATTTGTATTTTTATGAACTAAGATCCGCTTAAATTTTGAGTATTGTTTTATGTTGTCCAGAATACTCCGGGGTAAAAGGAATAGCGGATGGTAAGTGGAAGCCATACTGCAGTGAGGTTATCTGTCAGGCAGAATTAGTACTGAAAAGTTAAGCAGGACTTTCAGTACTCATTAGGGACTCTATACGTGTGAGTAATAGCAAAAAGAGTACGCTGGTAAAAATTTGATGTTATATCACCTAGAAGGGGTAACATTGGAGAAGTAACAGGTACTTCTGGAGCTTGTGTGAAGAGTAGACGGAAGTGTTTTACTCGTAGTGTATGTTTAGTAAACGGAAAGGTTTTACTAAGTGTGAGAGAAAACTATCTTTTCTATTTTAGAGAAACTGGCACGATAGCGAATGTTTTATGTTGTTACTGAAATTTAATTAAGATTTATAGAGAAAATAAGTTTGCGTAAATTTTTTGTAAAGGGAGGGTCAGTTGCCGGAGAGGGAGCTAACGTCACTAAACGCCGCGCTCGGATTGGTTGAATCAGCGGGTGTGGAAAAACCCTTGTAAAGGAGGGGTCAGTAGTCAGGAGCAGTACTGACGTCATAGGTGCCACGCTGGGATTGGTTAAACCAGCAAGGACAGAAAAGAGCAGATTGTAAAGGAGGGGTTGACAGATAAACGTCACCAAAAGGCCGCGCAAGGATTGGTTCAGAAATAAAAGTTAGCAGAGACTTGATTGGTTGATATTTAGAAGCTAAAATCTTAGTGGATAAAGATTGCATGTTAAAACGCGATCCGACTTTAACAGGAACTCGTCCGGATAGGAGATTCCTAGGTTTTGCAGAATATAATTTTGTACACCGAAGATTAGATAGAATGTACGGAGAGAAGAGAAAAATGTCCTTTCTGCAAAAGATTAAGAACTATTTTAAAAAGGATAAACCACTCAAAACTAGAGAAGGAATTATTATTCCACCAGCTAAAACGCCCGCTTCATTTATGATGATGGAGAGAGGTTATCATACTTGTGTATGGATGGAGAATTGGATAGAATATACCAAAAATGATGGAATACTAGCATTTCCCAAGAATGGCACGTTCAATGGGCGAATTCTTCAAAACTTGAGATTGAGGATGAATGACTTAGAACCCAGACCTAGATTAACTCAGTACGAAGCTCTAGAAGAATGGGAAACCGAGGCATTTGAGCGGGATAGATCTAGAAGTAATAGGAGTTATCCAGGATTTTTTCCCAGATATCTACGTGAGTCTAGGGATGGTCAGATGAAACAATGGAGAAGGGCAATGATTACAGAAGGATTATATCCATTGTTCTCAGCAGAGGAGAAATTAGGAAGTAAGTGCACAGAAAAGACAAAACATTTAATGAGAAATGAGGAGTCTGAAGACGAAATTATGGAGGAAATGTTAAGAAATCCCCCACCATATCAGGAAGGGACAAGTGGATGCACCCCAAGTGCACCACCAAAAACTCCATTAGTGCCACAAGTAATGCATGAATTCACCCCGAGTAGAATACTTCATGACAAAGAAAAGGAAGCCCTAGAACAGACCAGAGCAGAATTAATACAGAAAATAACTCAGATAAAAGTACATCCTGATTCGTTGACCATACCTGTAACAATTGGTCCAGTAGTTCCATTATATGGTACTCAGGGAAGCTGTCCTCCACCGATACTTACACCTACTCCTGTGAATAATCCAAAACCTGAAGCTCCAGTTATAATTGAGGATCAATTTAGTGACTGTGAATCCACAATATCACTCATGGACTTGCCTATTCGAGGTTCTGTAAATAGTACTCCAAGAAAAGATGTACCTGGAGGTTCAAAAGATGTAAGTTTAGTAACTTCATCAGGAGCAAAAAGTGCTACCATAGTAACACCTGAAGATTTAGAAAGATGGGTGCAAGGGTCAGTTAAACAGTGCACACCTCCGAAAATAATGGACATTCATAAATTGAAAGTCGAATTAGAAGAAATAATAGCAGGAAATGTAGGACTAGAATGCTTAAATACCTATGATGAAGAAGAATTATTGTTCCTATGCAGGAGTATCACCAGAAATGTAAGGATATTCCATGAAAAATTATCCAATTTAGCACTACAGATGGGAATAGAAATAGGGAGATCAAAGGTACTACAGAAACCCTATAGAGCAGAATTTTCAGACAAAGATTTAGAAAATATGAATGCCTCTGGAAGAAGATTACAAATAAGAGAATTAATGTTAGTTTTGCAAAAATGGGGAGACCTAGATAAATGGAAAACTAGGTGGGCCAAGAAAAAGGAAGAAGCACGAACAAGTAGAACAGCATCAGAATATGTGATGAAGGAAATCAGGGAAAGCAGATCAAATGTATCCGATGCGAGAAGTTGCGGGAGGAGGATATGTACATGTCCCATGGAGCAGACAGGATATTTTGTCATTTACGAATGATTTTCCAAAATTGAGAGAAAAACCAATTGAATGGTACAAGCAGGTTGATAGGTTTGTGAAGGTGTCAAAGGTATTGTTGAAGGATTTGGATGGTTTGTTTGACATAGTGGTACCTGCCGATTTATGGACAGATTGCAAAATCACAGTCGATTGGCCTAGTGATGAATATCCTAGAGATCCGAAGACAGGTGCCCCGTCAAATGATGTAATGAAAAAGTATCACCAAGTGATAACTTACCTGAAAGGGAAAATACCACCGAAAGAAACAGATTGGGTAAAAATAGATCGAACTACCCAAGAAGCTAATGAATCAGTACATTCTTACTATGAGCGTCTATTGCAGGTATTTAAACAGTATAGTGGATTTGAGGACATTGGAGACAAAAACATGAGTCAGTTTGTGTATCGATTTGTTTATGGTTTAAAGCCAGAAATTTGTCAGATGATTAAACAGCATATGCTGTGTTGGCAGGGAAAGCCCATAGATGAGATTCTGAAGTATGCAAAATATTGTGGAGACGATATTGAGGATAGACACAAGAAATTGCAGGAAAAAGTGATGTGGGCTCAGGTGAAAATGGCAGAAAAGCAGGGAATTAATTTGGAAAATCCAAGTGAAAATCCAGGAAAAGATTCTGGAATGAATGGTGATGCTGGCGATGGTGGAAAGTTTAGAGGACGAATGAGTAGAGAAGAAGCTAAAAAGAAATTTCCTTGTCATGGATGCAGAAAATTGGGGCATTGGAAGGATGAATGTAAAAAGATCCGGAATAATAATAGCCCAAATCAAAATTTAAATCCACAGATGCAGAATGACTCACAGCAGGGTGCAAATCCTCAGAGTCAGTTGCCACCTGCACCTATTCAGGGTAAAGTAAGCAGAGCAAAGCATGGTACAGACATCGGATATCAGGGAGGAAGTGGTAAGAATGATTATATGACATCACAATTTCTTTTGCAGGACGATTTCTGTCAATACAGTCCATGACGGTGCCTAGGAGAGGGGAAGAAGGAGTGCATACTTGGCGCATCCTTACAGGTAGATCAGTCAGGTCCATATGTTGAAGGGAATGTGAAAGGTAATAATATTACTTTCCTTTTGGACACTGGTGCTACCCGGTCTACTGTGAGAACAGCAGACATTCCAGACCTTCCTCTCTCTGGTGAAAATATCCAAGTAGTGGGGGTAGCTAATCAGCGGATTAGAACACCTCTTACTGAACCCATGGAAGTTAAAATTGGAAACTTCAGAGAAATGCATCAATTTGTAGTGTGTGATTCTAGTCCAGTAAACTTATTAGGTAGGGATTTATTGTGCAAAATGAATTGTACCATTTTCTGCACACCGGATGGTGTGGCAGTTCAGACACCAGATGAAGACCATGTATATAAAATTATGATTGCAAAACAAGGTACAGAAGTGGATGAAATGTTTTCGTTAATAACAAAAGATGAGTTGCCAGAAGAATTAAAAGGTACAGTAAACCCCATAGTATGGGATTTCACTGGAAAAGAAGTAGGACTTATGGCTAAAATAGATCCAGTTAAAATTACTGTAAAGGAAGGTGCAATTTTCCCAAATACCAGACAGTACAAAATGAGTGCAGAAGTAAAAGCAGGAGTCATTGAAGAAATAAATCGAATGGTAGAACAAAACATACTAAAAGAAGTAATGAGTAGCCCATGTAATTCACCAATAATGGGATTAAAGAAACCTAGTGGAAAATATAGGATTGTTCAGGACCTGAGGAAAATAAATAAGATTGTAGAACCATGTTGTCCCATAGTACCAAATCCTGCAGTAATTCTATACCAGATTCCGTGGAGTGCAGGGTGGTTCACAGTAATTGATTTGTGTCAAGCGTTCTTTTCAATACCATTACATCCAGACAGCCAGTATCTTTTCTCATTTAAATTTGAGAACAAGGTCTATGTGTGGAATCGTGTTCCTCAGGGGTACACAGAAAGTCCTTCTATTTTTAACCAGATATTGAAAAAGTGCCTTGAAAAACTAGTGATGCCAGGAAGCTCAGTTTTAGTGCAATATATCGACGACTTATTGGTGGCATCGAACACCAGAGAGGACTGTGTTGTTGATTCCATAGCATTATTAAATCTTTTGGCAGAAGAGGGACATAAAGTCTCACCTGAAAAATTGCAATTTTGTACAACAGCTGTTAAGTATCTGGGACACCAAATTGAGAGAGGAAAAAGAAGAGTAACAGCTGAAAGAGTAGCTTTAATAAAGAAAATGCAAATGCCTGTAACACAAAGACAAGTGAGAATGTTCCTAGGAATAGTAGGTTACTGTCGACAATGGATACCAGGATTTTCCATGTTAGCTAAGCCCTTAATTAACATAACAAAGAAGAAAGCAAAGGACCCTGTGGAGTGGGAGGATGAAAGTGTAGAAGCTTTTGTAAAATTGAGAAATGCCTTATGTTCAGCACCTGCCTTAGGCATGCCTGATTATAAGAGAGAATTTGCATTGTTCTGTCATGAGAGAGAAAATTGTGCACTTTCTGTCCTAACTCAAAGACATGGACTAGAAAGACGTCCTATAGCATATTTTTCTGCTACATTGGACCCAGTAGCAGCCGCATTGCCAGGATGCCTAAAAGCAGTAGCGGCTACTTGTTTGAGCATTGAACAAAGTGAGTCAATTGTGATGGGACACCCTGTAAAAGTGTATGTTCCACATGCAGTTGTCATTCTGTTGACAAGAACCCGAACTCAGCATCTTACTCCTAGTCGGCTGACTAAATATGAAAGAATAATAATGGGAGCTGAAAATGTGAACATGGTAAGGTGTACTATAATAAATCCAGCAACCTTACTACCAGACCCATATCATGAGAGAATTAAAGATGATGAAGACGATGAACATGATTGTATACAAATTACAGAATTATGCACAAAACCACGCCCAGATATAGAGGAACAGCCTCTTAAAAAGCCAGACAGGGAGCTATTTGTTGATGGTTCATGTCAAAGACATGAAGATGGTAAACTAACTGCTGCCTATGCGGTATGTGAATTAACTGGAATAGTTGAAGCATCCTATTTACCAGGAGTCAAATCTGCACAAGGAACTGAATTGATAGCTTTGATAAAAGCATGCAAAATTGGGAGGAATCAGAGAGTGACCATATTTACAGATAGCCAATATAGTTACGGGGTTGTGCACGATTTTGGCCAACTATGGATGCAGAGGGATTTCATGACTTCTTCAGGATCCCCCATTAAAAATGGACAATTTGTAAGGGAATTGCTAGAAGCAATACAATCACCAAAAGAATTGGCTGTGGTGAAATGTGCCGCACACCAGTCAGGAGATGACTGGGTGGTAGTCGGCAACAGATATGCAGATCTGGTGGCTCAACATTGTGCCAAAACCAGAATGTCAGTCAATAAGAGGGTGGAAAGAATGGGAATCAGCTGCCAACTTATGCTGTATATGCCACCTGAAACTTGGAATGAGGTGAAGAAATTGCAAGATGAGGTTGATGAAAATGAGAAGAATTTGTGGATCAAAGTGGGTTGTTCCCAAAGAGGAGATGATGAAGTGTGGATCAGTGCTGATGGCAGTCCAGTCATGCCAGACTGTTTACTCTCACAAATGGCTAGAATGCATCATGGAGACACACACATAGGGAGAGATGCAATGATTAGGCTGTTCAGACAAAATTGGTACAATCCCAAATTCAGAGCTGTTGCAGAGAGTCTTTGCCAGAGATGTCTAACTTGCCAGATGCATAATCCGGGGAGGAAGACAGTAATTGGATTTTGGAAAATTGGAAAGGCAGAGGGTCCATTTATGAGACTTCAGTTTGATTTCATACAGTTACCACCATGTAGAGGGCTGAAATATGTACTAGTCATAGTGTGTCTGTTTTCAAAGTGGGTGGAGGCTTACCCTACTAGGAGAAATGACAGCATTACAGTTGCAAAACTGTTGCTACGAGAGCTCATTCCTAGGTTTGGTTTTCCAGTAACTTTGGAATCAGATAGAGGAAAACATTTTAACAGCGAAGTGATTCAAATAATCTGTGAAGCATTTCAAATAAAACAGAAACTGCACTGTGCATATCGTCCAGAGGCTTCTGGAGTGGTTGAACAATTGAATGGCACTATAAAGTCAAGATTGGGAAAAATGTGTGCATCAACATCATTAGAGTGGCCAGATGCATTGCCACTTGTTCTAATGGGACTCAGAAGTATACCTGACAGAAACACAGGATTGAGCCCCCACGAAATAATGATGGGAAGAGCAATGAGACAAACACATGTTCCCACAAACAAACTGGTGAATATATCTGATGATATGGTTCTGGACTATTGCAAAGGATTGGCTGACCTAGTGCGTTCTGTCTCTCATCAGGTTGGAGAAGACGCAGTTTCCAGGCAGCCCGAGCAAGAACATGATCTGAATCCTGGTGACTGGGTGGTAGTGAAGAATCACACCAGAGAAACGTGTCTATCACCTAAATGGGACAGACCGTGTCAAGTTATACTGACAACGAATACAGCAGTGAAGTGTGCCGGATTTCCTAATTGGATCCATGTAAGTCACACCAAGAGAGTACCAGATCCCGAGGAAGAGAATCCTCAGACAACGCCAATCACTGAAGAAGCTGAAGGTTGCCCAGCTGAAGGATCTCAGGTTCGAGATTCCGAAGAAGCTGAAGAAGATCAACCGAGCACAAGTCAGGATTGGATACCAGTGGTAGAAGTTCCTGAAGTATACCACAGAACAAGAAGTCAAGTGAAATTGAAAGAAATTGAAGAAGATCAGATAGGTGAAGAAGAAGCAGTTCAGGAACAAGAAGAAAAGACTTTAAGAAATCCTGAACAAGGTCAGTTAGGGAAAGAAAACTGGACTCAAAACAGTGAAGACCTAATAGACTTTGATCAGGGACAGACAGGTCTAGAAGAATCCGGTCAGGCTGCAGAAGTTCACAGTGCAATAAGCCCTGGTCAGAACAAGTTAGATCAAGAAGAGTACACAGAAGAAGAAAACCTTGAAAAACATGAACTTGAATAAATAAATAAAGAACAAGGTCAGTTATTGGAAACTCACAGCGGAGCTGTTACAGAGAAACCAATCAGACCTGAAAAAGACAAAACAGAAGAAAAAGTGATCAAAGAAAACAAAGCAGTACTAAGCAGTGAAATTAACGAGATCTCTAAAGACGAAAACAAAGAAACAGTGCCGACAAAGAAAACAAGAAAAGGAGATCATTGGCCGAGTGTCATTAAAAGAGTGAAGTACCACATAACAACCAGAAGTGAAGATCCAGATCAAGTGAATGAAGTGACAAGTCAAAATGAACAAGAACTTAAAACTGCAAAAAGAAGAAGTAAAAGACTGAAACTTGTGAATAACAAATTCAAGGGTCCTGACTGGACTTATATCATCCTTGAAGATTTTGAAAGCTCAGAATCAAGTGACAGTGGTGGCGAAGGAACAAGTGCAGAATTGACGTACGAAGAAGAAACAAGACCACCCTGACTAAGCAAAAGAATAAGCTAAAGAAAAGAAAAGATAAGAAGAGCAATCTTCCTTGTCGAAAAATGCCTGACGATAGAGTTGCTGGGAGACCAAAACAGAAATGTTGTAGAAGATGCTGTGCAATATGCATATGTAGTCTAGTAATGGTGCTTATAGTATGGTTAGTCCTGATTGTAGCAGAAACTTACCTTATGATAGTAGATAAAAAGATTAATAATGAAACTAAAGGAAGGACAGCAAACATAAAGGGCAATAGAGTAGAACTAATGGCAGAAAGTAAACCAGAAATTCATCATGAAGTAGCTGACAACAACACTAGTTTAAACGTTTTCACAAAGTTATTGTTTCAATATGTAGACACCATGGAAGTTAGTAATTGTTACGTCTGTATGAAGTTACCCGAATCAGTAGCAGAAGGATTAACATACCATCACTTACCACTGACATATGGCATATCATGTAGTGTTTTGTCTAGTTTATTTTATAGAACAGGGAAACTTCAGTATTATTATTCAAACTTAGATGTGATATTTTCTGAGGTTCCGATTCGAAAGAGTATGAACCCAGTGCTTAGTAGTCTAGACGCACAGTTTATGGGAGAATTTTTCTTAACAATAAAATCAATAGACATAACACATGCACATAGACACAATCTAACATGTTCTTTACTTGAAGAAGAAAAGATATTTTTGAATTTAGTAGAAGATAGAAGACAAGATTTTCAAAAGAAAGCTTCTGAGCATAAGGCTCATTTGCCACCTTGGGCTGAGAAAGAAGGGAGTTACACACCTGGCAAGGCTCAAGCTGCTATGGCTCTGGATTTCGTAAAGACAGGAAAAAATTGTCTTCATAGGTTAAAGACTGATTATAACAATGTTTTCATCGGTACCAGTGAATGTGAACACAATTTTTTAATTCTTGGAGGTTGGGGACTCAAAGGAGGAACAGATTCAGTTTTTCCTGGAATCTATTATGTGTGTGGGAATAAGGCTTACTTTAGGCTTCCTGCACGGTGGTATGGAAGTTGTTATTTTGGAATAGTATTTCCAAAGATATACCACGTAAAAAGAAACACTGAGAGCAATGAAAACAATAGCGAATTAATACGTAGTAAAAGAGCCAGTTTTTCTGAAATTGTAGGTGATATATTTGATGCATTGATACCTTCAGTGGGAATAATTCTGAACTCAAGGAAAATATGTAAATTGTCGACAGTAGTTGATCGTTTATCAACGGATACTGCTGGAGGTTTTCTAATGATTAATGCGGAAATGGTTGCGATTAGGTCTATGGTTATGCAAAATCGACTTGCGCTTGATATTATATTGGCAAAAGAGGGCGGAGTCTGTAAATTTTTGAAGACGAAACATTGTTGCACTTATATGCCTGATAAGTGTGCAGAAATTGGAACGTATATACAGAATATAACTAAACTTGAGAAAGAACTTAAACCACTGGAAGTTGATAGTGTATGGGAAAGATTGACAAATAGTATCTCGTCAATTGGAACCTGGTTTGCTAATATAGGGAAAGGACTTATAGGTCAAATATTAGTACCCTTAGCAGGGATAGCAATAATAATTTTGGCAATAACAATATGGTGCAAATGCTGTAAAAAGAATGGAACGTATAAGGTGACAGGAAGAGGAAAGAAACGAAAGGTAGATGAAATCGAACTTGAAGAGTGGAGAAGTGAATTATACAAGAAATTAAAAGGAGATTGTAAAAATAGAAAGAATAAAGACGAGAATGAAGTAATTTGCTAGAAGTTGGCATCTGATTGAGGGTAATGTTTTTGATGGCTCAGAAACGCCATCAGAGAGGGGATTGAGGGAGCAAGGTTTCATAAATGAAACTTGCTTGTATTCAATCCTCCTCACAGTATTAATTTATTAAACTTTTATTGTTAATACTAACCTTTGCATTCACTACACAAAAGAAAAAGATGCTTGCCTATGTGTTTTACTAATGAATAACGCTTGTCTGTAATCCAAAATGGCCGCTATGCGCGGGAAAACTCAATGCGCATGTCGCAACCATATCACATGGTGTGACGTCTTTCTTTGCTTGGTGGGAAACTTCTGCTTCTGTGCAGTGTGCATTAAAATGGCTGCTCGATATTTTCACATGCTTCTGCTTGCTCTCATGTCATTATTAAATTGTCGTTTCCTAACGCTACTAACGCGGGATAGTATATATATTTAATTGGGAATAGAATAGAATTAGTGGGTATACAGTGAAACATTTTATTTGTGATTCTAATATTTTCTTCTTGCACTTTTATTAGTTCGTAAACTTGGGCCTGGGTTGGTGTTCTGAAACTCGAGAGGCAACTGGTTCTGCGCATGTGTCCTGTGTGCCTGCCAAATGAAGTCAACCTGGACGAAGTCCAAGGCCGTAACCTGATGGCCGAAGATGTTGTACTAGCACTTTCCTGTCATACATTGATACAATGTCTATGAAAATTGGTTTACATTTGTCATGAGACGGGTGGGAAATAAAGCGAATGTATTAATTTGAAGGGGTGGGAACGTAAAGACAATAGGCTTTACAATTTAGGCCAAATCAACATGGTGCGAGAATCCACCTCCTGTCCCTGTTCAATCAGAAGTAGTGGTCCCATATTTTAGCAACATTAAGGGGAGGTACATGGGCGTAGAAGGGTATAATAGAATATAGCATTAGTTAATTAGTTAGAAGGAGATGCTGCAGAGAACAGGCGTCCATGCTGCCAGAGAGCTTCTAGAGCTGACTCTCAGAACCCACAGAAGAGCTCCAGACTGCCAAGCTGATCGGTTGCTGACTGAATCCCTACCCAGAAGAGGTCCTGAGGAGGGGGCGACGGAGTCCATTAGAAGGAAGGCACGAGAGAATCGAGAGAAGTCGAGTATCAGAGAGGGGAACGACGCAGGCATCGTTGTAGAGAGGTCACCGGTCCGGTCCTGATCCTGGAAGAAGTCTTTGCTCTTCATCCTTCCTGGGTCCTATCCTTTCAACTCCTTGGCTAAGGGGTTTGGTTCTCGCACTTAGGTAATTATAATGCAACCTTTAGTTGCGCTGCTGTCTCTATCTTCTCCTCTTCTTTAAACACCGTCATTGATTAGCAATAATCATTTTTATGCTTAATCTTGGGTATTGTGATTAAGTACCATGTGGCTCTGTATTTTACTCTGCTAAATCTTTAGATAAACATTTTAAAACTTCCTGACTCAGTGGTTATTTCAGGATTTTGTATTATAATGAATGTCACTCATTTTAAATTTCCCAATTAGCAAAGGATTCATTGGTAAGTCATTACTCTTCAATCAGAAGGTAATTGGTAGCAGGGATTTTGATAGAGAGTAACAACTGATAAACCCAGCGTAAGTGTTAGCGTAGTGTGAATGTATGGGCCCAAATGAGTATCTGGTGTATGAGTGTTGTTTGCTGATATCGCGCTGGATCATAGGTGCAAGAATATAAAACAATCCCATATCTCGTCTGAATTTTCCGCTCCAGCGCCAGTAACAGGCTACCCTTGCCTTCACGCTTTCAAGGCAGTTGTGTAGAGGGTGTGTGTATGTACATATATGGCCAGTTATTCCAATCATGGCACCATTGCCCATATATCCTGCTATGTGTCTCATCCTATGGCGGAACAATGATGGGGCATGACCTTACTTGCCCACCTTATTCCATTCAATGGTGTCGTTCAGGCCCATTTTTTCTACTCTCTCTGAAAAAATCCAGTGGGCCTCTTTCCTGACCAGCACATCTTCAATAGCATAAGCATCGCCCATTACTCTCTCCAACACTGTCCACTTTAAGTCCCTGTAATTGTGTTTCGCTTCCTGGAAATGCCGGACCAGTCGTGTCGTCAACTTCCCTGCCTTAAGGGTGCTGATATGCTCTTGGACTCTCACTTTTACTTTCCGTGAGGTAAGGCCTATATAATGTAATCCACAGGCACATGTCAGTCTGTAGATCACATTAGTGGTGTTACAATTGCTGAATTTATTTTGATACCAGATTTTTCCATCCACCAAGTAAATACTTTTTGAAGCTTGGGTCAGGTCACAGACCGTACAGTTCCCACATGGGAAGTGTCCTGATGGTAGTCCTGTGTCCTTTTTCTGTTGGAGTTGGACCAACCGCTCTTTCAAGTTTGTCGCCCTTTTAAATGCAAATCTCGGCTGAGGCATTTTTTTGGGGCCAGTCTCCAACAAATACCAATGTTTCCTAATGATTTGTCTGATTTTTGTAGACAGAGGATCAAAAGTAGTTACCACTGGGAGGCAGGCATCATCAGTTCTTTTGTTTCTTTCCAGGAGTGCCTCACCTGGGGTATTCAGCGCTTTCTTGCGTGCCCTTTTGATCACTTTTGCCGGGTAAGCTATATTTGCAAGACATTTCGCCAGGCTTTCTGATTGTTCAATGCATATACTCATATCTGTGCAATTCCTACGGTACCTAAAAAACTGACCCACGGGAAGATTGTCCAGCAATGCCCTGGGGTGTAAAGATTGGTAGTGCAGGAGCGAGTTCCTATCGGTCAGTTTTTGATGAACAATGGTATGGAGTTTCTGATCTTTAGCAACAATATCCAAATCCAAATAAACAGCTGCATGTCTGTTGATAGTCCATATATAGTGTAGACAACTATCAGCCTCATTCAACCACCCAAGGAAGTCATGTAACCTGTCCTCTGGACCTGTCCAGATGCATAATACGTCATCAATAAATCTCTTCCAAAGAGATATATACCATTGGAATGGGTTGGAGACATGATGTATAAAGTTCTCCTCAAATTGACCGAAGTAGATACATGCCAGACTGGGCGCAAAGGTTGCCCCCATCGAGGTCCCAGAGACCTGGAGGTATAGTTGTTTCTGGTAGACAAAAAAGTTTTATGTAGTGCCAATTCCACACACTTAAGGACAAAGGACGGGGGTGTCATAGAACCACTCATGAGCCCCAGGTGCACGCGCTGTTGCCACCAGCATGGCATCTTGGGGAATGCTGGTATAAAGGGATTCAATGTCGATAGTGACCAAGAATTGGTTCACCGGATTATATTCCAGAGGGTCCAGGATGTTAAGAATATCAGTGGTATCCTGGACAAAAGATGGTTGGTTGATGACAGTTTCCCTTAAAAAGAAATCAGCAAACTGTGATAAGGGTTCCAATAACGATTGGATACCCGAAACAATCGGGCGTCCAAGAGGTGGACGTTGAGCCTTATGAATTTTGGGCAGGATGTAAAATACTGGAATTCTTGGCTTAGGAATAATAAGGATCTCCGCTTCTTTATGAATAATCCATTTCTTTTCCCTAGCATCTGCTACCATCGCCCTAATCATATCTTGGAGCTCCCCGATAGGATCTTTCATAAGTGGTCTATAGTTTGAACGTACCCCAAGTAATTTCAGCACCTCTGTTTCATAGTCTTTGATATTCAGTATCACAATCGCACCTGTCAGCCGGTTTTATTATTATTTTTTAATTCTCCTGTAGAGATTTGATAGCTACCCAATCAGTTTTACTCATATTCTGGAATGTTTGTTGACCACACGACTGTTCCAGGCTGGCAATGTCTTTTAGCACCCGTTGTTCTAACACTGTTATTTCAGGGCCCAAAGATAAAGAAGGGGACAAAACACCGAAGGTCGTTGTAAATTAGTTGAAAATACTGAAGAAGGGTCAAGTGTCTTATCTTCAAAGAACTTGTGTAGCCGTATTCTACACATCATTTCAAAGAACTCAGTCCTGAATTTGAATGTGTCATGTTTAGGGGTCGGTACATAACCCAAGCCTTTATTTAGGGCATGCAGTTCAGCTGGGGATAGTTGGTAGTCAGAGAGGTTAACCACTATGTTGTTTACAGGGGTGTCCCACCCCTGCTGCGTGTTATCCTGGGGGAGTGAACCTGCCATGTCTGTTCCTGGTTCTGATGTCCCCTGCCTCTCCCTCACTGGCCCCCCCCCCCTGTTGCTTATTTGGTTTTGGCCTAAAAAAGGCAGCAATAATGCACCCAGGTCCTCGTTCGCTCTATTTTGGGGAGTGAATTTTACCCTAGATTGATTTGAAGTGGATGGTTGCTCACCCACTTCTTCCTCTTCACTGCTTGTATTGTCAAAGGTCCAGTTATATGGAGCCCTCCTCCCTTGTCGGCGACCACCCCTCTGGTATGACTGCTGTTGAAACTGCTCTGTACTTGGTTGATAGTATTTGTCCTCTACATAGGGAAACACCCACTCATGTGAGAAACGCTCAAGATTTCGTTTTAGGCCTTTGGTCTTTTGATTAACCATATAGGTCTTGTACTCAGTGAGGTCACTCTGTATAAGAGCCAGCTGTTCCCTGGCGTCGTTACTTGTGCTGTCTCTTTTTATAGATTCCTCTAACTCCACAATTTCCTTCAATAGTTCCTCACTGAGTCTCTTGGCCATATTAATAATGAGGATCAGCCAAACGCAAGTACATTTATTGGCTATAAAACTCCAATCCACCCGAAATTGTTTGTCCTCAAGAAATATATTAGGTTCAATCCTCACTAATAGACTCGCTGGGGCGGCGCTGGCATGGAGATATTCAGTCATTAGTGCCCCATAAAGGGCAACACGGATCTGGCGTTTTTTAATATTGGTCAGTTTATCCCATTCCTCTCTAGTTGTGTTATTATTAATTAATGGTGCATCAGGGAGTAATGAAGGGCCGGAGAGGATTAATGCAATCTGCTCATCAGAGAAGGCCAAGCAGTTCTTATCCATGACACTCGTAAAGCTTGCCTTAAGAAAACCAAACCTCAGACAAAATACGGATCGCTAGCAAATATCTATTCACAGGCCACTACACCAAAGAGAAAATCAGGTACTACATTTTTTCGGCTGCTTAAGAAGGCAACTATTTCAGTACTTGATTAAATCAAGATACTGAGATGTCGACACTTAAAGTCAATTGGCACGATCTACCTTTTCTTAAAAAACAGCTCTCATGGCTGAGCCGCCGTTCATTAATCATCAAAAAAATTGGAGCAACAGAGGGAATATAGCCAGGTTGCCCTCCACTCACAAAGTCCATACACCAATGACCTGGTTACGTAGAACAGTGCAACTTTTTAATGTTACATCAACAAAGAGGGGATATTTATATACCCCTAGGTTAGGCTACGCTTGTTTATCAGTCGTGCCCACTCCCAAGTGTTCTTTTCTAAAAGTTTTAAGTTTGTCAACCAACCACACACAATGTCACATAAGTTAAAGAACAAAGGGTAGGGAAGTCAGAAAGTACCTCACGTAAGCACCATCCATAGAGCTACTGGTTGGTACTCACCAGTTTGCTCACGTTGTCCTCATTGGTAACTTTCATTACAAGAAAAGAAAAGAGAGAGTTTTTGCCCAGGGCATCACACATGAAAAAAGCAAAAACGAGGAGAAATAATGCATTTCTCCTCGTTTCGCCAACTTAAGGCCAGGTTTTACCTGGTCTTAATTTTGGAGCTGCCTCCTATGTACGCTGCCCTTGTACATAGGGGGCAGCGTCAAAATCAATGGGTGTTGCGGTGGAACGCCCTCTGCATCACCCACTGCCCACCCCTTTCACGCTAACCATAGCGTGAAAGGGGGCCTTATATACAAGGCAGCGTTAAGCCACCTTAAGTGGCTTAACGCTGCCTTGTAAATAAGGCTAAGCCCCTATCGCCGTGGTGGCCGTGGCCGTGGTGGCCCCTGAGTTCCTTGCATGATGAACATATGCAGGAGCCAAGGCAAACTGCTTGGATGAACGAGCCAGAAATGGTAGCACAATGTAAAAGAACGGCAGTAGAAAAATGGAATATTGATGCAAAGGAAATACAGGACGTAGCCCCATGTCTTGTGTCATACATACAGCTTGTACTGGTGGTTTAGAGAACAGTCCTTTGCATGTTGATGCATATAACCCCATACTTTCAAAGAGGGAAACTTGAATTTCCATAGTACAAAACAATGTGGCCTACAGACTGGATCGACCAAAGGTGCAAGGGCAGTAGCATATTAATCGTGTATTCTGTCTGCAAGAGGAAAGTCGGAACAAAGCAAGCTGAAGCAATGAACAAAAGACTGATCTCTCCCAAATATATAGTTTCCAGGGTACAAAGGTTACAAAATCAGGCAGCCAGAATGTGCCAGAACTTCTGAAAGTGATAACATATGATACCTGGACCTTTTTTCTTATGCAACAGCGGTGAAAACCACCAAATCATATTTATGAGGCCATGCAAAGCCACTTTGAATGGCCTCATAGCTATGTAGTAAGACAAGGCAGCACAAATCAATGCACTTGCTTACTCTGTGCTAGGGAGG
Organism: Calotriton arnoldi; assembly: GCA_963921515.1. Lineage (NCBI taxonomy): Eukaryota > Metazoa > Chordata > Amphibia > Caudata > Salamandridae > Calotriton > Calotriton arnoldi. Next base: position 236,024 of record CAWUFW010013279.1, read on the forward strand.
CATTCCATGGGCATTGCGTGTAGGTGTTCCCATGCAACATCCATGGATTTTGATGCATTCCCAGTTTACAAGACCAATCAAACCTGGGCCTGAACCAAAACCTTACGCCTCCCTATAGGAGGCAAAACGGAGAGAAATAACTTTATTTCTCCTTGCTTTTTACACTTTCTATGTGCGCTGCACTCTGCAGCACACATAAAAATAGGAAAAAGTCTCCCAGAATTGTTTTTCCTGCACAAAGACAATCCTCCATGCAACAGAGGCACACTTGCACCAGGGTGCTAGGGTGCTTGCATTGGCACTAGGCTGCCGAAACAGCACTAGCACATGGGGAAAGGACAGGAATGCGCTGTATGCCATACATATGGCTCCTTCCTGCCGTTTCCCTTTGATGCAGGGCATGCTGTCCTGCGCCAAATCCCCATAAATATGCCCCCCAGTTATTATAGAAGCAATAAGGCCCAACCCACCCAGGAGTTGAATTATTGTGGGTCAACCCTGCTTCAATTTAATACTGGAAAAAGTCCATAATATTAACAGGAAATTTGGATTTTGGTGCAATAAGCACCAAAATCCATAAAGTCCTCCCCGAAAACTGATGATATGTGCTAATTATCCCAACCAATAAATTTACACCCAATAGTGATCCACTTGATTTCAAACTTTATGTCTACTCTTTCAAAGTGCAGCTCTATGGGTGAAAATTATGAGTTAGAATATTATGAATACTTCTGAGTTGTATTCACCCCATTTTCTGTCTGCATTTAATTCAGTTATTGTTATGGATTCATATTAGCGTTACCAGGTGGTGAGCATTTGACATCAACAACAACAGAACACTGCTTCCAGGATTGTGATTACATTTTAAACAAGCATTGGCAATGCCAGGTGTGTAGTCTTTTGCACAGTGAAAAAGTTTTTACCAATCTTTACTAACGGACAGGGGATATGTTCAACCCAGGACAGGCAGCAAAAGAAGCAGTGCACATTTCATCAGATGTAGCAAACAGGTGAACAAGTAGTGAAATGCATGGTAAAGTTAGTCAACTTGACTACCATCAGTGGCGTAGCAAGGGGGGCGGTCCGACCAGGTGGCACGAGTTTTGACGACGGCGGCCTCCCCCCTGCTCTTACCTACGGCCGTTGCAGTACGGCTGCTGCAGGAATCATCAGCATCCCCCCGCTCTTACATACGGCCGGCGTCGCCGCGGGGCAGGCGCCGCAGGGACTGCCATGGGCAGCAACCTGTCTAGTTACGCCACTGACTACCATATTATACTAATCTCCTTGACAGATAAGAGCAGACTTATGTTTTGTATCCTCATGATAAGGACGCCATTTTGTTGACTGTGAAGACAAATACCTAATAACTGTCTTGAATTGTTATTACCTTGACTTGGCACTAGCACCCAAATTTTTAGGTAATCAGATTGTGAGAATATGAGAGAGCGAGGGCACAGTCTTTATGTGATCTTTGGCATAGTTCTTACAAGGCCTAAAAACTTTTCACATAAAGATAAATGATATCTGTGAGGAATCCTTTGTTCACACTTGGTAGCATGGCACAAGTAGAAAATAGATGAAGTATGTGCAACAGCAAGTCAAAAGAACAACAGAGATAGGACGTAAAGAACATAAAATTACATAACCAAGTTAATTAAAAATATACAAATGTAAAAAGAACATTATTTAAAAAATGAGGAAAGTTTCATGAAGGGAATCAAAAGATATAATGAAAGGAAAAAAAGACAACATGGACATTCATGAGGAAGTGCTAAAAAGTGAAAATAATTTAAAAAAAGTCTTAAATGAAGTTGATTAGTACCTAGGCAAACTCTCTAGCTGACATGATAGAGACTGTACAGGGATAAAACCTGATGATTCTCCCCTTTGATTGTTTTTACCTTCAGACTTAGAAACATTTTGGGAGAATGAAAAACTTCAGCAGGGCAAACCTGGCTCCATGAGGTCGAATATGTTGTTGGAGTGGCCCCACCGCTGCCTAGAATGTCCTTCCAAAAACCTCTGAACAGGAGAAAATGCTAAGAAGAAGTTGTCAAGGATACATTTTTATCGGGAAGGATTGACACCTTGTCCTAAAATCTACCCAAGATGAAAATTGTGTAAGACCCAACTTTGCACAAAATATTCTAGCAGCACTGCAACATAGAAAAAGGTAATCACATCATTGAGTCTGCTTCTTATCCCCCAGTCCATGATTTTCAGTTGCTTGAGGCTTTGCATAATGTCAGCTTCTGGTATATATTGAAATGTGCACTTCCAACTGTTTGCCAGAAATTCTCCATAGAAGTCAAAAAACATTCTATGTCATCCGAACCTTCATCGCTTCCAGCTAAATGAGGGACCTTCATTAGGGAAATCAGGATACATTTCCAATGGTAAATGGTGAAACAAATCTAGACAGGCAGCAGTTTTTTCTGTCTCACAATGATTTGAAGCTGCAGTCAGGGGAGGGAAGTTACAGAGTGGCCAGCGGACTTTTACTAAAGAACATTGTCAGCAAACCTAGTAATTCCAAGCCTAGAGAATATGGAGAAGCATAACTCCAAGACAATGTGGTGCCATGTGCCTGAGTTAGGCCTGGTAGGAAATAGTGACAAATTACATATACACGGTTCTTTCCTAAAGTTCCCTTCCCTTTGTCATATCAACTGTTCCCACACATTTGCATTTGTGACACTTGGGTTAGTTTCTAAGAAACACCAACCTTTGCTGACACAAAGATCTTTGTGAGAACACTATCACACTGCCTTGGCATTATGTACAAGGCCCTCAGAGGTTAAGCAAGAAAAATATGTTTGGTTCTCTCTTAACCCTGGAAATACTCCTTATCTGAATCCCAATCATTGACTGAATTAATCTTTGTTGACCAAGGGGTCAAGAAACAACATAAGAATTTAATTTGTCCGAAACGTTGATGACTAATCCATTCTTCTCTTTAGCGATTGTTAAAATTAATTTATCTTTGTGTGTTGGATCTTATGTATGGCCTCACACTAGAATGTGGGGATGTTACCTTCATGGTAGAGGCACACAATGCGTTTAGAACAGAGGTGTTTTACTTCTGGATTAAATTCCCTGCTGCAGATGATGCTACACAGGTATCTCACTAATTTGAAGTAGGCGAAATACCTGAGGAATACGCTCCTTATGAGGAGATAGAAATTCCTCTAACCTACCAAGAACATACTAATTGGTTTATAGGAGCCCTTCCTGTAATATACAAGATGTGAGACTGGGCCCACTCAGCAATGAGGGGCCGACATGGTCAGTCTTAGCCGGTTTCACACCGCATCCTGGTGTTGATCATTTGACCGCAGGACAGCTGCGGGATTATGTAATAATAATGTAACAATATACAGAAGTCTTACACAATCTGTGATGCGCACATTAACACTCGCTTCTGCGTGGCTTGTTCAAGTGGTAGCACCACAATAAGCTACACCAGGCATTAGCCCTCAAACATTGAATGCAGTAATGGGAAGAATTCCCACCATAAGGGAAAAAATCAATTTCGGATCACACAAAAAACAAACCAGCTTGAAGCATTATTTTCCCATACAGGCCTGCAGGAAAAACACAGGATACTAACAATTTGCTTGCCAATGGGGATGGCTCCCCAGATAGAGGGTTGTGCCACGTGGGGTACAGTCTTTGCTGCAGTATATACCAGAACACATGTTACCCAGTCGGCGGTTCTCTCTGAGGTATTAAAACAGGTACAGAAGTAGCAAGGGGCAGCACCTGCCCTGGACTTAGGGATGAAACTGATGGGCAATTTTGCCGCAGTATCCACCATAATTTTGAGCAAATTTAAAGGGGAAGCAGCAGCATTAGCTTTACACCAACGCCTTAGGGATTTGACTCCTGCCCAGCAGGAGTGCAAATTACCTATAATTATTAAAGAAACCTATGCTACGCTGGGTAGACATAATTTTGGAGCCAGACCAGGAAAACCACATTGAAGAGTAATTCTGAAAAGGATAACTCTTGGTAAGCACCCGACTCTTCGTCAAAGAAGAAGTGGGACAATAAGAAAAGCAAGTAAAAAACAAAATCATCGGGTGGGTCTCCTACACAGGAATCCACTGAAAAACATTGCAACTTATGTAACCATGCTAATGTTAAACCACCTGATAGGTATCAGGATACTGATACATGTACCTCTCATTCCTTTCAGGATTCATTCGATAAATGTTCAGAGAAAGGAGGACCATCAGAGCACAGATGAGAAGAACACGTGTAACGAAGGAAGGACTCACAACGCTCATCTGAATATATAATAAAACAGGAAGACAAGTCTAAAATATCAAAACCTCAATTTAAAAAGAAGAAGCTAGCAGGACTAAAGGTCAGGCATGCCTCATATTTTGAGAACTCTACTCCTGAAGGGAAATCGGCATTGACGATGCTGAACAGTGTGGTAGAAGTCACAACAGTTCACCAGAACCTGATGGATTGTCTGGTGGGAGTAGTGCTGAGTGAGTGCATCACGGTGGAAACACCGGATACCAGGGTAAGCATTCCACATTGTTTATACAAAGTCCACCTACGGTTGGAAGGGGACATGCCCAGATTTAGAAATCTCCTCTTTTAGGAGGGACTCACTCAAGATTATGATATTTTAGTGGCTGAAAAAGTTTGGCCACCTGACTTTGTAATGGATTACCCAAAGGGCGAAACAGTGATTTTACCAGCCTTCTCCGAACTCGTTCCAGAATCAATTAAACACTTATGCACCAGTAAGTGGGCTTTAGCAATGGCTCCTGCGTTATACTGCACCCATGTGGGGGTGGGATGATGGTTCACCCTATCATGATATACCATTGATGACAACTCCACAACCTCATAAACAATACCCAATAAAAAAATAAGCAAAACAACAAGTTAGGGAAATTCTAAAACAACTTGAATATCATAGTGTGATTGAAAGTTGCACCTCTTCAATGAATAATCCTAGTTTTCAAGTAATTAAACCAGATAAAACATATCGTCTAGTATTAGATCAAAGATGTTTGAACACAGCTACTCGCACATTTGCAGTACAAAATGTACACAGTGCTGCACTAATAATTAACATCATGCGTAAGAAGTACAATACAATACTGGATATCACAAACTCATTTTTCTTCCAAAACATAGGGCCTGGAAGCAGATATTTGACAGCCTTCACAACGCTAGGTTCTCAAAAACAACTTTGCCATTTACCACAGGGGTACAAGAACAGCCCATGGCTGTTTTCAGCCAGTCACAGAATTACTTGAAAGTTTTAATGATCAGGCATGGTCATAGGTCGATGACATATACTTCACGAACGATGACCTGATGGAACACTTGACCAGAGTGGACCACATAATCTTGAGGTTTGCTCATATGGGCTATAGATCCAATTTCAAAAATTGCCCACCTCAGTGTCCTGTTTCTGGGATACGAGCTGTCAAGTGAGTGCAAGAGCCTGGCGATGCATTTTTTTTTTATGTGCATTGCTCCAACTTCTGACAACTCTGAAAAGATTGCAATATTAGGATTTCTAAATTTTGGCAGAACATACCTTCCAGATTACGCAGAATGGGTAAAACCATTCTACGACCTTATTCATTTGGAGCCAGATGTACGACCTGCCAAATAGCGGCTCGCAAATTGCGACTCGCAATTTGCGAGGCGCTATTTGGCATGTACAACAGTGTGTTTAACACTATTTGCGATTCCCAATGGGGTCACAAATTGCGAGGCTCATGAATATTAATGAGCCTCTCGCAATTTGCGAGCCCATTGGGAATGACAGGCCCTCCCAGGGATGGTGGCCTGCTGGGCTCAGCAGACCACCATGTCTGGGACTGCTTTTAAATAAAGCAGCTTTTTTTTTTTAAATGCAGCATGTTTTCCTTAAAGGAAAATGGGATGCATTTAAAAACAATAAAATGAAACATTTTTGTTTCATTTTTTAAGGGCAGGCAGTGGTCCCTGGGACCACTGCCTGCCCTTAAAAAATAATATTGCAATCATTTGCAAAGGGGAAGGGGTCCCCTGGGGACCCCTTCCCATTTGCGAATGCATTACCACCCACTGGAAGTTGGTGGTAATTTACCAGTGTTTTGCGCCTGCAATTGCAATTGCAAAACATTGGTACATTGCTTTGCGGTCGCTATTAGGAAGGGAACGCCCCTCCCTAATAGCGAGTCGCAAAACAGAATTTTGCGACTCGCAATTTATTTGCGACTCGCAAAATACTGTTTGTACATGGGCCCATGCTTTTTAGCGTGCGCAAACGGGTCTAAGACCCGTTTGCGCACGCTAAAAAGCATCGTACATCTGGCCCCTGGACTTTTCAAGTACACATTGGACACAGGAACATATGGAAATTAAATGTTCCCTCCAAGCTGACATGATCACGCTTCCAAATTTTTACATGCACGTGTAAACACTACAAACCTGGTGATCGTGCTATCGTGGGTACATCAGAGTACACATATGTCACTTTCAATGAAGGTGACACAGTACTGATTTGCAAATAAATCCTATCTCTATACCAATGCGGAAATACATTTTGCACCTACTGAAAAAATACAGATAGCAGTACAGACTGCCGTAGTGAGAGAGCGTGCCCTGGCTCAGGGCAAACACATCATTGTTGTGCCCCCGATACCTACCTTCAAGGCTGTTACCAGAGCAAATGTTCTGAACGTTAAAGCTCTACATCCAAGATGGATACATTGGGCAAACTCCCTCACAAGATGAAGACTACAGATTTGACGTTACATTACAGATACAAGCATTTCTCCAGTATGAGCAAGATTATCCCCTGTCTAATGAAATCATGTCTCTAGAATGCTATGACTACATCATTTACACTGATGGTTCTGCTCAGCCTGCTGTAGGGACCAAACACCAATATTCAGCTGTGTGCGCCAGCGTAAAAGACCACATGCACGATGGAAACCTCCATCCGGAAAAAACCTACACGCAATCACTAGGTGATTGATTGGCACAGCTGGCAGAACTTAAGGCTTTAGTACTGGCCCTACAGAATACAGATGCTGGATTCCCCACACTTATAGTGTGTGATTCGAATTATTGTGTACAGTCATATAATGAGTATCTTTATTATTGGAGCCAGAATGGATTCAAGGATTCAAAAGGCTGCTCAGTGAAGCACAAGTTGCTTTGGGAACAGGTGACGAAGCTGAAAAAAATGCTTGCCATGGGCTCATGTCATTCATACATTGAGTCTTCTATGTGATTTCATTCACGCTGTAGGAAATTCACTGGCGGATGAAGCTGCAAAAGTGACGGTTCGCACAGCTGTTGTTGCTGCAATAACACGTTCAAGTGCGAGAATAGACAGAGACATCATAGTGGCTGCCAATGCTGCGTGCACCGACACACACCTGCGAAAGACTTTCCACCCAAGTACTCCTACAAGCTAAATGCCTAAAAACACACCGCATGCTCAGATTCCAGGAGTTGGGGACAGAGTAATATGATCGCAAACTGGGATTATTTATGGCTGCACATGAGGGTCTGGCTTCTGCACATGCAGGGGTGGCTGCTACAATTTCACTATTGCAGCAACGCTATTGGTGGCCAGGTCTTTATAAACAGACCAAAGTCTTTTGTCCTGAGATGTGACATCTGTCAGCAGATGAAGGGCTCCACCGTGACACGTCCACTTGGACACCTCTTTTGATTTCAAACAAGCCTCAGATTTGTGTGTATTTGGACCACCGCGGCCCCTATCATCTGATGGGGCTTACAAGTACATCTTAGTGGCAGTGGATTCCTGCTCTCGATTCCTCTGGGTATGGCCACAGTGATCCGCTGAAGCCCCAACTGTTATAAAGGTTCTGTGTGTCTTTATCGGAACATACGCAGTTGGCAAACTATATTCTGATCAGGGTCCAGCGTTTAGGTCTCGGGCTTACAAAAAGGGCATGGGAAGTTTGGGTGTGACCCTGCGTTTCTCGTCTCCATACCATCCCAAGGGAAACGCAGTTGTGGAGAGGAAAAACCGGGACTTAAAGCAGTCTTTAACAGCAAGGGTACTAGGCTCTGGTCGCAGCTGGGTCCATCACCTATATGGGGTCCAGAGGGCTTTGAAAAATATGGCAAGAAAATTCCTGGGTGGTTGGACTCCTTATGAAATTTTGTTTGGGGGTAAAATGTGGGTCCCAGACCTTGATAATGCCAGCACAGTGGCAGCAGAAACACTGTTTGACAATAACGAACGTTTGGATGTTTTACAGGAATTGAATGATTTCTGGGACGAACAAAGCAATGTCCAAGTAAAACGCACCGCCACTGGAGAAGTGAAGGTTGTTCCGGCATGAACTGGCTGGATCCCAAAGATCAGGGATCTGGTCCGAAAAAAGACTGTGGATAAGAAAGAGTTTGGGCAATCCTACAGAGCACCTTCCCCTGTCCTGGCTGTTAAAGGTACACAAACTGTACTTCTCCCTCCCCTTGCCAGACGCCAAGACAAAAGGTTTGTCTCTATTAATCTGATCAAATCAAATTATGTGGCCGATTCTCAACAGTAAGCCACGTGTACTCCTGGGTAGCTACCAATCTCCTCTCTCTGCCATACAGGAGGTTCCGATGGAAATTTTAATTACAAAGGAAGCCTGCTCTCTTCAACAAGGGAGAGCAATGAATGACAATGAAGTTTGCCTTTTACTTGTTTAAAAAACAATGACAACTGTGTTGTCTACAAGTACAGAAACAAAGATTTCAATTCAGAATCCTGAGAAGAACAAGATCTAAGTCAATGTACCACAGATCAAGTCTTCATCTAATTCGAACCAGTGTGCTGAGCTGCCCAAGATAGACAGTACGGCGTCTGCATACTTCATCAACTTGATGACTTCTCCTCCGACTAATCAGAGCTTCCACCGCCACAACCCCTGCCTTTCGAACTAAAGGTGCATGTCTTCTATCGTTGGCTGAAAAGAACATACATTGTTTCTCCATGGTTACACCTTTGGATTACAATCACATTCGTTTTCCCAGTCCTTTGGATTGGTTTTGTGACTGTGTTCTTCCTTCTCTTAAATGGACATTTTGTCCCAGGAAGCTCTGCAGTACACACTCTAAAATTGGTTCTGAAACCACATGCATCATCACATCATGAGCAAAGAGTCTCATAATAATCTGAAGCTATAGTAATTGGAGGGAAATTCCAGAGTGGCCAGTGGACTTTTGCTGAAGAACCTTGTCACCAAACAGCCAAGCCTAGAGAATATGGAGAAGCATAACTCCAAGACAATGTGGGAAGATCTGCCCTCTACTCTTCAGGCTGAAAGCCTCTACATTGGTGCAGCAGGAGGCAGAGAAATTTTCTCTCTTTTGCTGCTCATGTCATATTCTTCCCTCGGACATGGCAACCAGGGTATTTTTAGGAATATATTAACCAGCATTTGGGGATGAGTCTAAACAATCCAAATAAAAAATCAGGTTTCCCACTACCAGTGTGACGCGTTTCCTTTTCAGGAAACAATCTGTGAGACCTAAGCCTATTCCAGAGTTCTGAGTACATAAAAACTAAAATGTTGGTCCCTATCGCTGCAGTATGGTGGCCTATCTTGTCTTCTAACACCACCCTCTTCACTGCTATCTTCAGGCAAGTAAGATATAAAGGACATTCTCTCCTCTGGGTCTGCACTAGGCATAGCCCTTCTACAGAGATGGGCTACAGTAAGACATGAGGTTCCTTTTTCTGAATAAGACAAGTTCCACTCCTGCCTGTAGGAAGCCCAATGTCCAACTTGACATTTATCTGGTAGATCCCCTCCTTTCCTAGCACCTTTCCTGGCAATTGTGTGTCCAGTTAATTATAGTAATAGATGACAGGCCCAGCTTCCTACAGAAGTGAAAAAGTCTGGTCTTAGACAGAAATGATTATGGATTTGGACTGTACTCTGTCAAATGCACATGCATATGGAAGGCTTACAGGTAAAAAGATATAACTTAAGCACTCATCTGTAAAGCCTATATTATTGATATGCTGTAAATTTGGTTCACATGTGCTTTGTACATTGGAAATATATCCTGCAGCATCAACTGCAGGAAAACATGCAATTTGAAATCACATCTTATATTTTAGATGCAATTGGGAAAAATATTTCCTCTTCTCCATGTCCCATAACTGAATTCTACAATTGTGAAGTGGCACAGTTCACAGACAGAGGTGAATATTCACAAACCCCTTGCGCCACTGAAGTGTCACTTTTTCTGAACGCTTTGGTGGCGCACAGTGCAGGCCCATATCCACAAGGCCATGCAAAGCCACCCTGTGTGGCTTTTCGTGGCCTTGTAGATAAGGTGTAAGGCCTCGCAGGGCAAGTCGCTGCATTGCCTTACATTGCGGCAGGGAGTTGTGCCATGGGTGATGCTATGGGAGTTTCCATGCAACACCCATGGATTTTGACACTGCCTCAGATTCTCAACAGAGCGTGAATTTGGGGCAGCACCAAAAATGTACGCCTCTCCAGAGCTAGCGTAACTAGGAGAAATGTTTGCATTTCTCCTTGTTTTTTGCTCTTTCCACATATGCTGCATCCTGTAGCACACATAGAAGGAGGAAAATGCCTCTTGTGACTGTTTTTGTGCAGGAAGGTGCCCCTTCCTCCACAGAAACAATCATGCCAACAACACAGACACCCTTGCGCAATGGTGCACGGGTGCCCGAGTTGGTGCACTGCTGCAATTTTTGTGCCAGTGCTGGCTGAATGGACAGGAATGCACTGTATCTTGTATATATTAAGCGCTTTTGTTCTTTTGAATTGGCGCTGGTCAGCGCAGCAAAATGACTTGCAGTGCTGCCCTACGACAATTCTTTGTAAATATGCCCCAGAGTGACAGTCATCATTCAAAGACAACTGCCTATTTAAAGAGAGCACGACACAGATTCTCAAAGGTTTAGCGTTGGGTTAGTATTAATTTTGTAAAGCTAATCCGATGCTAAACCTTGTTTGAGATTCACAAACCAATGCAAATTGGTATTTGCGTTGGTTTGTGTGCAAAGTAACACAAAGCAGCGCAAAAGCTGCTTTGCATTACTTTGCATCAAGGGGATGTTACATGGGTGGTATATGGGTGTACCCGTGCTACCACCCATGCTTTTTGACGCTAAACCCCATTTTCAAACGTCAGTAGAAAGGGTTTAGTGCCTGAAATTAATGCAACTGAAAAGCAGGCATTAAATGGAGACATGTTTAATTTCTCCGTGCTTTTCCGACTTTGCATGTCTGCTGCACTGTACAGCACACATACAAAGTAGGAAATGCATTTCCACTTGTCTAGGCATAGCATTATGCTAGACTAACGCACATACCCTAGCGCTATGGTGCTAAGGTGTGTGCGTGGCGCTGGGCTGCTGAAATCAGCGCCGGCGCTAGGGAGAGGGGAAGAGAGAGCCATTTCAATGACAATATGGCTCTCTCCTGCTCCCTCCCTGTCACACAACACAGCGCAGCATTTTTGGGTACTGCGCTGCATTGCCGGACAGCTACGAGAATCTGGGCCCACGGGTGGCTGATGCCTTTTTAGTAGTTCACAGCTACTAGAGGTCAAAACCACACGATATCCAAAGCAAAAGAATGTGGGGCATATTCTCGAGAACGTGTGATAACCACCGCAAGTTTAGCTTAACGCAACCCTTCACATCGCAGTCCATCGCGGGAAAACAACTCCGTGTCAATGTGGTATTCACAACACGGCGGCCCCATGCGATAGTCCCACGCTAACGTGTCAAATGAACGCGTTAAAATCAACGCGACGCCTAAAAAACGCGAAACACGAACGCGAAAATAGTAGCGATGATGCCAATCCCGATACAAAAATCAGCGATAACCAGCGATAGGCCTGCAATTCCCACACGTCATGTGGGAAAATGCACCATAAAAGCAGAGCAAAAAAACGGTGAGATGACAATGTACGAGCACAACCACACATCCGTGACGTAGAACAAATGACCATTGTCCCGCATCAAATAGGCATCTCCTCACAGTCACAATGTACATTGACATGCAGTCTGCATGTAAACTGCGCCAATGCTGAAACATGCATGGAACACACATTGAAACCGCATCTTCCCTTCACATTGCAGAGGGACATGCAACCCCTCCTGCACACAGACGTGTCATGACCATGATCAATCCACCATGAAAGCGTGGACCAATGTAGGGGCAGTGACTCCCGCTTATGTACATGTTGCCCATGTTGTGGTACTTGAGCCACAGGGGCATCCCTGCATCATGGTAGTTCATATCTGACCCCAAAAGGAGCCCTGTTGACACCTGTCGGACACAAATGGCAGCCAAAATGGAATGATTTTGGACACATGTGAAACGCCGAAGAGTGGGATTCCCTACGAACTGCGACACACAGAACTGGCAGTCCGAATACGTGACACCCCAAACAGCCCCTCTGCACAGAGGTGACACACCCACCATCCATGAACAAATCAGAAAATTGTCAGCAATACATGTCGCACTCACACTTGTCTGAGTGATGTGCCTGTACAGATGAGTGACATGCACTCAGGGAATGTGTATTTTGAATGCATTTATTAGCACATGCTGTGCCTGTGGTCATTTTGTACTGTCCCATGATTGCCAAGGACAGTCACAATGTGACGTGCTCATGTGAAGAAATTGTCAATGATGGTGTTCCTACGGGCAAGTCCTGCTGCGGCTGCAGTGGGGTGTGGTCCACCTGCCTCATCCTCCTCATCATCTTCCGGTGCATCTGGCACTTGTATCCATGGGGCCTTGCTGCGTACACATATGTTGTGCAACACACAGCATGCAACGATCATCTTGCACACGATGTCTGGGCTGTACACGAGCCTCCCACCTGTGACGTCCAGGCACCTGAAACGTGACTACAACACGCCAAATGTGCGTTCCACGATGCCCCTGGTGCGTTTGTGGGCCGCATTGTACTGCCTCTGGGCCTGTGTGTTCGGGGCTCGGAGGGGTGTCATCATCCAAGCGCAGAGTGCATATCCTTGGTCACCTGTGACAGTGCAGAGAGACATGAGTCAATAGTTGGTTCTGCATGATGTGTTGGCAGGCTCAGTGGTTCATTGGTGTGTGATATGTGTGACTTTGTGATTCCTGCATGACATGTACTGCTTGTTGCACATGAGCGGCATCAATGTGAATTACGTGGCCTCACTGCTGCTCCTCCCTCCCCCGAGCCCATTGACTACTGTGCGCAGCGCGGTTGCATCACTTGCACCCCTACGGCACACTATTGTCATGCCTGTCTGCGCATGTCCACAAGCCTGACAACGACACAGTGATGTCGTGCGCTGAAGGTGGACGGACACGTGTGTGTAGGCCTAACGTAAGGACAGGGCAGACACAGATGTAGAGTTCATGCCTGGCTGAACTTGCCATGCGGTTGAGGGTAGACCTTTGGCTTATGCTGTGGAAATAGCGACACACACAACAGTTGGCATGTCTGATCCCTGACCCCAAGCGGGCTTGCACACCCTCATTTACCCCTCGGCCGAGCCCGTACTGCGGGGCATGCTACATAGCAACATTGTCTATTGCGTGACGGGTGGCGCTGACACTACACCTGAGACACACGCATTAGTTACTGCCTTGGCAAGGCCTAAACTCAATCACGCCCAGAGCCATGTGTTGAATGACCACACCCCTAAGCCGTACTGCCGTACGCCGGTCCACTCCCTCACGCTCACAGTGGGGTCCGACACAGATACATGTCCCAGTTCCACCCCACTGCCTGAGGTGACAAGGTTGCGCACGCTGTACACAGCACAATGTAATGTGGTATGGCCCGGGGCCCACATGCATACAGAATGACCGCACGGACATACTGAGATAATTAGTGGAACTGGCTACGGGCACGTGTGCCCGGCACCTTTACTTAACAGGGTCACACGTCCAGTGACGCCTGTGCTGGATGGGTGTTGGGCAGTGTAAGCCACCCCTCAGGGGTTGGTTGGTGCTGGCAACAACTACAACAGTGATCAGACAATCAGGAGTTCAAATGACAAACAGAAAGGGTCCATGACTTGAGCTGCACAGAGTCGGTGGCCCCGGATGCTCAGCGGCCGGCACACGCACACCGCCACGGGACGGTGACTTGCGATGCACTGAGGTAGGGCCACGAGAGCTGAGCGGGTCCTCGTTGATGTCCAAGGAGAATGTCGCGGAGTGTTACCGGGGACAGTGGAAGGTGTCCATCCAGGGCATGATGCAGAGGGCAGAAGCAAGCAGAAACAGGCAATATGGAGGAGTTGAATGCTACAGTCCCCTTTTTCCCACAATGTCAGTATCATCTACATGATGATGAAGACAACCCCCAGGCCATAGACTCAGACGCCACCAACGTTCAACCAGAGAGTGTCCATGACTCCCGTGGCACAGAGTCAGGGGCCCCAGAGCTGGAAGGGGATGCAGTCTGCGATGAAGCCTGTACAATGATATAAACTCTGCAATGAACAGATCAAGACTCAGTTCCAATTGTGTGTCCTACTCGACCGCAGTGTGTGCCGGAGGCAGCGGTCAGCACGGCGCAACCGCTGTGCAGCTAGCTCCTCCTGGATCTCTAACACACGGCGTTGAAATGGCATGTGGAGAAGATTCATGGTTGACGGAGGTGGAGGCACCAGAGCTGAGCGGGTGTGCACCCTGTGACGATGCCATGTCCTGCCTGTTACGGACTGTATTGGATTGGTGTGAGGCCTGCTGGACCGCTGTGTAGGCCGAAGGCAGAAGTCCGCAAGGGCCCACAGACACGTGTGGTCGGAATGTTATGCACAGAGTTGGTGGCACCACATCGAAAGGAGTATAGGGATATAAACAATGCCATAAATATGTACTCTGCCATTGTGTAATCAAGACTCAGTTCCAAATGTGTGACCTTCTTGTCCGCTGTGTATGCCGGTGGAGTACGTCAACGTGAAAGGAGTACTGCGGGCCTTGCTTGCGGAGGCCATGATGGTCTGAGGAAGCTGCCAAGGTCGTGGGCCTCTGGCTTTGAGCTAGCACCTGCATGTGGTGGGCCCTCTTGGAGACACGCCGGTGTCGGCAGGTGAGCAGTGAGGCCGGGGTGCGCAGGGGTGGGTGAGACTGGTTCGGGGACCAGCGGCCCGGGCTGTGGCAGGCGCACGGGATCGCAGAAACCGCCGCACACAGCGTCGGCCTCGTGGCGGGGTGAGAGGTGCAGCCCTGGCAGCCACGTTGGCCATTCTGGAAGAGAACCACGCCCAGGGCTACGTGCTTTTTATTCACACCCCTACGCTAGCCTGGCGTATGCCGGGCAAGCCCACTCCGCACACGCTTACAGGGGGGACGTAACAAGCTACATTTCCGAGAACTTCCCCACTTGCTGGGGTGACATGGTTGCGCCCACTGTCCACAACACTACCACCACCAGCAGTATGTGTCGACATGGATATGTCTGTGGTCTGCATACTGCAGTCTGTCCAGCACTTCCACGCCACACTTGGCATTGTGTGCATTCGCATTCATGGATCACTTGCCTCCTTCGCACATGCCTGGTTCCCACCTCTCCCCACATACTGCTATTGTGTGGCTGAGGTGCCATGCCGTTGATGGCTCATGTACATGGCTAGCCCAGGTTACCGCAGTACATTGTGCTGTCGTGTGTGGTGGGTGGGCATGTCGTATGTGAGTTTGTAACGTGTGCATTCCCAGAGTTGTGAGTTGCATGATTGTGGAATTGAGGTGTGGGATGTGTTCATTTGGTACTTGCCAACGAGCACTGCATTTCCGTAGGTGCCTTCCTGGAAGCGCCGGTTGATGATGGACTGTCGGAAGATGTATGAATCATGCACACTGCCTGGGTAATTGGCGACGACATTGGTGAAGAGTCCCCGGTGGTCCACTATTGCCTGCACATTGATGGAATGCGTGTGCTCCCTGTTGCGGTAATTGTGTGCAGTGTCGGCAGGGGGCACAAGTAGGACATGTGTGCAGTCAATTGCCCCCAACACGTGGGGGAAGCCAGCTATGGCGTAGAAGCCTGCTTGGTCTCCAGCTGTTCCTGCGCAGTGTGGGGGAAGTATAGGTACTGGGGTACCAAGCTGATGATGGTATCCAGGACAGGTTTGAGGAACTTGGATAGGGCTGGCCCGTGAGACTCCTCCGACTCTGGCGGTTGTTGGTTGGAATGTCCCAGAGGCCAACAGGTGCAGCACAGCCAGCAGCTTTGTCTGAGGTGGGATGTTGGTTGTCCGCTGTGTTGGTACTATCAGCCTGTGGGCAATGATGTTCAGGATGCGGAGGATGGTTGGCCTTTTGAGTCTGTAGTGGGCAATGACATTCTCTGGGGTCAAGTCTGTGAGGCTGGTGCGTTTCCTGAAAGTCCGCTGTGTTTGTCTGCGCTGCCTCTGTGGTGGTCCGGGGGGGCGGGGGATCCGGGGGGGGTGGCGGGCCTGGGGGTGGTGGCGGTGGGTGTTGTGGCCCTGTTGGGGCTCCGAGCTGCATGATGAGTAGCTCCATGGCATCTGTTGTTCTTCAGGTGTGGCTCTGGGCTGGGCTCACTTTTCTGGTGCAGGTTGTCGTTTGACTTTGCACCAGTTCAGATCAGGTGTTAATTTCCTGATGCTAACGCGCCGTATCGCCTGTTATGTGTTCTTATCGCTGATCTGGCTGGTCGTTGTGAATGTTGGGTTGTGGTGCTGTCGCGGCTTTTTGCTCGGGAACGCCTACTCTGCATCTCATTAGGGATAGTTGCCGGGCTCATCTGTGGCGATGTTTTTTGCGGGTGCTATCGCAGGTAAACTGGTGATATGGGCTGTTTGCACCAGCTTGTGAATGGGGAGATAATTTTATCGCGACTTTGGCTGAGATAAAGTGCCGTTAACTCGGCGATAGTTCCTTGAGAATATGCCCCTATGAATTTTCGCCGATTAAGATTGGAGGTATTAAAGGGCATCTGACTAATCAAAGTACTTGTAAGTAGAAGTATTGGTCATAATTAATGTAATGATTGGATGCATGGATGAGCAGTTCAATGTAATGTGAGGGGAGATCATCACAAGCATCAAATTAAGTCAAATAAAATATCAAAAATGAAAGGAAAATGGTGTCTTTTAGGAACCCTGACAATTCATGCTTTGATTCAAATGAATGATTTGTGTGATTAAATACCTATCTTCAAAGAACAAAAGATGATAAACTGCCAGGTAATACATGTGACACCAAAATGGAGGATTACATCCTTGAATATTCTGGTACTAATACAAGAAGGTTTCTGGGTATGCAAATGTTGTCTTCTCATTAATGCACGACATGCTCGCTTGATCATAATTCCAGACATTAAAAGCCATCTCATTGGAAGTAATTAATGATTACAGCATTGCAATAACACATCCCTGGATCCCCATTATATAGCAGCAAGTCATAAAAAAATGTGTATTTTGATAATCAGCTAAAAATTTAGCTCCGCTGACAAATGAACCACCAATTACTGGAAAGGCTTAAAAAATGAGACAAGTTTACAATATTTCGCTTGAAATATTCTATTATTCCCATACCACCAACTTTATGTGCAACAGGAACAGCTGGCAAGCCTTTCATCATTGCAGCTCTTTCACGTCTCATTTTTAGTTTATATTAAAATGATGAAGGTCCTGCAGGGGCTTAGCACAAGCCCTTGCAGCCACTGTGGTACAGGTGGGTCCCCCAATGCTTCAGGGGGACCCATTTAGCCCAGCACCAATGTACATCTGTGAACTATAGAAGACTGAAGGTGGGCCCTTCAAATTCTGCTAGAGGGGCCCCAACATTTTATGTTGCGCCACTGAGTGGCCTGGTATAGAGTTCGACGGAAGGGCTACTCTATAACAAACATGATGAATATCTCGTCCGCCATATTACAAATGCCACTGGATATAATACACTTGTAATTCAGAGGACAGGATATCTGTCACGTTTTGTGATGGAGTAGCCTATCCGTCGAACTCTAAATCAGGCCATTAGTTCACATTGACCCTGATCAATTTAACTTTCGATAGAATGATTAGATAGATTAATCAATAATCCTGGTACCATTTTTTTATGCTATTTACTGCAACTAATATGTTTAGCGTGTGAATCTAATATCAAAAATGTGAATAATTGAGTTCACATGTATAAAGTTAGGAAGTTTAAAAAAAAGATTTAAAATACAGAGGTTTTAATAAGCTAGGTAAACATTGACACAACAATGGCTGCCATTATTAAGCAAAATTCAGCCCAAAAAACAATTCTTGAAGAAAGAGAAATTAATCTTCATAGTCAATGTTGTCCCTTCATAAGCAGAAGGTTGCATCTGGGAGGGATGGGGGTTACAATCAGCGTTGCTGGATTGGATAGCATCAGTGAGCCTTTCTGGAAATGGGCCACTGTTTCTTCTTGAGGGTTCAATTAAAGGAACAGCAGAATACCAATACTGCTCATATTATATATTGAATTATGTTTAGGCCCTTTGTTCCCTTATTAATCAGATCAATGGTACTCATTTGACAGCAAGAAGTTTAAACAATGAGTTGTCCCTGCCAGGATTCAAAACTGTGACCACCTATTCTCAATGATCCGTGCTCTTCAAATTGAGCTGTCTTGGTAGCAATGTTCAAACGCTCATGTCATGGCAGCAGAAAGCAGAATAGTGACCTTTCAAAGAGGCTGACCAGCAATTACCAATACAGCTATAGTCTGCAGTAAGCATTTCAACACAGCAAAACCTAACCTCAAAATAAATGCCAGACAGGCTGTGCACTGCAGGACCCAACAACACATAAAGGACAGAAACATGCAACCAGTAGACACAGGCGCACATTACGCGAAGAGCAACCACATAGGCCTTGTCATAAACTTGTTCACATTTCCAGTGTTCCAGCTTCTGGAGAAATTGCAGTATCAGCATTGTCTATACTGATGCCTTCATTCCGAGATATTGGGGCGATGTTGGGGCTGGAATTCACGATTCTGGCTGTTATCTCTTCCACTCCTAAAGCCAGACATAACAAGATGAAGTCGTCACAATAGGGAAATACGTTTCAGATCTGTTATAAGAGTCATTTTCTGCATGTGTATCGTGATTCCAGGACTGCTCCACTCCAATGTACTACCACTTAGTACTCATAGCAACTGGTAAATAGGAGTTGGGGCCAAATCAGGATGGTGTGTGGCGACAATATGGTAGGGAGGATTGTTGCAATCTTGATACTTATGTCCAACCACGGACAACATAGTTATCGCATCCCCTGTCACCAGCTGTCAGTTCTAGAATGTTGACAGTTGACAGCTGGTGACCGACGGAGCTGTTGTGATCTCCTGAGCTCCATGCTTCGGCGGAGTCTGTGTTGGTATTTCCAAATAAAGAAGTTCTTCATCCATCATTGTACGTTCATTTTTTCGGTACAATTTTGGCGACGATAACCAACACAGGAACCCACGTCAATTCAAGCTGGCCTGACATACATCGTACGAATTGAAGGATTGCTGGCTGCTGACACGAGTAATCCTTTCCTTACACTCTTGGGCTGCATCACGTGTAACACTTTTCGGAAGAGGACCTCCTCATCTCATATGACCCAGTGAATCCACTACTACTTTGGCAGCTAGCCAGTCAGCGCTTTTCCCAGCTACATCCACGATCTGGGTATATCTCCCCTATCTGCCATTTGGGGGTAAATTGACATTACGTCTCCTCTGTGCCTAAGTTCTATTAATTCCCTTCCCTTCCATCAGCACTCTGGGTGGTGAATCTACGCAGCGTGTAGCAGCGCATCTACGCACTTGTCTTTGATGTCTTGACAGCTCCCTGTCAACCTACGGATTTGCACAACAATTTGCGAGACATAAATTTTTATCTGTGTTTCACCAGCGCTCCACTTCTTCACTTGCAGCGTGTCGTGGTGTATTTACACTGGGATGGCAGATGCGCAACAAATTCCTGTCAGCACCGTAGTGACAGTTCAACTGTCACATTGCCGGGCTATGACGCACGCTCCTGCACGTCATCCAACGCCATCTTTAATCATTCCATGGTCAGAGTTTCAGTTGTTGCAACCTATGTGTTACGCATCGTACGTGACGCCATCTTTGGTCACAGCTCTTCACACGTCAGGCATTCCTCACACGGATCGGCTCTCCTCGTCACAAAATTTCTTTGAGGAGGGAAATCTCTACGATCGACCCACCGGAAGGAGGTATTTTCTCGTGTGCTCGCTCACGTTGATGAGCACAACGTTACTGCTCCTACGGTATCATTCAGCGTACACAGTGATTGTTCATACTTTACCCATTCCTTCTGCTGCCCTGTGAGTAGCTTCACATGCTTCGTACTCAGGAGTACCTTACTAATTTCTCTGTCTCTTGTGCTTGTTCGCACTGATGGGCACAGCATAACTTATATTCCTTTGCATCTCCGGATATAGTCCCACTGCACCACTGCTGCACAACTCCATTTAAAAAAAAAAATGTTTTGCTTTTCAGTCCCTGTTGTCAGCATCAGTGTATGCAAGGTGACCACTCCAATTCACATTCACCCCATATTTCACACAACCCTCTGATACTGCATAGCTCTTCCGTCCATTTGGTTTCCCCCCCTCTCTACCAACATGTCGTCTGGATATTTGTGGAACTTATCACTTCCCAGACTTTCCTACCAGCGGGGGTGAGCCTGTACTCAAATGGGAAGAGTGGAGAGAGTACTTCACGAACTATATCTCTACACTTGATGATGATGAAGACTTTACTGCAGAAAACAAATTCTAAATTCTGTTACATTGTTTGGCGGCTGGAGGTATCAAAGTGTACAATAGTATAAATAAGAAAGTTAGAGGGGCAGATGAAGGTGATATATTTGCAAATGCTATAGATGACCTTAACACTTACTATAAA
The DNA here is from genome assembly GCA_963921515.1 of Calotriton arnoldi. Classification (NCBI taxonomy): domain Eukaryota; kingdom Metazoa; phylum Chordata; class Amphibia; order Caudata; family Salamandridae; genus Calotriton; species Calotriton arnoldi. The sequence goes on from CAWUFW010013279.1 coordinate 256,933, forward strand.
CCCACTGTCTGTGTCGCTGTTGACAGGTACACGTTTTTCCACAGGAAACAGGGCAAGGAGGAGTCTATTGACGATTATGTCTCCGCATTGAAAAATCTGGCCATTAATTGTTGTTTCGGAAATTTGCACGACAAATTCATCAGGTATCAGATTGTCATGCAGGGCTCTAACTCTAATCTCCTGGACAGTTTGTGGGCCATGGGTGAATCCCCTTTACAAACCGTTATGGATATTGCCAGGAGGGCAGAACTCACTGGTCAGTGTGCCAAGGCTGTTCTTTCTGAGAACAAAGAAAAGAAAGAGGATGGTACTGTGGCCAGGGTGGTTGAACCCAAATGTTTTTCAAAACAGAGCAAGAAAAACAGAGGTTCAAAACCTGTTACCAGTAGAATGCAAAGCAGCAATTGGAAACGTTGCTACAGATGTGGTACTTCCACCCATTTGGCAGACGACAAGAAATGCCCGGCTAGGAATGTTAAATGCTCATTTTGTGGAACGAAAGGGCACTTTCAAAAAGTATGCCAGAAAAGATCTTCAAAAACAACAGTTGATGGACAGAATGCAGAACAATGTCATACATTCACCCCAGTACAGAGATCTGGGCCTAAATCCATCGTTTTTTTGCTCACCATGCCATTCCAGTTTGAACCCAGCCATATGCAAATCAGTCTTGACCCTGTGCCTCATGGGAACAGTCCAGCCCGAACTGCCAAGCCAGGTCCTCCCAGGACTGGAAACAAGCATCCTAGGACCGGTTTCGGGGTTTCACCCCTCTTCAGCCAGGATAGCTTGATTCCAGTGGCATACCCGTCCCACTCGGGGTGACAAATGCAAAAACAACAGTTGATGGACAGAATGTAAAACAATGTCATACATTCACCCCAGTACAGAGATCTGGGCCTAAATCCATCGTTTTTTTGCTCACCATGCCATTCCAGTTTGAACCCAGCCATATGCAAATCAGTCTTGACCCTGTGCCTCATGGGAACAGTCCAGCCCGAACTGCCAAGCCAGGTCCTCCCTGGACTGGAAACAAGCATCCTAGGACCGGTTTCGGGGTTTCACCCTTCTTCAGCCAGGATAGCTTGATTCCAGTGGCATGGAGAGCACGGGACCCATGTCTGGGCATACCCATCCCACTCGGGGTGACAAATGCAAAAACAACAGTTGATGGACAGAATGCAGAACAATGTCATACATTCACCCCAGTACAGAGATCTGGGCCTAAATCCATCGTTTTTTTGCTCACCATCCCATTCCAGTTTGAACCCAGCCATATGCAAATCAGTCTTGACCCTGTGCCTCATGGGAACAGTCCAGCCCGAACTGCCAAGCCAGGTCCTCCTGGACTGGAAACAAGCATCCTAGGACCGGTTTCGGGGTTTCACCCTCTTCAGCCAGGATAGCTTGATTCCAGTGGCATGGAGAGCACGGGACCCACGTCTGGGCATACCCGTCCCACTAGGGGTGACAAATGCAAAAACAACAGTTGATGGACAGAATGCAGAACAATGTCATACATTCACCCCAGTACAGAGATCTGGGCCTAAATCCATCGTTTTTTTGCTCACCATGCCATTCCAGTTTGAACCCAGCCATATGCAAATCCCTTGCTCACTTTGCCACTGGATTCAAGCTAGCCTGGCTGATGACGGCTGAATGGCCAGAAACTGGTCCCAGGGTGCTTGTTTCCGGTCCAGGGAAGACATGGCTTGGCAGTTCGGGCTGGACTGTTCCCATGAGGCACAGGGTCAGACTGATTTGCATATGGCCATGTCTGAACTAGGGTGGTGGAGTGAGCTAAAGAATGATGATGGATTAAACCCAGATCAGTTGACTGGGGGTGAGTGTTTGATTTGCTCAAGCGCTCTGTCCATCATCCCCTTTGGTATCGCTTTGTTCGCCCTAAGTTGGCAGGGTATGCCCAGACGTGGGTCCCTTGCTCACTTTGCCACTGGATTCAAGCTAGCCTGGCTGATGACGGCTGAATGGCCAGAAACCGGTCCCAGGATGCTTGTTTCCGGTCCGGGGAAGACATGGCTTGGCAGTTCGGGCTGGACTGTTCCCATGAGGCACAGGGTCAGACTGATTTGCATATGGCCATGTCTGAACTGGGGTGGTGGAGTGAGCTAAAGAATGATGAAGGATTAAACCCAGATCAGTTGACTGGGGTGAGTGTTTGATTTGCTCAAGCGCTCTGTCCATCATCCCCTTTGGTATCGCTTTGTTCGCCCTAAGTTGGCAGGGTATGCCCAGACGTGGGTCCCTTGCTCACTTTGCCACTGGATTCAAGCTAGCCTGGCTGATGACGGCTGAATGGCCAGAAACCGGTCCCAGGATGCTTGTTTCCGGTCCGGGGAAGACATGGCTTGGCAGTTCGGGCTGGATTGTTCCCATGAGGCACAGGGTCAGACTGATTTGCATATGGCCATGTCTGAACTGGGGTGGTGGAGTGAGCTAAAGAATGATGATGGATTAAACCCAGATCAGTTGACTGGGGGTGAGTGTTTGATTTGCTCAAGCGCTCTGTCCATCATCCCCTTTGGTATCGCTTTGTTCGCCCTAAGTTGGCAGGGTATGCCCAGACGTGGGTCCCTTGCTCACTTTGCCACTGGATTCAAGCTAGCCTGGCTGATGACGGCTGAATGGCCAGAAACCGGTCCCAGGATGCTTGTTTCCGGTCCGGGGAAGACATGGCTTGGCAGTTCGGGCTGGATTGTTCCCATGAGGCACAGGGTCAGACTGATTTGCATATGGCCATGTCTGAACTGGGGTGGTGGAGTGAGCTAAAGAATGATGATGGATTAAACCCAGATCAGTTGACTGGGGGTGAGTGTTTGATTTGCTCAAGCGCTCTGTCCATCATCCCCTTTGGTATCGCTTAGAAAAGATCTTCAGGCTCAGTTAAACTGTTGATGATGATGTAACTAACAACACTTCCGACGAAGAAGAAGTGACCATGTATGTCCTTAACATTGAAGACAAGTGTGTCTTGCAAATTAATGATGCCCACACCACCAAAACAAAGAAACCAGTGTGTGACATGTCCATTGGGGGAGTTGACATAAGCATAGTTGCAGACTCTGGATCTCCCTACACCATAGTTAACAGTAAAGTTTGGGAGGAAAAGTTTGTGCCACACCTAGGGAAACAGTTGGAAAAAGCTGACATCGCCATCAAAGCATTCACAGAGGATCCTATAGAGGTGTGTGGTTTTAGGAAACTCAGGGGCATATTCTCAAGGAGCTATCGCTGAGTTATCGGCACTTTATCGCAGCCAAAGTCACGATAAATGTATCGCCCCATTCACAAGCTGGTGCTAACAGCCGATACCACCAGTTTACTTGCGAAAGCATCCGCATAAAACATCGCCACAGATGACCCCGGCAACTATCGCTAATGAGATGCAGAGTAGGCGTTCCCGAGCGAAAATCCGCGACAACACCACACCTCAACATTCTCAACGACCAGCCACATCGGCGATAAGACCACAAAACAGGCGATAAGGCGTGTTAGCAGCAGGAAATTAACACCTGCTCTGACCTGGTGTAAAGTCGGACGACAACCTGCACCATCAAAGGGAGCCCAGCCCAGAGCCACACAGGAAGAACAACAGATGCCATGGATCCACCCACCATGCATCCCGGAGCCCCGAGAGGGCAACAACACCCACCTCCACCACCCCCCCCCCGGAACCCTCCCCGGACCACCACAGAGGCAGCACAGACAAAGACAGCGGACCTTCAGGAAATGCACCAGCCTCACAGACCTAACACCAGACAACGTCAATGCCCACTACAGGCTCAAAAGGACAACCATCCTCCGCATCCTGAACATCATTGCCCACAGGCTGACGGTACCAACACAGCGGACAACCAACATCCCTCCGCAGACAAAGCTGCTGGCTGTGCTGCACCTGCTGGCCTCTGGTACCTCCCAACCAACAACCGTCAGAGTCGGAGGAGTCTCACAGCCAGCCCCATCCAAGTTCCTCACACCTGTCCTGGATGCCACCATCAGCCAGGTACCCCAGTACCTATACGTCCCCCACAATGCGCAGGAACAGCTGGAGACCAAGCAAGGACTATACGCCATAGCTGGATTCCCGCACGTGTTGGGGGAAATCGACTGCACACATGTCCTACTTGTGCCCCCTGCCGACACTGCACACAATTACCGCAACAGAAAGCACACGCATTCCATCAACGTGCAGGCAATAGTGGACCACAGGGGACTCTACACCAATGTCGTAGCCAACTACCCAGGCAGTGTGCATGATCCCTCCATCTTCCGACAGTCCAACATCAACCAGCGCTTCCATGATGGCACCTATGGGAATGCACTGCTCGTTGGCAAGTACCAAATGAACACCCCACACACCTCAACTCCACAATCATGCAACTCACAACTCTGGCACTGCACATGTCAGAAAATCACATACAACATGCCAAACAACATGCCCACCCACCAGACACGACAGCACAACTTACTGTGGCAACCTTGGTTAGCCATGTACATGAGCCATCAACGGCATGGCACCTCAGCCACACAATAGCGGAATGTGGGGAGAGGTAGGAACCAGGCATGTGCGAAGGAGGCAAGTGACCCATGAATGAGAATTTACACAATGCCAAGTGTGGTGGAGATGTGCTGGACAGACTGCAGTATGCATACCACAGACATATCCATCTCTACATGCACTGCTGGTGTTTGGAGTGTAGTGGACAGTGGACGCAACCATGTCACCCCAGCCAGTGGGGAAGATCGCGGAAATGTAGCTTGTGACGTCCCCCCTGTAAGCGTGTGCGGAGTGGGCTGGCCCGGCGTACGCCAGTCCAGAATGGGGGTATGGATGATTATCCCGTGGCTCTGGGTGTGGTTCAGTACTGGAAATGTGCAAAGGCATATGTCTCTGTCGCAGTGTGGGTCTCCGTTGGGGAGTGTAGGTGGTCCCTGATGGGACTTAAACACCCACGTATGTGATCTAGTTTGGCTTCCATGAGGTAGTACCCCACCCGCACATGTTCGGCCACCCCCTTCTGGCAGTCTGACACCTGGCCTTGGAATGCGATGTGTGCTTGGGTGGGCTGCTGGGAGCCAGCCGTGGTGGTGGGTGCATCCAGCTGTGTTGTCTGTGCAGGGGGTGGGGTATCCTCGATGCAGCGGTGCAGCCCTGCTCCTGGAGGTCGATTGCCTAAGATGTCCATGGACTGTTGTAGGGCGTCGGTGTCGGAAGTGTGGAGGTCCTCTTCAGCATCATTGTAGAGTTGTCTGGTCTGCTCTGCTGGAGGTGTTGTTTGTCCCTCTGCAATGTGAAGGGGAGATGCTTGTTGACATTGTGTTGGCATGTATGTTGACGCATTGTTCAAGTTTACATACAGTCTGCATGACAATGTACATTGTGACTGTTTGGGAGGGGCGGACTATTTGATGCGGGGCAGTGGACATTTGGACTACATGACGTAGGTGAGGTTGTACAAGTGCATTTGCATCTCACAGTTTCCTGCTATGTCAGATGTGATTGGTCATTGTCTACGCACAGGCGGACCCAGTTGTGTCCTCTGTTCTGCAGTGTAAGTGTTGCACTGTGTACCACATTGTCGTCCATGTGGATGTGCTGTCATTGCTATGTGTGTGTGCTGCATTGTGTGGGAGTCGCACCTGCAGCTGTAATTTTGCTGCCCCTTATCCCTTGGAGGCGATGTGCCTTTGGCTTTTGTGCTTTTAGGGTGCTGTGATGTTGGTGACTTGGGTCATTTGTGCTCTTGGTCAGTTTTTGTACTCTTGTGCATTGTTTGTCTGCAGATGTATTGTTGACGTCAGTGGTTGTTTGTGCACGTGGATGTGTCAGGATGTGACCTGCTCCTTTCCGGATGTGGTCCACACTCAGCCACCTCAGTCTCGTGGCGTGCACAATGTCATGGTGATTGTTCTCCAGCCACGCTGCTCGTCATGTGGTGTCACTTGCATTGTCAGTGTGGCTCTCACATACACATCTTTGCTGTGTTTCACACGGGTGCACGTGTGTGTTGTGGAATTAGTGATGTGTGGGGTGGGGCCCTTTGGGCACATGGTGGACGGGGGCCTACTTGATGTTTGTATGTGTGCTGCTGTGTGCCACGGGGACCAGGGACATGACCCCGGGTCATTGTGGGTGTGCGGTGTGCTACATGTCATTGTGCATGTGTGCCATTGTGCCCATCCCCCCCCGGCCCCACAGTCCCTGTTCGTTACTTACCCTGTTGATGTTGTGTCAGGTCATGTCGAGCAGTGTCCGGACTCCCGACTCCTTGCACCGTCTCCACACTGATGACTGTGGCCACCATTTGCTCCAGCTCCTCCTGTGGCGCCGGACTCCCACCTCCATTCGCGGTTGCTGGCTTCCTGTTGGCAGCGGGTTTCTGCTTGGTTTGGCTTTTCACATTGTGCCAGCGCATCTTGGCCTCCTCGACACTCCGGCGGCATTCACGATGGAATGCCATTTTTCCGTCTGTGTTGCCAATGACACGGTGGAGGTGACGGACAGTTGTTGTTAGTGCTCTGTCACCTCCGTGACGATGATCAGGTTGTCATGCGGACTGTACCCCGTCTTCCTCTTCCTCTTCTCCTTGGCCTTCCCAGACCCCGAGGTTCCTTGCTGGTGGTCTGTGGGGCTTGTGGGGTTTGCGTTGACCTGGGCACTCGTTCCAGGTGCATCCATGTTGCTACGCAGTTTATTTTGTTTATGGTGTGTTTTTCTTGTTCAGCTTTTATGGTGCATTTTCCCGCATGACGCGTGGGGATTGCAGGCCTGTCGCTGATTTTTGTATCGGGTTTGGCCTCATCGCAACTTTATTCGCGTTCGTGTTTCGCATCTTTGCGGCGTCGCGTGTATTTTAACGCGGTCATTTGACACGTTATCGTGGGACTATCGCATGGTGCCGGCAGGTTGGGAATACTACGTTAACACGGCATTGTTTTCCTGCGATAGACTGCGATATGCAAAGTTGCGTTAAGCTAAACTTGTTGTGGTTATCACACGTTCTTGAGAATATGCCCCTCAGTTTTTCCTTCAAGGGAAGGGAGTCCTTAGGCAATCTATATGTATCATCTGTAGGCCCATCCATTTTGGGGTGGATGGACCAGGGTAGTCTGGGAATTATACTTTATCCCAGTATATCTGATCCAGTCCTGGTCATCCAAAATGACCAGGAATACAGCAAGGGCTTATTAAACAGGTTCCCTAAAGTCTTTTCTTGTAAGATCGGTGCCTTGAGTGGGTATAAGCACAAGATACGTGTTAAGTCTAATGCTATCCCAGTTGTCCAGTACTGGATTTACCCTTTGCAGTCAAAGAAGAGGTCAGAGTTCAACTGGATAAACTACTTAAGGATGGTATCATTGAGCAAGTAGAAGCCTCAGAGTGGGTGGCTCCCTTGGTCGTGGCCAAGAGACCCAACGGAAATCTTAGGCTATACGTAGACTTACGCGACCTCAATGATAACATCGTGGTGGAACAATTCCCTCTTCCCAGAATAAATTAACTGTTGGCACGCACTAAAGGTATAAATGGTTCTCTACTATAGACCTTAAATCCACTTACCACCAGGTTCCCCTACACCATGACAGCAAAAACCTTACCACATTCATAACCCCTTTTGGGTGCTATCGGTTTACAAGGGTACCTTTCGGATTGGCCTCTGTGGCCGCTATGTTGCAAAGACTTATGCACCACATTTTTAAGGGGGTGACAGACATTTTAATGTTCCAGGATGACATTCTTGTGATGGGAAGAACAAGGGAGGAGCATGACATGAAAGTGAACCAGGTCCTCGGTATCCTTGATGCTAAAGGTTTAACGGCAGAACATAACAAATGTAAATTTGCATGCACAAAGGTAAACTACCTTGGACACGAGATTACAGGTGACGGCATCAGGCCCAAGAAAGAACTGCTAGATTCCATTCTAGACGTACCTGTACCCTGTAACAAGGAAGGGTTACGTTCTTTTCTCTGCCTTGTCGAATTTTATGCGAAATGTATTAAGAATTTCTCATGTAAAACTTATGAACTAAGGCAATTGCTCAAGCTTAAGAATAAGTTTGTGTGGACTGAAACATGTCAAGACTCATTTTGTACCTTAAAGAAAGAAATGTGTTCAGTTTTACCATTGCAAGGCTTTGACCCCATGTTAGAAAACATCATCACGACTGATGCTAGTTGCAAGGGGCTTGGTGCTGTTTTTACTCAAAAGGACACCAAGGGGGTAGAGTGTACTATTGCTTTTGCTTCCCGCTCTTTGACCCCTACGGAAGAATAATACTCTGTCATAGACCGGTAGGCACTAGCATGCGTTTGGGGGCTTGAACATTTCCGCCAGTTTGTCTGGGGAAACAAGGTTACCCTATGCAGCGACCACAAACCGCTTACCAAAGTGTTTACCACGAGAGGCTTATATGCAGCTTCTCCCAGGCGTGCACAATTATCTGTTCACCTATTTGATTTCAATTACGTGGTCCAGTATGTACCCGGTGTCAAAAATGTGGTTGTTGACTTCTTGAGTCGCATGCCTATTCGTACTTCGGATCCCTGTAACAATGAAGATGTAGAAGAGTTATGCATTGCCAATATACATGAAGAGTTACACGGGGTTTCTATGAATGAATAGATGCTTGAGCAAACCATAGATTCTGTTGTATGCGAAGTATTGGATATGCTGTCCAGAGGCTGGTCTAGTAAAAGAAAAATATCAGATTCACTACGCCCTTTTTGGGAAGTCAAACATGAATTATCTGAAGAAAATGGATTGCTGTTGAGAGGTGGTAGGGTTGTCCCTCCCTCCAGCCTTAGAAAGAAAATTCTAGAAATTTGCCATGAAGGGCATCTGGGCATTGGCAAGACCAAGAGCAGAGTTAACAAGCATTGGCATAGCCAATAGGTCTCGCCTTTGGGACCTTATAAGCGTTTAGGTATGCAGCACATTATCCTATGTATTGTGTTGCTAGGTATTGAATAACTGTACAATTACTTTGCACTGAAACCCTGTCATTTAGTGACCAAGTAGAAGCATGCTTGCATGCAGGAGAGGAAGTCTCCAATCTTCCCAGCATTAGCATATTTGTAACCGAGTCTCGGCAAATCGCTTAATCTCCCACTGTCTTTGTCACAATGATGCACCAGGCGGAGATGCTTTTGAATGAGTAAAAGGATACAAAAAGGGCAAGAAAGGGACTTGCTAACATAAGCAAGAGCCTGGCACTATTTTCGTTTTTTTAAATGTATTTAAGGGAGGTATGCTGCCTACTGCTGCATAAATACACCCCACAAATGAAGAGGCGGGTGGAAGAGCACTCCAGGCTGGCAACCTTAGCAGAAACTACAACAACTCTAAAATGTCAAGGATCCACCGACCCCTATCTAGGCTGAAGAAGGCCAGCATTTGGAGCAGAGGCTTACACCGCAAGCCCCTTTCGTGGATATTGTGATATTTGCCTTCCTTGATGTGCCTAGAGACTCAAGCGACATGCCACTTCTGAGGCCACTGAAATTACAAATTGTGCGAGGTCAGGGATTAAATGGGGCGTTTCCAGGATCTCAGACCCAGTAATAATTAAAAACGGGTTCCCATCAGGCCCCATATCATTGCCTGTTACCCTTACTGGTAAAAACACTGATCGATTTCAAATTAATGTAAAATACGGTAAAGTAATTCAGTCAGCGATTTACTTCCTGCTTCTTTTTTTTATATGTTTACGTAGTCTTGCATTTCCTAAAATTGTTAGCTATTTCCAGGATGTTTTATTTTTTTATTTTTTTCCGTTTAGTAATTACTCTTGTATGGCACTTGTTGGTGTGTTATATATCCGGATGCAATAATAGAAAGCTCAGACGCACCAAACTGCCGATTGAGTGGCACAGTAGGGGAATCACAGAAATGTACTTCACATGTTTAACCCCTTCGGTGCTTATGACGAGCTCGACTCGTCATGGCACACAGTGCTCGTGTGCTCATGACGAGTCCAGCTCGTCATAAGACCACCCACGGGGGAAGCGCTGGCGCTCCCCCCGTGGGAATCCGATCGTTAGTTTTTTTTTTGGGGAGGCAGGGGAAGGGCTTCCCCTGCCTCCCCCCGCCCTCCCCATCAATGACGTCAGCGCGCGAGGCGCGCTGACATCATTGAGGGTTTCCCTTTCTTCCCCGACACGCTGGAAGCCATTTGCTTCCAGCGCGTCGGGGAAATCAGGTGAGGTTTGGCTCGGGGAGGGGGGGTTTGTATCAAAAGAGGCATCGAGGGAAAGGAAAGGGTTTTCCTTTCCCCCAATGCCTCTTTTGTGCATTCCTGCTGCACGATCATGTGATGGTGCAGCAGGAATGCCCACTAGGCACGAGGGAGGGAGGGAGGGAGAGCAAGAGGCATGTGAACGGGCCTAGAAGCCCCGCCCGTTTGGCCCCGACCCACATACACTAGCGGTATGCAACGTCTTCCCGCCCTTTCCCCACAATGATGGACAGCTTAATCAAAGGATCCCGGCGCGTTCGGCGCGGTGGCAAAATTACAGACACACAGGTCACTGGAGACAATTCTTCTGTTCCTATACACAGCTGTAGTGTAGGAAAGGCACTATACATTTACCCAACGAGGTAGCAGTTACTGATTAGCCAGTAGAAAGTACTCCAGTTGAGTAGAGGTATTGCACAAAACGGTGGCATCTTCGTGGATAAATATGCAGGGCAGGTGTGCAGAATGTGCCTTCTCTCCATTTCCAACGTGAAAAGTTAGCTGTAATCCTTGATGGAGGTCTTTGCATCCTTCATTTTCTCGAGCGCAATTCTCGTGTAGAATTCGTGAGCGTGGTTAAGCAGATGTGGCTTCTCTCCATTTACACCCTGAAAAGTTAGCTGTAATCCTTGATGGAGGTCTTTGCATCCTTGAATTTCTCGAGCGCAATGCTCGTGTAGTTCCTGTGACCAGGAGGTTCCTTCTCCTCGTCTGCCGCTGAGATCGTGCTCTGACCCTTTATAAACAAGAGGCATGTGAACGGGCCTAGAAGCCCCGCCCGTTTGGCCCCGCCACACATACACTAGCGGTATGCAACGTCTGCCCGCCCTTTCCCCACTATGATGGACAGCTTAATCAAAGGTTCCCGGCGCTTTCGGCGCGGTGGCAAAATTACAGACACACAGGTCACTGGAGACAATTCTTCTGGTCCTTTACGCAGCTGTAGTGTAGGAAAGGCACTATACATTTACCCAACGAGGTAACACTTACTGATTAGCCAGTAGACAGTACTACAGTTGAGTAGAGGTATTGCACAAAACGGTGGCATCTTCTTGGATAAATATGCAGGGCAGGTGTGCAGAATTCGTGAGCGTGGTTAAGCAGATGTGCCTTCTCTCCATTTCCAACGTGAAAAGTTAGCTGTAATCCTTGATGGAGGTCTTTGCATCCTTCATTTTCTCGAGCGCAATTCTCGTGTAGAATTCGTGAGCGTGGTTAAGCAGATGTGGCTTCTCTCCATTTACACCCTGAAAAGTTAGCTGTAATCCTTGATGGAGGTCTTTGCATCCTTGAATTTCTCGAGCGCAATGCTCGTGTAGTTCCTGTGACCAGGAGGTTCCTTCTCCTCGTCTGCCGCTGAGATCCTGCTCTGACCCTTTATCCCCTTCGGTGCTTATGACGAGCTGGACTCGTCATGGCACACAGTGCTCGTGTGCTCATGACGAGTCCAGCTCGTCATAAGACCACCCACGGGGGAAGCGCTGGCGCTCCCCCCGTGGGAATCCGATCGTTAGTTTTTTTTGGGGGAGGCAGGGGAAGGGCTTCCCCTGCCTCCCCCCGCCCCATCAATGACGTCAGCGCGCGAGGCGCGCTGACATCATTGAGGGTTTCCCTTTCTTCCCCGACGCGCTGGAAGCCATTTGCTTCCAGCGCGTCGGGGAAATCAGGTGAGGTTTGGCTCGGGGAGGGGGGGGTTTGTATCAAAAGAGGCATCGAGGGAAAGGAAAGGGTTTTCCTTTCCCCCGATGCCTCTTTTGTGCATTCCTGCTGCACGATCATGTGATCGTGCAGCAGGAATGCCCACTAGGCACGAGGGAGGGAGGGAGGGAGGGAGGAGAGAGAGAGAGAGAGAGAGAGAGTGTGTGTGTGTGTGTGTGTGTGTGTGTACACCCCAGCTTCTATTTTATTTTAATTTGCTTCTCCATGAAATGTAAATGGGCAGTAGACCACAAAGTTATTATTGGTATGTGGCTAGGACGCGTCAATTCAAACTGCTCCCAATTCACACCGGTGAGCGTATTGTGTAGGTGGGTAATTAATGTGCACTGGTGTTCAGCTTTGCGCTGCAGGATTTTTGTACAATGCATATGCATGTTGACTGTGTGCACGGGGGATTTATATAGGTGCTGGTCAGTGCATGAGGAGTGTCAGCAGGACACGTGTATTGCCTACATAGAGACACAGGTTATGTGGACTGGACTAGGTAAATTTAGAATATATCTGCGTTTGTGAACTACATCTACACTGTGTGTGTATAGGTAGAAGGGTACATAAACTCCAGCACGCAAGGGTGAGGAATGTACAGGAAAAAGTACAAATTTACAATGAAGAGCGAACTTCCTAGAGGGGGCTGAGAGTGAAAGTATTAGTTCTGAAAGTGTCTTTGGAAGAGAAGAGATTTGAGGTCAGCTTTGAAGATCCGGGTAGAGGAGGTGGCATGGAGCAATGGGGGAAGCGAGTTCCAGATTCTCACCGCATTTCCTGAGAAGGATTGCGCCATCGATCTTTCCCTTTTTGAAGACGGGGGGTGGGCTCAAGCAGAAGCTTTTCCGCATTGCGAGAAGGGCGAGAGCCACCGGACAATTTCAATTTATTTGCCAGGTAACGAGGGGAGGAGGTGTGTAAGGCTTTGTGTGTGATGCAGGCAGTTTTGTAAATCGATCTTGCCTCGATCGGAAGCCATCGAAGAGAGGATAGGAGTGACGTGGTCGCTTCGTTTAGACCCTGAAATGAGGCGAGCTGCTGAATGGAGGATGGATTTGAGAGGGGAGAGGTGGGATTTGGGTAGGCCCGTCAGAAGAGAATTGCAATAATCCAGTCTTGAGAGAACCAGAGATTGTACCAAGGTTTTTAAGTCTTTCTCCGGGAAGAACCGACGGATCCCCCGTAGAAGGCGCAACTGGTAACGTGCGTTCTTAGCAATAGAGTTGATGTGGGAGATTAGGTTGAGTCTTTTGTCAAGAATGACACCTAGGGATTTAGCGCTGTCAACAATGATGGGTTTGTTGTTGAGTAGGTTCAGCTGATCCATCCAAGATTGAACAGGAGGAGGTGAGAGAGAGGTAGAGAGGAGGAGGAATTCAGTTTTGGCGGGATTCAGAATGAGTTGGTGAGCTAACATCCAGTTGTGAATAGAGTTGAGAGTAGAGTTGAGTAGTGAGAGATCGTGTGCGGAAGATAAAGGTATCTTCCCACTAGTCCACCAGGCTTTTATTTGTGGAGAGTGACCCCTTGGGTGGCAGAATAGCAGTATGTTTTTAGGCCCATCTGCCCCCAAGGAGGGCAGAAGCCACTAGACACCAGGGTTTTTTTTAATTTTTGTGTTGGGGAGTGGCCAAAAGGGCAAGGGTTGCTCCCCTTTTACGGGGGTGAATATTTTATTTATACTGTTAGGCCCACCTACCCCTTAGCTTGGCTGGTGGATTGTGTGTGGACTGGTGCATTATTTGCATATGTGATTGTAATGTTTTTTTTTCTCCTTTTTATTCTAGTGTAAAGCTTTTGATTCCTGTTTGCGGTTTCGGCAGTGGTGGTTCTGCAGTTTTGCGTAATTGCATTTATTTGGTAAGAAAAATATTTTTGTTGTGTGTACTCCAAATGAGTATTATTGTCATGCATGAATGAATTTTTTTGTAAGTGGTGCCATAATGGCAGCATATTTGTTAGTGTTCAGAGCATGAAATTCTTTGCGATGTTTTGCATTGTCTTATGTGTAATTTTTTTTCTTCTTCTTTTTTAGTGGGATATTGTTGATCCTTACTGTGTCTGTGCAGAGTAGGTGGTGGTGAGTCTAGCTGCTTCTGTCACGTGAGTGGTATAGTGTTGGAGTATATAGGTCTTTGTGATAAAGCTACATTTTGTTTATTTCTTTTTTTTACAAAGGGTTTGTTGTTGTTGACTTGTTTGACAAGTAACCTTTATTAGTAAGCATTATGGCTAGCCGTAGAATTACTGCTCAGCAGGTGGTTGGTTTGCTTCTTGAATCTTCCTCTGAGCAGGATTATGAGACTGACAGTGCGTCTGAGGGAGAGGAGGGAGGGGAAGATTCAGGCAGTGAGTTTTCTCTCCACATGGAATCATCGGATGATGAAGGTACTCTCAGTGCAGATGAAGTGCCTGATTTAGAGGAGGATACTACTGTGCCGATGGTGCAAGAGGCATCTGGATTGCAGCCTGGGGCTGCTAGGCTTCCTACTGGAAGTGCTGGACTCTGGGTTGATCCAAACATGGTGCAGCCGGTGTTGCCTGCCTTTAGTGGTTATGCAGGGTGTAGAGTGGATTGTGAACATTATTTGCCTATACAGTATTTTCAGTTGTTTATGGATGATGTATTTTTGGGTGAGATTGTTGAGCAGACTAATTTGTATGCTGAACAGTTTTTGAGGGACAACAGTGCCAGACTTAGGCCCCATTCTAGAGCTACCCGGTGGAGTCCCACAAATCTGGAAGAGATGAAGAAGTTTTTGGGTTTGACTTTTTTGATGGGTTTGATAAGGAAGCCGTCCATGGGTTCATATTGGTCTACCAGTCCCTTGATGGCAACGGCCATATTTCCTGCAGTTATGACTCGTGATCGGTATTTACTTTTGCTTCGGATGCTGCATTTTGTTGATAATGGTTTGGCGTTGCCACGAGATCACCCTGAATGTGACCGTCTTTTTAAGATTCGGCCTGTTCTTGATCACTTTGTAGATCGATTTTCAGAGATCTATACTCCAGGGAAAGAAATATCTATTGATGAGTCTTTGGTCCTGTTCAAGGGCCGTTTGGTTTTTAGGCAGTACATTCCTAGCAAGAGGGCACGCTATGGAATTAAGCTGTATATGTTGTCTGAGAGTAGGACAGGATATGTTTTTAATTTGCGTGTGTACACTGGTAGGGATTCCACTATTGACCCCCTGGTTGTCCGTCCACTTTTGGAGTTTCAGAGAAAATTGTGTGGGATCTTGCTAGAGGACTGTTTAACAGAGGCCACCATTTGTACCTTGATAACTTCTACACTGCTGTGCAATTGTTTAAGGAATTGTTCAAAGTGGACACTTTTGCTTGTGGCACAATCCGCTCTAACCGTAAAGGTTATCCAAAAGAGCTTGTTTGCAAAAAACTTCAGAGGGGACAGTGCAGTGCCTTGCGTAGTGAGGAACTGCTAGCTGTGAAATTTGTGGACAGGAGGGATGTGTACATGCTGACTACCATCCATGATGAGAGTACTTCACCTGTGGCTGTTTGGGGTCAGATTGCTGAAGTGCGCAAACCTGTGTGCATTTTAGACTACAATAAGCACATGGGTGGTGTTGATAGAGTAGATCAGAGGTTGGAACCTTACACTGCTATTCGTAAGTCTTACATTTGGTATAAGAAGTTGGCCATCCATCTCTTCAATTTAGCAACTTTCAATGCTTTTGTTGTGTTCAAGGAGTGTTCTCCTGCGTCAAAGTTGACTTTTGTTCAGTTTCAGGAGTCTGTCATAGGCAGCCTTGTTGTTGTGGAACAGGCAAGTGTTCCTAGAGTTGGAGTGGTGGAGGATGTGGCTCGATTGAAAGATCGCCACTTTCCTGATCACATTCCTCCTACACCCTCAAAAGACTTTCCCACTAGGAGATGTAGAGTCTGTTGGCGAAGAGGTACGCGGAAGGAGACTCGTATGTACTGCCCTGAGTGTCCTTCTAACCCTGGGCTGTGTGTGCCTGCTTGTTATAGAGCGTACCACAAGCAAAAGAATTATTGGGAGCAACCATGAGTGGTAAAGTGAACTGCCTGGTCTGTAATGTTTAAGAATTGTTGTTCTGTTTCAAGGTTGGCATTAGTGCAATGTATTTAGTTTCTGATTTTGTGTTAGTAGATTTGTATCTATTTGCAATTTGTTTGTGTTTTCTTTTTTGTATAAAAAAATCCTAAATGTGATGGTGGTGTGTGTAGGCTGGTGCTTGGCTGGCGGTGTGCGTGGAGTGGCGCTTGGCTGGCGGTGTGCGGGGAGTGGCTCTTGGCTGGCGGTGTGCGTGGAGTGGTGCTTGGCTGGCGGTGTGCGTGGAGTGGCGCTAGGCTGGCGGTGTGCGTGGAGTGGCGCTAGGCTGGCGGTGTGCGTGGAGTGGCGCTAGGCTGGCGGTGTGCGTGGAGTGGCGCTAGGCTGGCGGTGTGCGTGGAGTGGCGCTTGGCTGGCGGTGTGCGTGGAGTGGCGCTTGGCTGGCGGTGTGCGTGGAGTGGCGCTTGGCTGGCGGTGTGCGTGGACTGGCGCTCGGCTGGCAGTGTGTGAGTAGTGACTTGCTGCTGGTCACTACACACACTGCTAGCCGAGCGACACTCCACGCAATCCATCAGCTTGTGTGGTTGCTGTGTTAGGAATGTGGGCGTGTGAAAGTGATGGGCCCTTGAATGGCGCTGTCTGCTGGTGTGAGTGTTGTAATGTGATGGGCCCGCGGCTGGTGGTGTGAATGGTTTTGTATTTGTCACACGTATGAAAGGTGTATGAATGGCCTGTAAAGAGGTTGGTGCCTTGTCGTGGCTTTACAGCTCACGAGCTGTGAGTCAATGGTTCAGTTTCTCGTCCTTTCAATTATTAACAGTGCATTTCATTTTTGTGAAATCACTTGTTAATACAATTGTATATACTGAACCATCACTCACCCTCGTGCCAAATCCAACCAGTATGTGTGTGTGTGCTTGAGGATTAGATGGCTGTGCAGTAATATTTTTTTTTGTCTTTCTCAAGCAGGGTGTACCTTGTCCCTTTTTGTGAATGTTGTAATGTGTTTGTTTCGTGCCTGGGGGTGTGAATGGTCTTGTGTGTATCACGTATGAAAGGTGTGTGAATGGCCTGTAAAGCGGTTGGGGCCTTGACGTGGCTTTACAGCTCACGAGCTGCGAGTCACTGGTTCCGTTTTTTGTCCTTTCAATTATTGACAGTGCATTTCATTTTTGTGAAATCTCTTGTTAATAAAATTGTATATACTGAACCATCACTTGCCCTCGTGCCAAATCCAACCAGTATGTGTGTGTGCTTGAGGAATAGATGGCTGTGCAGTAATCTTTGTCTTTTTAGTCTGTCTGCCAAGGTGTACATTCCGTCTAAGAATAACCTACCAACTGTAGATATTGTCGTAAACGAAACACCCATGGGAGTACATGGTGATATCTCTCTTGTGGATCCCAACAAGTTATGGTACCCACAATGTCCTGCAAACCTCAAAATGTCTGTCACATTTTCCTTGCAATATTGTGCCAAAATTTTCACGCTGCAGAAATAAACAACACATTATCTCAAAATGACCTGGTTTTGCAAGGGGCGTCACCTGGGTTTTTGGCCCTGGGCTCGGCGGCCACATAGGGAAACCTACCAAACCCACACATTTCTGAAAAGTAGACACCCGGGGGCTTCCAGGGAGGTATGGCTTGCGTGAATCCCCCAACGTTTCCTTACCCAGAATCCCCTGCAAACCTCAATTTTAGCTGAAAAAATCACTTTTTTCACACATTTTTGTGTGGGAAAGTGTGGCATCACTGGCCTCACACAAATTTCCTACCACCCAGCGTTCCCCCAGGTCTCCCGATAAAAATGGTGCCTCACTTGTGTGGGAGGCCCAAGTACCCGCGACAGGCAAGGGCCCACAACGTATTGAGGCGACCTCACAATGGCCTTTCCCAAAACCACCTGGTTTTGCAAGGGGGTCACCTGGGTTTTTGGCCCCGTGCTCGGCGGCCATCTAGGGAAACCTACCAAACCCACACATTTCTGAAAAGTAGACACCCGGGGGCTTCCAGGGAGGTATGGCTTGCGTGGATCCCCCAACGTTTCCTTACCCAGAATCCCCTGCAAACCTCAATTTTAGCTGAAAAAATCACTTTTTCACACATTTTTGTGTGGGAAAGTGTGGCATCACTGGCCTCACACAAATTTCCTACCACCCAGCGTTCCCCCAGGTCTCCCGATAAAAATGGTGCCTCACTTATGTGGGAGGCCCAAGTACCCGCGACAGGCAAGGGCCCACAACGTATTGAGGCGACCTCAAAATGGCCTTTCACAAAACCACCTGGTTTTGCAAGGGGGTCACCTGGGTTTTTGGCCCTGTGCTCGGCGGCCATCTAGGGAAACCTACCAAACCCACACATTTCTGAAAAGTAGACACCCGGGGGCTTCCAGGGAGGTATGGCTTGCGTGGATCCCCCAACGTTTCCTTACCCAGAATCCCCTGCAAACCTCAATTTTAGCTGAAAAAATCACTTTTTTCACACATTTTTGTGTGGGAAAGTGTGGCATCACTGGCCTCACACAAATTTCCTACCACCCAGTGTTCCCCCAGGTCTCCCGATAAAAATGGTGCCTCACTTGTGTGGGAGGCCCAAGTACCCGCGACAGGCAAGGGCCCAAAACATTTTTTGATAGGCAATGTTGATGTTGCCTCAAAACTTTTGGGGGATCCACGCAAGCCATACCTCCCTGGAAGCCCCCGGGTGTCTACTTTTCAGAAATGTGTGTGTTTGGTAGGTTTCCCTTAGGTTTGCTAGGGATTCTGGGTAACAGAACCTGGTGGGAGGCAGTCCAGTCACCCCATCCTGGATTCCCCTGGGTGTCTAGTTTTCAAAAATGTATAGGTTTGCTAGGTTTCCCTAGGTGCCGGCAGAGCTAGGGTTCAAAAACTACAGCTAGGCACTTTGCCAAAAAAGGGTCATTTTTCACTGCGAAATTGAGGTGTGACCACGTTGAGTTTTGCGCCATTTCCTGTCGCAGGCACTAGGCCGACCCACACAAGTGAGGTACCATTTTTCTCGTAATACTTTGGGGAACGCGGGGTGGGTGGAAATTTGTGGATCCACGCAGATTCCAGAACTTTCCACCACAGAAATGTGGGGAAAATGTGTTTTTTTTAAAAAAAAATTACGTTTGCAAGGGATTCTGGGTAACAGAACCTGGTGGGAGGCAGTCAAGTCACCCCATCCTGGATTCCCCTGGGTGTCTAGTTTTCAAAAATGTATAGGTTTGCTAGGTTTCCCTAGGTGCCGGCAGAGGTAGGGTTAAAAAACTACAGCTAGGCACTTTGCCAAAAAAGGGTCATTTTTCACTGCGAAATTGAGGTGTGACCACGTTGCGTTTTGCGCCGTTTCCTGTCGCAGGCACTAGGCCGACCCACACAAGTGAGGTACCATTTTTCTCGTAAGACTTTGGGGAACGCGAGGTGGGTGGAAATTTGGGGATCCACGCAGATTCCAGAACTTTCCACCACAGAAATGTGGGGAAAATGTGGTTTTTTTGACAATTTTTTAGGTTTGCAAGGGATTCTGGGTAACAGAACCTGGTGGGAGGCAGTCCAGTCACCCCATCCTGGATTCCCCTGGGTGTCTAGTTTTCAAAAATGTATATCTTTGCTCGGTTTCCCTAGGTGCCGGCAGAGCTAGGGTTCAAAAACTACAGCTAGGCACTTTGCCAAAAAAGGGTCATTTTTCACTGCGAAATTGAGGTGTGACCACGTTGCGTTTTGCGCCGTTTCCTGTCGCAGGCACTAGGCCGACCCACACAAGTGAGGTACCATTTTTCTCGTAATACTTTGGGGAACGCGGGGTGGGTGGAAATTTGTGGATCCACGCAGATTCCAGAACTTTCCACCACAGAAATGTGGGGAAAATGTGGGTTTTTTTGACACTTTTTTATGTTTGCAAGGGATTCTGGGTAACAGAACCTGGTGGGAGGCAGTCAAGTCACCACATCCTGCATTCCCCTGGGTGTCTAGTTTTCAAAAATGTATAGGTTTGCTAGGTTTCCCTAGGTGCCGGCAGAGGTAGGGTTAAAAAACTACAGCTAGGCACTTTGCCAAAAAAGGGTCATTTTTCACTGCGAAATTGAGGTGTGACCACATTGCGTTTTGCGCCGTTTCCTGTCGCAGGCACTAGGCCGACCCACACAAGTGAGGTACCATTTTTCTCGTAAGACTTTGGGGAACGCGGGGTGGGTGGAAATTTGTGGATCCACGCAGATTCCAGAACTTTCCACCACAGAAATGTGGGGAAAATGTGTTTTTTTGGACAATTGTTTATGTTTGCAAGGGATTCTGGGTAACAGAACCTGGTGGGAGGCAGTCAAGTCACCCCATCCTGGATTCCCCTGGGTGTCTAGTTTTCAAAAATGTATAGGTTTGCTAGGTTTCCCTAGGTGCCGGCAGAGGTAGGGTTCAAAAACTACAGCTAGGCACTTTGCCAAAAAAGGGTCATTTTTCACTGCGAAATTGAGGTGTGACCACGTTGCGTTTTGCACCGTTTCCTGTTGCAGGCACTAGGCCGACCCACACAAGTGAGGTACCATTTTTCTCGTAAGACTTTGGGGAACGCGGGGTGCATGGAAATTTGTGGATCCACGCAGATTCCAGAACTTTCCACCACAGAAATGTGGGGAAAATGTGGTTTTTTTGACAATTTTTTATGTTTGCAAGGGATTCTGGGTAACAGAACCTGGTGGGAGGCAGTCCAGTCACCCCATCCTGGATTCCCCTGGGTGTCTAGTTTTCAAAAATGTATAGGTTTGCTAGGTTTCCTTAGGTGCCGGCAGAGCTAGGGTTCAAAAACTACAGCTAGGCACTTTGCCAAAAAAGGGTCATTTTTCACTGCGAAATTGAGGTGTGACCACGTTGCGTTTTGCGCCGTTTCCTGTCGCAGGCACTAGGCCGACCCACACAAGTGAGGTACCATTTTTCTCGTAAGACTTTGGGGAACGCGGGGTGGGGGGAAATGTGTGGATCCACGCAGATTCCAGAACTTTCCACCACAGAAATGTGGGGAAAATGTGTTTTTTTGGACAATTTTTTATGTTTGCAAGGGATTCTGGGTAACAGAACCTGGTGGGAGGCAGTCCAGTCACCCCATCCTGGATTCCCCTGGGTGTCTAGTTTTCAAAAATGTATAGGTTTGCTAGGTTTCCCTAGGTGCCGGCAGAGGTAGGGTTAAAAAACTACAGCTAGGCACTTTGCCAAAAAAGGGTCATTTTTCACTGCGAAATTGAGGTGTGACCACGTTGCGTTTTGCGCCGTTTCCTGTCGCGGGCACTAGGCCGACCCACACAAGTGAGGTACCATTTTTCTCAGAAGACTTTGGGGAACGCGGGGTGGGTGGAAATTTGTGGATCCACGCAGATTCCAGAACTTTCCACCACAGAAATGTGGGGAAAATGTGTTTTTTTGATAATTGTTTAGGTTTGCAAGGGATTCTGGGTAACAGAACCTGGTGGGAGGCAGTCAAGTCACCCCATCCTGGATTCCCCTGGTTGTCTAGTTTTCAAAAATGTATAGGTTTGCTAGGTTTCCCTAGGTGCCGGCAGAGGTAGGGTTCAAAAACTACAGCTAGGCACTTTGCAAAAAAGGGTCATTTTTCACTGCGAAATTGAGGTGTGACCACGTTGCGTTTTGCACCGTTTCCTGTCGCAGGCACTAGGCCAACCCACACAAGTGAGGTACCATTTTTCTTGTAAGACTTTGGGGAACGCGGGGTGGGTGGAAATTTGTGGATCCACGCAGATTCCAGAACTTTCCACCACAGAAATGTGGGGAAAATGTGTTTTTTTTGACAATTTGTTATGTTTGCAAGGGATTCTGGGTAACAGAACCTGGTGGGAGGCAGTCAAGTCACCCCATCCTGGATTCCCCTGGGTGTCTAGTTTTCAAAAATGTATAGGTTTTCTAGGTTTCCCTAGGTGCCGGCAGAGGTAGGGTTAAAAAACTACAGCTAGGCACTTTGCCAAAAAAGGGTCATTTTTCACTGCGAAATTGAGGTGTGACCACGTTGCGTTTTGCGCCGTTTCCTGTCGCAGGCACTAGGCTGACCCACACAAGTGAGGTACCATTTTTCTCGTAAGACTTTGGGGAACGCGGGGTGGGTGGAAATTTGTGGATCCACGCAGATTCCAGAACTTTCCACCACAGAAATGTGGGGAAAATGTGTTTTTTTTGACAATCTTTTATGTTTGCAAGGGATTCTGGGTAACAGAACCTGGTGGGAGGCAGTCAAGTCACCCCATCCTGGATTCCCCTGGGTGTCTAGTTTTCAAAAATGTATAGGTTTGCTAGGTTTCCTTAGGTGCCGGCAGAGGTAGGGTTCAAAAACTACAGCTAGGCACTTTGCAAAAAAAGGGTCATTTTTCACTGCGAAATTGAGGTGTGACCACGTTGCGTTTTGCGCCGTTTCCTGTCGCAGGCACTAGGACGACCCACACAAGTGAGGTACCATTTTTCTAGTAAGACTTTGGGGAACGCGGGGTGGGTGGAAATTTGTGGATCCACGCAGATTCCAGAACTTTCCACCACAGAAATGTGGGGAAAATGTGGTTTTTTTGACAATTTTTTATGTTTGCAAGGGATTCTGGGTAACAGAACCTGGTGGGAGGCAGTCCAGTCACCCCATCCTGGATTCCCCTGGGTGTCTAGTGTTCAAAAATGTATAGGTTTGCTAGGTTTCCCTAGGTGCCGGCAGAGCTAGGGTTCAAAAACTACAGCTAGGCACTTTGCCAAAAGGGTCATTTTTCACTGCGAAATTGAGGTGTGACCACGTTGCGTTTTGCGCCGTTTCCTGTCGCAGGCACTAGGCCGACCCACACAAGTGAGGTACCATTTTTCTCGTAAGACTTTGGGGAACGCGGGGTGGGTGGAAATTTGTGGATCCACGCAGATTCCAGAACTTTCCACCACAGAAATGTGGGGAAAATGTGTTTTTTGGACAATTATTTATGTTTGCAAGGGATTCTGGGTAACAGAACCTGGTGGAAGGCAGTCAAGTCACCCCATCCTGGATTCCCCTGGTTGTCTAGTTTTCAAAAATGTATAGGTTTGCTAGGTTTCCCTAGGTGCCGGCAGAGGTAGGGTTCAAAAACTACAGCTAGGCACTTTGCAAAAAAAGGGTCATTTTTCACTGCGAAATTGAGGTGTGACCACGTTGCGTTTTGCGCCGTTTCCTGTCGCGGGCACTAGGCCGACCCACACAAGTGAGGTACCATTTTTCTCAGAAGACTTTGGGGGACGCAGGGTGGGTGGAAATTTGTGGATCCACGCAGGTTCCAGAACTTTCCACCACAGAAATGTGGGGAAAATGTGGTTTTTTTGACAATTTTTTATGTTTGCAAGGGATTCTGGGTAACAGAACCTGGTGGGAGGCAGTCAAGTCACCCCATCCTGGATTCCCCTGGGTGTCTAGTTTTCAAAAATGTATAGGTTTGCTAGGTTTCCCTAGGTGCCGGCAGAGCTAGGGTTAAAAAACCACAGCTAGGCACTTTGCCAAAAAAGGGTCATTTTTCACTGCGAAATTGAGGTGTGACCACGTTGCGTTTTGCGCCGTTTCCTGTCGCAGGCACTAGGCCGACCCACACAAGTGAGGTACCATTTTTCTCGTAAGACTTTGGGGAACGCGGGGTGGGGGAAATGTGTGGATCCACGCAGATTCCAGAACTTTCCACCACAGAAATGTGGGGAAAATGTGTTTTTTTGGACAATTTTTTATGTTTGCAAGGGATTCTGGGTAACAGAACCTGGTGGGAGGCAGTCCATTCACCCCATCCTGGATTCCCCTGGGTGTCTAGTTTTCAAAAATGTATAGGTTTGCTAGGTTTCCCTAGGTGCCGGCAGAGGTAGGGTTCAAAAACTACAGCTAGGCACTTTGCCAAAAAAGGGTCATTTTTCACTGCGAAATTGAGGTGTGACCACATTGCGTTTTGCGCCGTTTCCTGTCGCAGGCACTAGGACGACCCACACAAGTGAGGTACCATTTTTCTCGTAAGACTTTGGGGAACGCGGGGTTGGTGGAAATTTGTGGATCCACGCAGATTCCAGAACTTTCCACCACAGAAATGTGGGGAAAATGTGTTTTTTTGGACAATTTTTTATGTTTGCAAGGGATTCTGGGTAACAGAACCTGGTGGGAGGCAGTCAAGTCACCCCATCCTGGATTCCCCTGGTTGTCTAGTTTTCAAAAATGTATAGGTTTGCTAGGTTTCCCTAGGTGCCGGCAGAGGTAGGGTTCAAAAACTACAGCTAGGCACTTTGCCAAAAAAGGGTCATTTTTCACTGCGAAATTGAGGTGTGACCACGTTGCGTTTTGCGCCGTTTCCTGTCGCGGGCACTAGGCCGACCCACACAAGTGAGGTACCATTTTTCTCAGAAGACTTTGGGGAACGCGGGGTGGGTGGAAATTTGTGGATCCACGCAGATTCCAGAACTTTCCACCACAGAAATGTGGGGAAAATGTGTTTTTTTTTATAATTGTTTAGGTTTGCAAGGGATTCTGGGTAACAGAACCTGGTGGGAGGCAGTCAAGTCACCCCATCCTGGATTCCCCTGGTTGTCTAGTTTTCAAAAATGTATAGGTTTGCTAGGTTTCCCTAGGTGCCGGCAGAGGTAGGGTTCAAAAACTACAGCTAGGCACTTTGCAAAAAGGGTCATTTTTCACTGCGAAATTGAGGTGTGACCACGTTGCGTTTTGCACCGTTTCCTGTCGCAGGCACTAGGCCAACCCACACAAGTGAGGTACCATTTTTCTTGTAAGACTTTGGGGAACGCGGGGTGGGTGGAAATTTGTGGATCCACGCAGATTCCAGAACTTTCCACCACAGAAATGTGGGGAAAATGTGTTTTTTTGACAATTTTTTATGTTTGCAAGGGATTCTGGGTAACAGAACCTGGTGGGAGGCAGTCAAGTCACCCCATCCTGGATTCCCCTGGGTGTCTAGTTTTCAAAAATGTATAGGTTTTCTAGGTTTCCCTAGGTGCCGGCAGAGGTAGGGTTAAAAACTACAGCTAGGCACTTTGCCAAAAAGGGTCATTTTTCACTGCGAAATTGAGGTGTGACCACGTTGCGTTTTGCGCCGTTTCCTGTCGCGGGCACTAGGCCGACCCACACAAGTGAGGTACCATTTTTCTCAGAAGACTTTGGGGAACGCGGGGTGGGTGGAAATTTGTGGATCCACGCAGATTCCAGAACTTTCCACCACAGAAATGTGGGGAAAATGTGTTTTTTTTTATAATTGTTTAGGTTTGCAAGGGATTCTGGGTAACAGAACCTGGTGGGAGGCAGTCAAGTCACCCCATCCTGGATTCCCCTGGTTGTCTAGTTTTCAAAAATGTATAGGTTTGCTAGGTTTCCCTAGGTGCCGGCAGAGGTAGGGTTCAAAAACTACAGCTAGGCACTTTGCAAAAAAGGGTCATTTTTCACTGCGAAATTGAGGTGTGACCACGTTGCGTTTTGCACCGTTTCCTGTCGCAGGCACTAGGCCAACCCACACAAGTGAGGTACCATTTTTCTTGTAAGACTTTGGGGAACGCGGGGTGGGTGGAAATTTGTGGATCCACGCAGATTCCAGAACTTTCCACCACAGAAATGTGGGGAAAATGTGTTTTTTTTGACAATTTGTTATGTTTGCAAGGGATTCTGGGTAACAGAACCTGGTGGGAGGCAGTCAAGTCACCCCATCCTGGATCCCCTGGGTGTCTAGTTTTCAAAAATGTATAGGTTTTCTAGGTTTCCCTAGGTGCCGGCAGAGGTAGGGTTAAAAAACTACAGCTAGGCACTTTGCCAAAAAAGGGTCATTTTTCAATGCGAAATTGAGGTGTGACCACGTTGCGTTTTGCGCCGTTTCCTGTCGCAGGCACTAGGCTGACCCACACAAGTGAGGTACCATTTTTCTCGTAAGACTTTGGGGAACGCGGGGTGGGTGGAAATTTGTGGATCCACGCAGATTCCAGAACTTTCCACCACAGAAATGTGGGGAAAATGTGTTTTTTTTGACAATCTTTTATGTTTGCAAGGGATTCTGGGTAACAGAACCTGGTGGGAGGCAGTCAAGTCACCCCATCCTGGATTCCCCTGGGTGTCTAGTTTTCAAAAATGTATAGGTTTGCTAGGTTTCCTTAGGTGCCGGCAGAGGTAGGGTTCAAAAACTACAGCTAGGCACTTTGCAAAAAAAGGGTCATTTTTCACTGCGAAATTGAGGTGTGACCACGTTGCGTTTTGCGCCGTTTCCTGTCGCAGGCACTAGGACGACCCACACAAGTGAGGTACCATTTTTCTAGTAAGACTTTGGGGAACGCGGGGTGGGTGGAAATTTGTGGATCCACGCAGATTCCAGAACTTTCCACCACAGAAATGTGGGGAAAATGTGGTTTTTTTGACAATTTTTTATGTTTGCAAGGGATTCTGGGTAACAGAACCTGGTGGGAGGCAGTCCAGTCACCCCATCCTGGATTCCCCTGGGTGTCTAGTGTTCAAAAATGTATAGGTTTGCTAGGTTTCCCTAGGTGCCGGCAGAGCTAGGGTTCAAAAACTACAGCTAGGCACTTTGCCAAAAAAGGGTCATTTTTCACTGCGAAATTGAGGTGTGACCACGTTGCGTTTTGCGCCGTTTCCTGTCGCAGGCACTAGGCCGACCCACACAAGTGAGGTACCATTTTTCTCGTAAGACTTTGGGGAACGCGGGGTGGGTGGAAATTTGTGGATCCACGCAGATTCCAGAACTTTCCACCACAGAAATGTGGGGAAAATGTGTTTTTTGGACAATTATTTATGTTTGCAAGGGATTCTGGGTAACAGAACCTGGTGGAAGGCAGTCAAGTCACCCCATCCTGGATTCCCCTGGTTGTCTAGTTTTCAAAAATGTATAGGTTTGCTAGGTTTCCCTAGGTGCCGGCAGAGGTAGGGTTCAAAAACTACAGCTAGGCACTTTGCAAAAAAAGGGTCATTTTTCACTGCGAAATTGAGGTGTGACCACGTTGCGTTTTGCGCCGTTTCCTGTCGCGGGCACTAGGCCGACCCACACAAGTGAGGTACCATTTTTCTCAGAAGACTTTGGGGGACGCGGGGTGGGTGGAAATTTGTGGATCCACGCAGGTTCCAGAACTTTCCACCACAGAAATGTGGGGAAAATGTGGTTTTTTTGACAATTTTTTATGTTTGCAAGGGATTCTGGGTAACAGAACCTGGTGGGAGGCAGTCAAGTCACCCCATCCTGGATTCCCCTGGGTGTCTAGTTTTCAAAAATGTATAGGTTTGCTAGGTTTCCCTAGGTGCCGGCAGAGCTAGGGTTCAAAAACTACAGCTAGGCACTTTGCCAAAAAAGGGTCATTTTTCACTGCGAAATTGAGGTGTGACCACGTTGTGTTTTGCGCCGTTTCCTGTCGCAGGCACTAGGCCGACCCACACAAGTGAGGTACCATTTTTCTCGTAAGACTTTGGGGAACGCGGGGAGTGTGGAAATTTGTGGATCCACGCAGATTCCAAAACTTTCCACCACAGAAATGTGGGGAAAATGTGTTTTTTTGGACAATTTTTTAGGTTTGCAAGGGATTCTGGGTAGCAGAACCTGGTGGGAGGAAGTCAAGTCACTCCATCCTGGATTCCCCTGGGTGTCTAGTTTTCAAAAATGTATAGGTTTGCTAGGTTTCCCTAGGTGCCGGCAGAGCTAGGGTTCAAAAACTACACCTAGGCACTTTGCAAAAAAAGGGTAATTTTTCATTGTGAAAATGTGGTACGTCCACGTTGCATTTTGAGCCATTTCCTGTTGTGGGCACAAGGGCTACCCACACAAGTGAGGTACCATTTTTATCGGGAGACTTAGGGTAACACAGGATTGTAGAGCAACTGTTATTACCTATTGACTTTCGATGCATTTCTGCCTTCCAAATGAAAGACAATGTGTAAAAAATAAGTCATTTTGAAAAATGACCTATAATTCTCATGCTAGTATGGGTACTCCCAATTTCTGAAATGTGCAAATATCTACTGTTTCTAAAATCTACATTTTGTTCCCATTTCAGAAATACATAGGTGTCTTTCATAACAATTTTTCCATGTATACATTTTCCCAAAATAATTGCTATATACCCGGTACATAATAAAAAACCATTGCAAGATGCTGCTCAATTATTGGCTCTGGGTTCGTCGGGTTCTTGGTGAACCTACAAGTCCTATATATCCGCACAACCAGAAAGGTCCAGCGGATATAACGGTATATTGCCTTCAAATAGCTGTCATAATTAGAAGAAGTTACAGGTGAAAACGTTGACACAAATGGCTGTTCTTTTCAACTAATTTTCAATTTTTCCTTTATTTAACTGTTAGTTTCTATAAGGAAAACTTTAAGGATCTACACAAATGACCCCTGCTGAATTCAGAATTTTGTCTACTTTTCAGAAATGTATGGCTTTCCAGGATCCATTATTGGTTTCATACCCATTTCTACCATTAACTGGAAGGAGGTTGAAAGCACAAAAATAGCAAAAATAGGCTATGTCCCAGAAAAATGCCAAAACTGTGTAAAAAAGTTGGTTTTCTGACAAAAGTCTGCTTGTCCCTGAAAGCTGGGAAGATGGTGATTTCAGCACCACAACCCCTTTTTGATGCCATTTGCAGGGAAAAATCAAGACGCTTTCATCTGTAGCCCTTTTTTCGCATTTTTCAAAAAAAAAAATGTAGCTGTATTTTTACTAATTTCTGGGTCCCCTCCAGGGGAATCCACAAACCCTGGGTACCTTTACAATCCCCATGATGTTAGAAAAAAAGGACGCAAATTTGGCATGGATACCTTATGTGGTCAAAAAGTTACAGGGGCCTAAGCGCGCACTACCCCAAATAGCCAAAAAAAGGCTTAGCACAGGAGGGGAAAAGGCCTAGCAGCGAAGGGGATAAATCATGCCCTTAATTACATAGACTACGCCCCTTTTAGAGACAAACACCCCTTGCTTTCTGTATCCCTCTTAAAGCCCGGTGCCGGTTTGCCCGCCGTCCAGGGTGCAGGTGACATGGCGACACCGATTCGCCATTCAGGCCAGACTATTTTTGAGGTGGAGTGGACTGTTTGGAAAAGGTGTGTAGATGCACTGACTAAAACCATCCCAATACTGTGTGCCGCACTCTCAATGGCTTAGAACCCTCAGTGTAAACATTTCCACCACATTTTCGTTGTGGCCTGTGAAAGCAGAACTGCGCTTGTAACTGATATTGCCAAACTACAGTAATCCCTTTACACCGCAGCATTCCGTGGAGTGTACAGATGCAATGCTCACCTTCAAGGTGCGATTTTTCGGACAGAGAGCCAATCACTATTACTTTCAGCCTCTACTGCTTAGGCCTGATGTGTATTAAAAGAAAATCACTTTTTAACAAATACGTATGGTGCATTCCTACCGAGCTGGAATCTGTCCCCGCTGCTTAAAACATTCCCCATGTATCACAGACACAGATGAACAAGTGCATCCCTGTCATTTAGTGACCGAGTAGAAGCATGCTAGCATGCAGGAGAGGAAGTCTCCAATCTTCCCAGCATTAGCATATTTGTAACCGAGTCTCGGCATCAGAGCAACATCCTGTGATTCTGGGCAAATCGCTTAATCTCCCACTGTCTTTGTCACAATGATTTGATACACGGGCCGACTGTAACCTCCTCCCTCGCTTTAGCTCCTGATAACAACCAATGAATGTGCTTACATTGTTTCAGATAAAAGTTAGGAAGGCACCCTTTAACATTGATTTAAAAAACAAAAGCCCCCCCAAAAAATATGAAAAGTAATCTGGTGCGCGTGTAAAGTGCTGCAGTGTCCTCGGTCCAATTTCAAATTATTTAGAAAATGTATTACATTTACCTTAATAAATTGATTTTAACCCCTCCGTGAACGGTTCCAAAAGCCTCCGATACATCTGGCAGAAAGCGAAGCCAACGTGACGTCACTTAAAAGGAAGCTTTTCCTGGAAATGGTACAAAGGTGCCCATGCTAAGTAAACGCTGCAGGCCTCTTGCTTCTACTTACCGGAGGCAAACAGGAAATTATGGTGAAAGATTGCTGCGAGGCCAATCAGCAACAAGAAACAAATTG
Source organism: Calotriton arnoldi (assembly GCA_963921515.1). NCBI lineage: Eukaryota > Metazoa > Chordata > Amphibia > Caudata > Salamandridae > Calotriton > Calotriton arnoldi. Next base: position 287,018 of record CAWUFW010013279.1, read on the forward strand.
CGCCCAGGCATTGTAACGTATTTGGCTGTACAACGGCCTAGAAAAAATGCTTCGCTGCTGAGAGCACGTCAGCCGCCCTGTGTGCGCCTTTCCCACCCACACCAGACGACAGGAATACAACAATGTATCTCCCGCCCATGCCTTGCTAAATAACGCAACCAAAAACACCGGCTTTCACAAATTCGCATTGATGCGATCACTGACAAAAATACATTGCTTTCGAATGCGCGGACATGAAGGAACTATGAATATTTCATGCAAAATGAATATTTAAGCAGGGACCGTCAGTCGAGTGAAATGATGAACAACCACGCGAGTGGTGTGCGCGCTGTAAGAATGCGGCAGCCGCGAAAGTGAAAGCAACTACAACAAAAAAGGCGAGAGAGCGCGGCAGCCTGCTGAGCTGACCACACGCTCGTGCATCGTGCCTGAAACGTGCGGGTAACCGCAGGGAAAAGGCCATGACGCACGAGCGTGTGGTCAGCTTTCAAAAGCCCCTAACTTAAAGTCTCGCAGGGCAGCGCTTGCGCGCTACTCGAGGCTCGACCTAAAAATTGGTATTGGTGGCCTGCTATCAGCATGGCTGTCGAAAGAATAGTCAGAGACTGTGCTTTATGTGTCAATTCCGATAAAACCCAAGTCACTTTCAGACCTCCCCTACATCCCATCACATGTCCCACCATGCCTTGGGAAAGAATTGGAGTGGACATCATGGGGCCCATTCTTGAACAGGGTGAGCAAGTGTACACTATAGTTCTCATTGACTATTTCACCAAGTGACCTGAGATTAAGTTCGTCACCAAACCTGATGCCCACAGCGTCGTCAGTTTCCTTGATGACGTTTTCACCCGTGAAGGCCTACTCAAGTGCATAATCAGCAATAATGGACCCCAATTTACCTCAGACGTGTTCAAGAACTATCTTGACAGAAACAAGATAAGCCATAAGACAACCTCCGTCTACCATCCCGCTGGCAATGGTCCCGTTGAACGTTTCAACAGGGTTATCAAGGGCATCATCCAATTAGCCAACAATAACAGGCTGGTGTGGAAACAGGAAATCCTTAAGACACTCTGGGCCTATCGCATTACACCCTGCAGCAGTACTGGCCACAGCCCCTTTGAACTCAAGAGAGGTAGGACACCCTTGTCAAAGGACAATGTAGGTTGGTTAAAGGCTGCAAAAAGAGTTCATTGGTCGGCTGACCAAGTGAAGTGTAGGCTGGTAGAGGCACAATCCAGTTGCAAAGACTGTTATGACAAGAAATATGGTTTCAGACCTGTCAAATTAAATACTGGAGATATGGTCAGAGTAAAAAGGAGTGGACACACAAGCAAAGGGATGAACAAATTCTTGCAACCCTTATCAGTGCGCAAGGTATTTTGCAATGCTGCACTCCTTAGTGATGGTAAGGTGTGGCATTTCTCTGCGCTCTCTTTGTGCAAACAAACCCCTGTACAGTATGTCAGGTCTTACCTAGGCAGTCCCTCCCGGGATAGCAACAGCAACAATGATTCACGCACCCCTACCCAGGGTAGATCATTGAGTGATGTGTCAGATGAGGAAGTTGACGGTGATTCTTCTCAAACCAATATTGAGGTGCATGCTTTGTCTTCTGAGACCAACGCTACTCCCATGCAAGAGACTCCTTGTCCCAGTAACACAAGTAGAGTAGGGAGAAGGTTGGTGCCTCCATTGAAACTCTCGGATTATGTTTGCGAATAGTATGTAACCTGCAACGCTTTGCTATTCTATGTTCATGCCATGTATGTCATGTTAAAAAAAAATATCTCTCTCTCCATCACTCCCCCCCACCTCCTCCCCTCTCCCTCCCCGCCTCCTTTTCCCTTGTTTCCCAAGGGGGAAGATGTGTTGCGATCTGTATACTTATGTCCAACCACGGAAACCATAGTTATCGCATCCCCTGTCACCAGCTGTCAGTTCTAGAATGTTGACCGTTGACAGCTGGTGACCGACGGAGCTGTTGTGATCTCCTGAGCTCCGTGCTTCGGCGGAGTCTGTGTTGGTATTTCCAAATAAAGAAGTTCTTCATCCATCATTGTACGCTCATTTTTTCCATACAAGGATTTTGGAGCTTGACACGCTCCAGCACTTATGAACGAGCGTTGTATGATCCCCAAGTCCTGTGAGAGGGGGTCAGTGGGGCTGGCCTTGGTCTCTGCTAAGTGCCCCTGCACTAGAGCCTCAGTGATTTTGCAATGTGCAGTTCACACCTGGTCAAAGCGGACCAGTATCGCTGAGCCCAGCAAACCTGGATGCAGGGAAAATGAGACACAAGAAATCAGACACGTTACTACTCGAGCTGCAGATAGCTGGTACCACTGTTTGCAAACGTGGAGCAGCAACCAACTTCTCCCTGATTCCAAGCTCTCTACAGCTCATGTCCTAACTCAAAGAATTTCTGAGTTAGTCTATGCGCTGTAGACGGCCCAATTTCTCCAACCACTGATGCACAGCTTGGAACTTTTCATGAACACACGTTCACGATACAGCCCCACATAGAATTAAACAATGCCCTTAAACATACACATAAAACACTGATTCTTTCAAATGTATGCAGTGCAAAATTGTTTCAAATGCAATGTTGTATTACAACTCATTTCTGCATTTCTGAACCGCAAGCAGTGCATAATGCACGTCTACCCTTTAGACATGTGGCATTTAATTCCAAATTAATGATTCTAGACCTGTGAGAATGGTGGTCCATATGGCTGGCTGCCAGCCACTATTCAACATACACATGAAGGCTTGCAATTGATGCACATGCATCAAGTATAGAGACGGCACATATAAACAGCAGAAGTACATATGAAGCAGACACTAGATACATCGCATAAACAAAGACAAAAAAACAAAACATGTCAACAAAGCAATACTTGAAAATCTTACAGCAGGAACACACAAATCACGAACACATACTCAAAAAGACTCTCTCTCACTCGCTCACACACACATGCCACACACACACCCACAAACATACACTAGATATATCAATACAATCAACTTATTCCAATCAAATAGATATAACAGTGCACAGTGAAGCCCAACATTAAAACATGTGGTAAACCCAATCATGTGGTAACCCACAGAGCCTCACAACGCTTCAGTCTCTCATGCTTAACATCTCTGCGTCAAGTTTAATACCCATGGAACAAGAAAACACAGAGGTCCAGATAGACCCGAAAATAGGAAGGAGGCAAGTCAAGGGAACAAACAATTCTGAAATATGACCGCTCATCTACTTTCCAACGTTATCCCCTTCAGCTACCCTTATGGTTAAGATAAAACTTGCATCAACATGGTATAGCTTTGAGTATGAATGATAGAATGATCCCTTTAGGCTTTCCAATACTCCCTTGTTGCCTTTTCATCCTCAAAAAGTATTTTTTGTCTCTATAATCAACTGTACGTCATAGCGTAGTGGTCCAAGGACTTCACATATAGCTAGGCCCAGTCTCTTTTGATAAAGAGTAGGCTGAAATCCATTGGAAAAATCTCTGGGTGAAGGTCAAATTAGTGCAGAATTTTGATCCCACTTTCCCCCTCCATACAAAAACCCTTTCAGTCTTTTCAGAATTCGCTGTCAAGTGTCCACAGACTGCAGGACCATCATCACTGTTATACCCATTTCAGCTCTGCGGCTAGGCCTTCTTTTTGGAGACGATTTAGCAACAGAGAGCCTGTGAGTGATCCAATTCTTCTCTTTCACCAATTCGTCTGTGAAAGAACCCTTTCCTGCCCCGTTTCTCCATGTAAAGTGTCCACGGGGAGTCTAGAGGTGAGACAGAGTCCCCTCAATTGAGCTCCTCAAATCCAATATCCTAGTACCTTGATCTTGGCATCCAACTTCAGAATACTTTCTACAATGAATTCCTCGACATTCTTTAAGGACGTCTGGGTCTGCCTTTACTTTTTCCATTGCCCTAGGGATCCCCTCTACACATGCAAGTGCCTGTTCGCATACTACCACTCTTTCAGTGAGTCCCTTCAGATTGGCCTCCATAGCATTGATGCAGCGGAAATGGCATAATTGTTTGTGAGCAAGTGCTACCAAGAAACTGACAAGGTGTACACAGCACTCACTAAATAAACTAACTTTAAACATAAACTTTGGAGGGAATTCATTGACGTATCTAGTCCCGGCCCTGAGCTCCAGTTCTTTAGGACTCAGCAGGTGTTAGTCCCTTGCAGCCTCCACATTGTCTTGGTTCCCTTGGCTTGAAAAACTATTCTTTAGGCATTGTCTTCATTTTGTTAGCCATTGTCTTCTTCATTGTCACCATTCCAGTGGCAACTCTGCACTGCAGCCAAAAATGCACACTGCGTTTCCCAGCAAGTAACACTTAGGCCACATGTGAACACCTTGACAGTGGGTCCTACGAGATTCTTCCACCCCCCCACCCTTTACATTTGGACCTGCAGGAGTCATGGCCCCAGAGATGGAGCAGTTGTGTGGATCTCTTGTACCCTCCCTTCACTTCTCCAAGCCCAGCAGTTCACTGTTAGTATCTGGTGCAGTGCTGGCTCCAAAGCGGTTATAGGTCCTAAAGCTATATTCAACTCTGCTCAGCATCAGGCTCCTCTGTGGAACGCAGCTTGGCAGACTTATGCCCAATGCCTACATTGATGACTCCTCTATCTCCTCAAACAAATTCAGATTGGGTCAAAGATTGGATAGGGGCTTCGTACTTCAGATTCCAGTAGGCAACAGATTCTCCATAATTGAACCAGAGGAAAAAGCAAACTCTATTTTTTGCCAAACCGCCAGGATTACAACATACGCTCAGAGGAACTACGCGAGGACATAAACTAAACAACCATTAAGAATTTAAGAAGGAAACGGCCATCGCAGATACAGGTAGCCTCTGACCCCAATGCACCACATTTTTAAAATATACACACACCCATAACAATGACAGAACACATTTGACAGCACACCCAAACATGCACAATAGGGCACCAAATACTTATATTTGGATAAGGCATGCTATCCCCCACAGCGAACCCCAACACAACTAGGCAGGCAACAAAAATCCATTCTGTCTTGTGATAAAGAACTAGGGCCCTCATTTATTTGATTTTGTTGTAGGGCAGAACAGCAAGGCACCTTACTGCGCTGCCCTACGCCAAAGTGAAAAGGCAGAAATGCATCATATTTATGTAATACAGTGCATTCCTGTCCTTTCTCCCTGCGCTGGGGCCATTTTGGCAGCCTAGCATCAACATAGGCACCTTTGCACCATAGTGCAAAGGTGCCTCTGTTGCATGCAGGATTGTTTTTGTGCAGGAAGGGGCACCTTCCTTCACAAAAACAATACAAAGAGGCATTTTCCTTTTTCTAAGTGTGCTGTAGCACACATAGAAAGAGGAAAAAACTTGGAGAAATAAAGTTATTTCTCCTCATTACACCTCACCTTGGGAGGCGTGAGGATTTTGTGCTTCCCCAGGTTTACACGATTTTACTAAATCTGGGGCAGTGTCAAAATCCATGCGTGTTGTGTGGGAAAACCCACCACAACGCTTATGGAACACCTCGCGGGTGCAGAGTAAGGTGAGCAGCGATTTGCGCTCTATTGCCTTACTCAAGATTTTTGAGGCCACACAGGGTGGTTCTACGTGGCTTCTTAAATCTGATTCAGAGCCCTGCATCATGCATGTACCACTTTATGTTGTGCACACGTGATGCAGGGCTCTCATAAATAAGCCCCTAAGTGCTATGACTCCTTCACCCTAGCCCAAACACTCCTTCCAAAAATCAAGCTAGAAGTTCTTCTTTTCATTCAATCAATCAGGAATCAACACTAATCACTCATGAGATCTATCCATTCACACAAGATTCAGGTTGAGAAGCAGTGCTGCATGAAACGAGGGTGGGTGCATTAAGGTGTGGGAATGGGCAGGCCCAGCAAGTAACAAGCACGTATTGATTTTGACGCTGCCCCAGATTTGGAAAATTATGTAAACCTGGTGGAGCACCAAATCCTTACGCCTCCCGAGGTGAGGCGTAATGAGAAGAAATAACTTTATTTCTCCTCGTTGTTTCCTCTTTCTATGTGTGCTGCACTTGCAGCACACATAGAAAGAGGAAAACACCTCTTAGGATTGTTTTTGTGCAGGAAGGCGCCCCTTCCTGCACAAAAACAATCCTGCATGCAGTGGAGGCACTCTTGCACCATGATACAAGGGTGCCCACATTGGTGCTAGGCTGCTGAAACAGCCACAGCACAGGGAGAAAGGACAGTAATATCCCATATTTGCATAAATATGGTGCATTCCTGCCCTTTCACTTTGGCATAGTGCAGAGCATCAAGGTATGCGCTGCACTACACCAAAATCCGGTAAATGAGGACCCTGATGTTCACAATTTGGATTAAGGTAGCTCTGTAAATAACTTTAGTTTCCAATGGGCTTGTGTGCTGTCTACCATGTCTCTGCACAGTTCAGTGTTAGAGAGCACACATAACACACAGTGACAAAGAGGGCATAGAAAGGGTCGAGGTACGGGTTGGCCAGGGACACTAGCTTATAGTTTAGCCCGTTTTCCTCTTTCAGTTGTATTCATTTGATTGACAAAACAGGCAGGAATTACTAAGCATGCAACATGCACTGTGGACATGAAAATTGAAACACAATGATCAAGTAATGTATGTGTGGTGCCCCTACTTTCTTGCACCTCAAGCAACTGCACAGAATCACCTTTACGAGGTGTTAGCTCTGACTGAGAACTCTTGTTCACACTTTCACGGAGGATCTCCAAATGAATGTCTTCTTGTGACTAATCGTGGTACACACACAACCTTCCATTTTACCCAAACATTTCTAACGTGCTCTTAAAGAGGAGGGCTGTAACCAGTGAAAAGTGTACCTCAAAAGTCCTTCCAAAAACCTCGTGCAATTAAAAAATGTATTCTGTATGAAATGTGTTTAAAACATATTGATGCCAGTACTCTGGGATAGAGGCATAACAAATAAGCAAACGTAAACAAATAGACTTGCTGGGCTCCACCATATGTTGAATATAATTTATGTTTGGCAGTCATGAAAACAAATAGACTCCTGTTTAACCCACTGATAAAATAATGGCATGATTCGCATTGTTGGCGTGTAAAATGTTTATTACCATTGTGTGGGAAGTAAATGTAATTACTTACATAAACAATCTTCTGTGTGTTCACAAAGGCTATACCTATCTTGCAAACAACAGGAATTAAAGACAATTGTAAATGTGAACGCCATACTTATGGCTAAAGCCTTTTTATCAAACAATGGACACTGCAGATGTAAATAGCACAAGACGTTTAGAGCAAGGAAATGGGGAAAAACAGAACTTAGGTGGATACTTATGAGGTTTGTGTTGCGTTTGCACCACACAACGTGGTACATGCGCGACACAAACCTTAAATAAGATTTATGAAGCCACGCAAAGCCACTGTGCCTAGCCCAGAGTGACTGACTAAATATGGAGTAACGAAGCTCAGCGCAAATCACTGGGTTGCATTACTCTGCCCTCAGAAGGCGTTCCATGTGCGTAGCTTAGATGTTCCCACGCAACTCCCATGGGTTTTGACGCATTCCCAGATTTACCAGAACTGGTAACCCTGGGAATGCGCCAAAAAGTTACGCCTTTCCATGCATTCTGCAGCACACATAGAAAGAGGAATATGTCTCCCAGAATTGTTTTTGTGCAGGAAGGTGTCCCTTCCTACATAAAAACAATCCTGCATTCAACACAGACATCCTCGCACCATGGTGCAAGGGTGCCTGTGTTGGTGCTAGGCTGCCAAAAGGGTGCAGTGCATGGGTAAGGACAGGAATGCGCCATACTGCTTTAAATATGGTGCATTCCTGCCCTTTCCCTGTCACGCAGTGCAGCAAGCTGACTTGATGAGATGCATTGCGTGACTTTCTCATAAATTATCCCGTAAAAGCTTAGAAATTAATTCCAGTTTCATCATATAGTGGAAAAATTAGGAGCCAAGTTAGCATAACGGGAGAAGCGAGGCAGGGTGAGAGGAGTGATCTTCCTCTTGAAACACAAGGTATAGGGCTCAAGTCAAATCAGGGAGCTGGTAGGAATGGCAAAAATAGTATTGCAATAGGAATCAGAATGAGTGCCCTTAAGCAGGAATGCAAATGTATTCTCTGTGTGGGCGCACACTAAGGAAAAGTGTGCATTGCAAAAATGTGGCACATGGCAAGTTCTCAAGGCAACATTACTTTGAAGTTCACACTGTGGTGCATTTGGTTCAAGTCATTAGTGAGGTACCTTATTCTTTGAGTGCATTGGATTCAAAGCAAGCATAATTTTAGGGATTAAGTAGACATTCGGAATAGAGGCGATACGTTGACGATCAAATGAGATGAGTCTTGGACTAAAATTGAGGGGTACTTTGAGGTTCACAGGAAAACCGCTCACTAACAAAGTGGAATGAGATGTTGTAGTTCAAATCTCAACAATTCGCGTTTGTAGTTGACAAATTTGAATACAGAAGGTTGTTTTAGGACGAAGTGGGGAAATCAAAGTCCTTATTTATGACAATTAGGCCTTTAATTTTGAGATGACAACAGCGGTATCTGGGCAGATACCTCTCCGCACTTTTTGGTACTAAAGAGAATACTAGATGTCAGTCCCATACAAAATCAATTATTTTGTGTTTGTGCCTGAATAACGTATAATGTATAATGCATGAGAGCTGGAGAAGACAGTAGATGAGTAGTAGCCCTGACCTCAGGAGGTAGGAACGGGATCCATAAAAAGATCTTAGAGGCAACAGGAGGAGCAGTGGGAACAGTGAGATTTACAGAGAGCGTGCCTATCAGGGAAAGAGTTGAGGTGTGTGAAGTAGAGCAGTGTCTCTCATTTTTAGGTATGACATGTGGAGGCAGATCCAAGACTATGGGCACAGAAAGGTGCAGGTGTGCCAGCCTTTGTCCTCCAGGAAGGAAGGAAAGAAGGAAGGAAGAAAGACGAGCATTCCTAGGCAACTGCTAATGATCATTCAGTGATAGAAATATACAAAATTGGGTGGGTCAAACGAAATAGACTAACTGGAGCTCAGGCTTACCTAGTGCAAATCAGGAGTGCAGAATTCTGCTGGGTGTGCTGCTCGGTCAAGAGAAATAGTCAATTTTCACAAACTGAAGTTTGCACCTGAAATAGGATTTGCAGGCCACTTAAAATGAGGCTCTGATTTGTGTGACTGAGGCTTGCACAGCTGCTTCTCATGCGGTACCTGATTTGAGAGAGAAGCCTGCAGTGCTCCTTTATTCCTGTGCTTCACCTGTTTTATTAGGTGGACATGTTCTGCTAATCTCCATACTGCAAGGGATTTGGAAGAAGGGAGACTTCACTAGCTGCCACCCATTGCGAATCTAAATTACTAATGAAGCTTGCATCGATGCGTTAATTCCTGCACTATGGCTATTTTGCAAGAGAGGCTTCCGCAACTGCTACACATGCTTTTTATGTTTGGTGACTTATCATATCACGTCTGTTTTGTGACAGAGGTATACTCAGTTGTTTCTCACGCTGTACCTGTTACCTGATGTGTGAGTGATTTACTGCTGCTTCCTATTCTGTACCTTTTTAATGGGAAACAGTTTTACTAACAATGCTTTGTCCATGCTGTGCCTTTCCCATGAAGCCTTTAACCTATATCTATATCTATAGCTATATCTATATCTATATACATAGATATAGATATAGTTATATATATATCTATATATATATATATATATATATATAGTGTATGTATATATATATATATATATATATATATATTCACTGAAAAAAACGTAGGTTTCAGACATGTTATAGTTACAAATTAGCATTTAAAAAACCTTTGAAATTCACTGAAAAAAACCATAGGTTTCAGGGACGTTATAGTTACAAATTAGCATTTAAAAAACCTTTGAAATTCACTGAAAAAACCATAGGTTTTAGGGACAGTTATAGTTAGTTGGACATTGCACTCGTACAAAACCCGTGAAATTCCCCCGTTATAGTTAGTCCAGCTAACTATAACTCGCGCCCGTAATGCACTGCTGATGACGTCACATATTACATCACTCATGACATGGTCAGTGACATCACTGATGACATCACTGATGACATCTCAAATGACATCACTGATGACATCATCCAGTGACTGTGTGTTTCTGTAAAGTTTAAATATTTTTAATATATATAGGAAAAGACGTATTGAAGAATGAGTGGGTGTGTAAGTGTCTGTATGGATGATTTAGTAGGTGCGTGACTGACTCTATAAGTGAGTGATTTAACGTATCTTACTGAATGCATGGGTTAGTGACTAAACTGGGTGAATGTCTGTATCCGTCTGTCTGTTGCTGTGTAAGTGGCTGCATGTGTTTGTGAATAGCTACATGAGTGTCTATATGAGTTATTGAATGCTTGTCTGAGTATCTGTATGGGTGCCTGAGTGTTTGTGTGGGAGGGGTGTGTGCAACTCTGTGCATAGATGTGTGAGTGGGTGATTCACTGGGTGGATGGTTTCAAGAGTGCATCTGTGATAGACTGTATGGGTGGGTAAGTGTGTGTAAGAGTGTGTTAGTGAGTGAATGTATGTCCCAGTGGTACATGTGTGAGTAACTACATATGTGAAAGGCAGTATATATGTGTGTTGGAGTATATAAATAGCTATAAGCGAGAGTGAGTGATTGTGATAGTGGCTGTATGGATGAGTGTGTGCTTGTATCAGTGATTGTATAAGAGCGTAAGAATGTGCTACTATTTGTATGAGTAAGTGAGCTGGTGTGTGTATAACTGTATAGGTGAGTAAATGGTAGTGTGTTTAATTATTTGCATGACTGACTAGGTGTGTGAGTACCTCTATGGATGAGTGGCGGTGTTTGAGTGTCTATATAGGAGTATGAGTGCATATGATAGTCCTGTACTGAGTGACCGTAAGTATGAGTGACTGTACGGGTGAGTGAGTGGATGTGTGCGTAGACCTAAGAATCAGTGAGTGGGTATGTAGTTATTGGTGTTGGAGTGTCTATGGTTTTGCGAATGGCAGTCTGTAATTTAGAGTGGGTGTATCAAAGGTTATATTGGGGTGTGAGGAGGTGCATCAGATTATCACGTGGATGATGTCATCAGTGATGTCATTTGAGATGTCATCAGTGATGTCATCAGTGATGTCACTGACCATGTCATGAGTGATGTAATATGTGACGTCATCAGCAGTGCATTGCGGGGCGCGAGTTATAGTTAGCTGGACTAACTATAACGGGGGAATTTCACGGGTTTTGTACGAGTGCAATGTCCAACTAACTATAACTGTCCCTAAAACCTATGGTTTTTTCAGTGAATTTCAAAGGTTTTTTAAATGCTAATTTGTAACTATAACGTCCCTGAAACCTATGGTTTTTTCAGTGAATTTCAAAGGTTTTTTAAATGCTAATTTGTAACTATAACATGTCTGAAACCTACGGTTTTTTCAGTGAATTTCAAAGGTTTTGTAAATGACAATTTTTAAATGTATTAATTGTTATATAAATTTTTTTCATACTGATTTCCAAATTTTTTAGAAACAATTTTTTTTTAAATATTTTATTTTTTAAATTACATTGTAATTACATTATACATTACATTACAAAAATACTTTCTCAGAATGAATTACTTTAGTTTAAATACTTTGCACATAGGCAATAGACTTTTAAGTACAGTAGTTACAGTTGTTGCAATGGGCAACACATTTTCAAACACAATGCAACATTCAGCTCAATGTGAATTTCTAGTTAAATGCAATTAGTTACTTTATGGATTACTTTTCTAACCACAGGACTGGATCCTAGATTCAGTCCTGGGACATCTCCTGTAAACAGTTGAGTAAAAGCGTTTTGGTTACAGTCGTGATTTTTAAGGAATATTATTGTACTTTAAAAGTTCACACTTAGAAACTTTTTCTCATAGAATCACCAATGTTATCCTATGGAAGGAAATTCACTTAGAAGTTAAAAACTGTTATCGTTACTTTTTCTTACTCAGTGTTGGATCCTGGATCCAGCACTGGTGCATCTCCTGTAAATAGTTGAAAGAATGCGTTTAAGTCATACAGGCGATTTTTTAGGAATATTTGTAGTTTGTGAAAATCGACACTTTGAAACTTTTCTGCTGAAAACCAGACAATGGATTCCTATGGAAGAAAATATAAGTTACTGGTAAGTACGGTTAAAATTACTTTTCAGGGTCAGTGCTGGGCTAAAGATGCAGCACTGGGTTCTCTCCTGATAACAGGTGAGTAAATTGGAATTCGTACTTTGGTTGATTTTAGAGGAATATTATAAAGTTCCAAAACTCCACACTTAGAAGAATTTCCAAGTGAAACCAGTCAATGTTAGCCTATGAAGGAAATTCAAGTTACTGGTAAGTACGGTTAAAATTACTTTTCAGGGTCAGTGCTGGGCTAAAAGATGCAGCACTGGGTTCTCTCCTGATAATAGGTGAGTAAATTGGAATTCGTACTTTGGTTGATTTTAGAGGAATATTATAAAGTTCCAAAACTCCACACTTAGAAGAATTTCCAAGTGAAACCAGTCAATGTTAGCCTATGGAAGGAAATTCAAGTTACTGGTAAGTACGGTTAAAATTACTTTTCAGGATTAGTACTGGGCTGAAAGATACAGCACTGAGGTCTCTCCTGATAACAGGTGAGTAAATCGGAATTCGTATTTCGGCTGATTTTAGAGGAATATTTTAAAGTTCCAAAACTCCACACTTAGAAGAATTTCCAAGTGAAAACAGTCAATGTTAGCCTATAGAAGGAAATTCAAGTTACTGGTAAGTACGGTTAAAATTACTTTTCAGGACCAGTACTGGGCTGAAAGATACAGCACTGAGGTCTCTCCTTATAACAGGTGAGTAAATCGGAATTCGTATTTCGGCTGATTTTAGAGGAATATTTGTATGTTTCAAAAATCAACACTTAGAAACTTTTTCAACAAAAAGCAGGCAATGATATCCTATGGAAGGAAATTCAAGTTACTGGTAAGTACGGTTAAAATTACTTTTCAGGACCAGTACTGGGCTGAAAGATGCAGCACTGAGGTCTCTCCTTATAACAGGTGAGTAAATAGGAATTCGTATTTCGGATGATTTTAGAAGAATATTTGCACAATGGTGAAGGGAGGGGGCGGGGCCTGAGGTGACATCTGTGCAAACGCGCCCCATGGCGTGTTTTAAGTTGGGGGATTAAGTCCCCTTGAATCCTGAGGGTCCCTAGGGGCCAACTAGCCCACCAGGAACCTCCAATATGCGCCAGGGGGCTGCGTTGCAGAGACGTGTAGAGAGGCCACACCCCTTTTTACACCTCTCTGCAACGCAGCTCTGTGGCGCTTTCTGGATGTACCTGTTGGGCTAGTTGGCCTCAGGGACCCTCAGGATTGAAGGGGATTTAATTCCCCATCTTAAAACGCGCCACGGGGCCTGTTTGCACACATGTCACCTGAAGCCCCGCCCCCTCCCTTCACCACTGTGCAAACGCGCCCCGTGGCGCGTTTTAAGTTGGGGTATTAAGTCCCCTTGAATCCTGAGGGTCCCCGGAGTCCAACTAGCCCACCATATACCTCCAAAAAGCGCCACAGAGCTGCGTTGCAGAGAGGTGTAAAAGGGGCGTGGCCTCTGTACACCTCTCTGCAAGGCAGCTCCCTGGCGCATACTGGAGGTTCCTGGTGGGCTAGTTGGCCCCCAGGGACCCCCAGTATTCAAGGGGAATTTGTTCCCCTCTGCAAACGCGCCAGGGGCGCGTTTGCAGAGTGGTGAAGGAAGGGGCGGGGCCTGCGGGCCCGATCGTTTAAAAAAAAAATAATAATTTTGTCCCCTGAAGGGGGGCTCTGTGGCCCCCCTTCCTTTTTCCAGTTTTTATGCCCTGGGGACCCCATCCCCCAGGGCCTTACCCCTTTTTTTTTAATTACAAATTTTTAAAAAAAACGGGAAGGGGGCCGCGTGGCCCCCCTTCCCTGGGCCTGTATTGGCCCCGGGGACCCCATCCCCCGGGGCATGGCCTCGATTTTTTTTTTTTTTTTCGTAGGGAGGGGGGCTGCGTGGCCCCCCTCCTCAGGCCATTTAAGGCCCCGGGGACCCCATCCCCCGGGGCCGGCCTTTCCGTTTTTTTTTAAATTTATTTTTTTATTTTTTGGGGAGGGGGGCCGCGTGGCCCCCTCCGGGCCACTACTTGCCCCGGGGACCCCATCCCCCGGGGCTGGCCCTCTCGTTGGGGACTGTGGGGGGTCCCCAATCCCCCACAGTCCCGCCGGCTCCCGTGTCCCTTGGGAGCCGGCATTGCTTTACACATGGGGAGCTGCTAAGATGCAGCTCCCCATGTGGAAAGCAATCGGCTTTGGATATTGGAAGAGAGAGCAGGTTTCCCTGCTCTCTCTTCCAATATCCAAAGCAAGTTTGCAATGACAGGACGGGAGCCGCGAGGCTCCCGTCCTGTCATTGCAAACAGCAGTGTCCCGGGGTAGGCACCCCGGGACACTGCAGGAGCCGGCCCTGGGGGTGGCGGTCCCCAGGGCCATCAAGGGCTCCAGGAGGGGGCCGCGCGGCCCCCCTCCCATTCAGTTCACAGAGGTGGTGGTCCCCGGGGCTCTGGGGGTCCGTAACGGACCCCCATATTTAAATGTTTAGTGCCCCGGGGAGGTGGCGGTCCCCGGGGCGTGTGGGGGGGCTGGAGCCCCCCCACACAGGTTTTTTAATTAATAAAAAAAGCCCCGGGGAGGTGGTGGTCCCCGGGGCTGCGGGAGGGCTCAGAGCCCTCCCGCACCATTTAAAATTTTTTTTTTTTTTAAAAAAAGCCCCGGGGGGTGGCAGTCCCCGGGGCTTGGGGGCCCTTTGAGGCCCCCACACATTAAATTATCCCCCCACCATGCCCCCGGGACTTGGGCCACCCGGGGGCAAATACAATCGAAGCGCGGGAGACCGCGCTCGATTTTTTTTCGGCAGGATTCGCGCACCCTGAGCGCATCCTGCCGATTTTTTAAAAAAATTTTTTTTATTTTTTTTGCCCAGGTGGTCCTTGTGGGACCCCTGAGCAAACCTAGGGGTCAGGGTGTTTCTACCCTGCCCCTTTGTGCGCTTTGCGCACTTAGGGACAAAATGGCTGCCAACATTTCCTGAATCGGAATGTTGACAGCCAGCTGACAACCAATTAACATGCAGCTCGTGGATCGGGAGGGTACGCGGACCCTACTCGGCCATAGATATCACTATCTTTTTACTTTTGATTTTCTCAGCAACTACTGAACGGATTTACACCATTTAACAAAAAGGGTTCTTTCTGAACCAAGAACTACCTCTTTGCCAAATTTGGTGTAATTCCGTTCAGCAGTTCGGGCTGTAGCCGTGTCTAAAGTTTCCTATGGAAAATTGCATGGGGAAAACGCGTTTTGGGACCCCCTGTTTTCTCGGCCCCCGCTTGACGAATCCCCCGAGACTTTCAGGGTAGGAGCGGACCGGAGCGGGCCACAAAGTTTGAAAATTTTGCGAAGATACGTCAACCGGCAAGAGAGTTATTTCAAATAGAATGTCGCGGATTTCCTATGGATAATAGGTTGTAACTATAACTATCTACTGGCGACCGCCAGTAGATAATATATATATATATATATATATATATATATATATATATATATATAACTCCTGTATAGAGCACCCTACAACACCACCAACACTCTGAATTCGTTCACCTCAAATGTCTGCTTTCCTATCGAAGTTTTTAAACATAGAATTAGCACAGTGCCATCCGTACCATTTCTGATCATGCCCCTGTTAAGGCCACGCTGCTCATCCCGTACAAGAGCTGTGTGGCCTGGCAATGGCCATTCCCAGGAAACGCACTGGGTGATGCCGTATTCAGGTCAGAACTCTGAGACGCAATCAATGAATATTTTGCAATAAACACTGGCTCGGTAGACAAATATTCCACAATCTAGGAGACTTTTAGGGTTATATACTTGATGTTTGTATTGCCAAGCATGAAGGGGTTCTTCGGAGCATTTGAGGGGAGAGGGGACTTATCTAGAGGAGAGAGGGGGTTGCAGGATATAGACTTGGTCACAATGGATGATACACAACCCACCCAAATATACAGCCACTCCAAGTTGTTGCTGGAGTTCTGGGGCCTGTCGGTACGCGAGGTTGCCTACATGTGTAAATATGCCAATGCTGGTGTGGCTCTTGTGACCTAGCTACCATAATATTTGTGTGGCCAGCCTTCTTGCAGGCGATGGTACGACTGTCTTTGACAGTGCTGCGATCCTCCAGACATTCCTAACCTATTATCAGCAACTATATATGATCCGCGTGACTGGAGACGATTCGGCAATGGCTGAATACATGGCTGAGGTAGCCATGGTATGGTTATCGGCAGGACAATAACAATTCTTAGCGACTCCTATCATGTGTGAAGAAAAAGTGCAGGCTATTGATGCCCTGAGTGGCTCCAAGGCCCCTGGCCTAGACGGGCTCACCGGTCATTTTTGCAAAGGTTATAAAAACGTACTGTTTCCCCACCTCCTAGAGGTTTATGCTGAGTCTCTCAAAGTAGATATTCTACCTCCCACCCTTCGAGAAGCAGTCATCATCCTTCTATAAAGACTGGTAAGCCGACATATCTCTGCACCTCCTATAGACCACTGTCCCTCTTGAACCACAATAATAAAATATTGGCTAAAGTGATTGCCACGAAAGGGCGTGGCCAAGATGGCGGCGCGTTAGGACGTTTTTTTTCCTGCTCCCGTCCGCCGTCGCCCGTTAACAGCACTTCCCGGGGTCGGAACTTGGCCCAGAGGACATTAACGGTTGGGGTCTGACCCGGAGAAGCACTGGGCTTGCCACCCGAGCTCGAGACACGGGATTGCACGAGAGGAGGCTGCGGCCCGCGGCCGAGAGCTGACAGCGGCGCGGGCCGCAATTGCAGGTAGCGCGAGGAGGACTGCGCGCGGACAGCCGGGGGAGGCATGGAGGCCCTGCGGCCGGCGCCCGTCCGTTACCTGGGACACTGTTGTGGCCGTTACCAGTGAGGAGAGGACACCAGCGCGGCTGAGTCAGCCCCATGCAGACTGAGAGGGGAGCGGAGTGTGCGGGCGCGCTCCTGAATCGCGCCCGCGTGGAGCCCACCGCGGTGAGTGACTCGCTGGGCCCCGATCGCGCTCTGTGCTGCCGGCACCCGGGAGACCTTCAGCGGAGCTGCGGGGAAGCCCCGGGGTGCCGGCCGGGGGGAGCGGACCGCGCTGCTTGGATTTCCAGCCTGCGGGTGCACGGAGGCTACGCGAGGGAGCACGGAGGCCTGCGCAGAACGAGAGAGCTGACGCCGGGCCTGGTAGAGTTGGAAGACCAGGCCTGGCCCGTGGGAGCGTCACATCGGGGCAATCCACGAACGATAGACGGGCCCCCCTCCAGAGAAGTGGATATGCCAACCCTCATTCCGGGAGTGTGGGCGTAGAGGCCTATTGCTGCAGGAGGTGAGGCTGGGCAGTACGGAGGACGCTGCTTGTGACACTGATCCTGGCCCCTTCGGTCACAGTCGGGTGGCCCAGAACATGCGATACTGCTGGGAGTGCCTGGGTGCAGATGAGTGGGGTAGTGAGCGTGGCCACCGGTAGAGGTGGTCGTTGAGAGTGGAGACCGGCAGCCTGCAGAGGCGGCCCGACAAGGCTCGGGTGCAGCTTGTGGACGCGCTGTGTGTCTCACCGCTCCTCCCCTGGCTTGGGCCTACCACCCACCCAGCAATTTCATCCCCTCCTGCTTCCAGGACACAGGCCCCACTGCGAGCATCGGGAACCCACGGACTATATGGGGACCTCGGGACGGTGAGCCCAACCTGCAAATGCTGGATCCGTAGCGCGGAGCGGGCTCCGAGTGGTCCTACGCCCTGACCGTGCGACGCACTAACTTGAACGAGAGGGTCTTCTTGGCGGATCGATAGGGCGCCCCCCGACTGGAACACGGACCCAGCAACCCACCGGTGGCCGCACTATGTCCTCTACCCAAGGGAAGAAGGACAAGACGTTGAAAGAACTCTTCGCTCGGCCCCAGGGCAGCACCACGATGGATCCCTCGTCCCAGAAGGAATCTACCTCAACGCAGGGGGATAGCACCACGGGGGAGCCGGTGACACGTGCCTTCCTCGAATCCCTTTTCATGACTCTTCGCGAAGACCTGCAAATGGTTAAACGAGATCTCACGTCCGAAATTAAGGACATTCGGCGGGATGTGGATGGAATAGGAGAGCGGGTTGCTGCACTGGAAGATAAGGGAGATAATAGAGACGCTGAAATGATGGCCCTGCAACAAGAAGTTATCCGCATCCACGATCAGCAGGTGTACCTGCAAACTCATCTCGAAGACCTCGAAAACCGCTCCCGCAGACACAACATTCGGATCCGAGGAGTGAAAACTGGGGAAGAAGTCGGGGACATCTTTGCCTACACAAGAGACCTTTTCAATCATATTCTCGGCAGCCCTTCGGACACGGACATTAAGATTGACAGAGCGCACAGAGTTGGCCTCCCCCGCTCAGACAAAGCCCCTCCTGCGGACATATTGGTCTGCGTACAGGATTTCCGCACGAAGGAAGAGATTCTCCGCAGGGCCCAGTCCATGCACCCGATCGACTTCAGGGGTCAGGCTCCCACCCTGTACCAGGACCTTGCCGCCCTCACTTTGCAGAAGCGCAAAACGTTCCGGCCCATTACAACGCATCTACGCCAACGTGGCATCTCCTACTCTTGGGGCCACCCGTTCTGGCTCATCTTCCGCCTGGATAGCAAGCTCTACCAGCTGCGCTCACTCTCCGAGGCCTGTCAGCTGTTGGGCATCGACGTTCCTGAAGAAGACGATGGGAACAGCAGTTCTACGCATGGGGCCGGTGACTCGCAGCCGCGATGGCGGCAGCAGGGTCGCAGACGACGTCCACGACGACCAGATCCGGCAGAGATCACGAAGGAGCAGAAGGCAGTCCTGGAGGCTCTTCCGGAGGCACTGGCAAAAACTCAAGTCCCGTGAGCATTTACAACGATGTTGGTATATGGCCCTCTTCTACAGTATTTGGGCGGGCGGCGGGCGGGACGGGGGACAATCTTGGCCACATTATGGACCTCTTATGGACTGCTCACCAGTTGTCCATCGACAACGGACTATATCCTGAATACTTCTTTGTTATTTGTAGTGTTGTTCTGTTATCTTCTTTGGGGTTTCTTTTTGTTTCCTTCTCCGTTTTTGTTATTGGGGTCCCCGTTCACTGCTCTCGGGTCCGCATGGGCCTGGCGATGGGATACATAGCTCACTCCACACCCACACACTGGCCAGGTTGCACGGATCCGGTATTGGGTCCCTGTATTCACTTCTCGACACTAGACCACTAGATGCCCCCCTAACCTTAGGATCCTCACGTTTAACGTGAGGGGCCTCAACAACCCAGTCAAGCGCAAGGCGATAATCTCCTACCTGGAGTGTACTAGGGCAGACATATGCTTGCTACAAGAGACGCACCTGCTTGCACGGGACTGCCACCGACTCAAATCTCGTCTGTTTCCCATGCAATTTTTCACGTCGGGGGCTTGTAAGTCAGCGGAGGTGGCGATCTTAGTTTCCAGAGCTTTCCAGGGGAGGGTGGGGCAGAAGGTAGCGGAGATTAAGGGACGGCTACTGACTTACCAGTTCCATATCGGGGGCACACTCTAGTTATTGGGTCTCTGTATGCGCCCAATGAGGGCCAGGAGCGATTTATCCACGAGGCTCTATCGGAGGCTACGGGGACAGTTGAGCACAAGTTCTTACTGGGGGGCGACTTTAACCTTGTCCTGGACAACTCCCTCGACAGGTCAGCACAGCGCTTCAGACAGACAGGTGCACTTTCCTCTGCAGGGTTACCCAGATTGAAGGACTTAGGCCATATAGACCTTTGGCGGTGTCTCCATCCTTAACTTAGGGGATACTCTTATTACTCTAATGCTCACAAAACGTATGCCAGGTTGGACTACCTGCTGGGCTCCGAGGCCCTCCACGCTTACACTTCAGCCATAGACATTATGGTAGCATCACTTTCGGACCACGCTCCAGTGGTAGCCGCCTTCACCTTCCCTCCCTCCCCATGCCCCAAACGACAGTGTCGCCTCCGGGACACCCTCCTGCACCGCCCGGCTGTGGTCGAGCAAGTACAGCGTGCCATTGAGGACTACCTTTTGCACAATGATAATCCTACTAGTTACGCAGTGGGAGGCACTTAAGGCGGTGATTAGGGGCGAGCTTATAGCCATTTCGGCGGTTGATAGCGGAGAACGCCGACGAAAGAGGTAGGAGCTCACGCAGAAAACAAGGGAATTAGAACAAATGCATCAGCGGACAGGAGCTCCTAGGATCTGGCACCAGCTGACTAATACTCGGACGCAACTAGCGGCCCTAGATCAGGATAGGGCGGGATACGCGGCCCTAAGACTACGCCACTCATTCTATGTTGGAGGGACAGATGCGGGCGGTTGTAAGTGCATAAGTTACGCGAGACCAGACAGGCGCAGGGGGTGCAGGAGATCCAAGGCCGGACTGGGAGCCTGGTCACAGAGGACACAGCTATAGCTGAAACATTTCAAGACTTCTATGCCCAGCTATATGTGGAGGAAGCGGACAGGGATGCGTATCTTGCGGAGGTGCAACTCCCTACCCTGGCCGCGACCCACTCGGAACAACTAGAGGGGGACATTCGAATAGATGAAGTCATAGCGGCTATAGCCAGACTCCAATTATCCAAATCCCCCGGACCAGACGGTTACACCGCGGTCTTTTACAAACAATTCTGCCCTACGCTGGCACCACTTCTGACCAGGCTTTTTAATTCCTTCGCATCCCCCGGGGCCATTCCCGAATCTATGCTCGAGGCAGCCATAGTAGTAATTCCTAAGCCTGGAAAGGACAAAACCAGCTGCGGGGCATACCGCCCCATTTCCCTCTTGACTATAGATTTAAAATTATACACGGGGATCTTGGCGTGTCGATTGGCCATTCACATGCCAGGAATGATTGACCCCGATCAGGCGGGATTCATCCCGCACAGGCAGACGAGTGACAACACTAAGAGGGTCTTACACCTAATTGAGAAGGCATCACGGATCCCGGGAGATTTCATGCTCCTCACAATTGACACGGAGAAGGCCTTCGACGGGGTCCACTGGCCTTATTTGGAGCAGGTGTTGACTCGCGCCGGACTTGGCGAGAAAATGAGGACCCGAATACTGAACTGCTACCATTCTGCCACGGCGTCCGTTAGGGTAAATGGGCACACCTCGACATCGTTCCCCATAGGCAGAGGCACAAGGCAGGGGTGCCCCCTGTAACCCCTGCTCTTTGCAATGTACATGGAGCCGCTGGCCCAAAGGGTTAGGGACCACCCACAAATCACTGGAATCTGACTTGGAGGGTCGTCCACGTCATAAGCTTGTGTGCGGACGATGTGTTGGTCACCCTTTCGGACCCTGAGGTATCTTTGGGTGCTTTCCTGACGGAACTTGATTCATTTGCGCGGGCCTCGGGGTTCAAGGTCAACATCGGAATGTCTGTGGCTCTCAACCTCTCGCTGCCAAAACACATGCTGGCCCGCCTCCAATGGCGGCACCCAATACAGTGGACAGAGGACACTGTCCCCTATTTGGGAATCCAGTTGGCACCTACCTTACAAACTATAGCAATGGTTAATTACACCAGGTTGCTCACTCAAATCCGCTCCGATCTGAGGCGGTGGAAGCATTACCCTATCTCGTGGTTAAGGAGAATAGCAGCTGTTAAAGTGACCATCTTACACAAGATCCTCTACTTGTTTCAGACACTCCCTCTGCAGCCCCCAGTGGGATGGCTAAACCGGGTACAGTCGGAACTCTCTTTTTTCATATGGCAGGGTCGTAAGCCACGGATGAAGAAGATCCTTAGCACTCTCCCACCCACCGCAGGTGGGCTGGAGGTCCCTGACATTCACCTTTACTACAAAGCGGCGCAGCTGCGCCACTTAGTTGAATGGAACCGCACTGAGTCTGAGAAACACTGGCTCTTTCAGGACCGGGCGGTGGCTGGCACGTCGCTCAGAAAGATCCCCTTTCTGAAGAAACCGCACAAACCCCCTAACCTATATGCTTCCCTCATCACACGATCTACATTAACGGTTTGGGACCAGGTCAACACGAGATACGGGCTGACTACCTTTCCCTCTCCCCTCACCCCGCTCTTCGACAACCCAGAATTCGGTCTGGGAATGGGCGAGACCACCTTCCCACACTGGCGTGTTGCGGAGTGTCGCACCTTGGTCATCTATATGATGAACAAGGGGTGATCTCCTTAGATCTGAATATGGAATCCCAGAATCAGAACGGTTGCGCTATCTGCAACTCCGACACTGGGCATCACACCCAGACAACAAATCGCAGGCGCAGAGACACCTTACCCCTTATGAACGTTGGCTCCTCACACAAACATCAGACAAGAAACTAATCTCCGACCTATACAAGATGCTCCTTACACGCTATACACACACGTACAACGCTAGTCGCATGCGCTGGGAGAAAGACCTAGGTCGAGCACTCAGTAGCAAGGAGTGGGAGGGGGCGTACTATAGAGCACAGCACACGGCCATCAATATGGGCCTAACCGAAACATTAACCAAAATAGTCACCTACTGGTACTATACCCCGGAGCGGATTCACAAGGTAGACCCCACACAAAGCCAGGACTGCTGTAGGGGTTGTGGGAAACCTGGTACGCTAGTCCACCTGCTTTGGGATTGTGAGCATTTACACCATTACTGGACCCAAATCCTGGCGGAAGTTGACCAACATCTGGATACTGAACTGCCAAGATTCCCTGCCTACATCCTTTTGGGGGTGCCAAATCCCCTAACATACCCCCTTAAGTCTTAACGAGGATGCCAAATTGCGATAGCCTTGGGGACGGCCATTCAAAACATCCTGGTGCATTGGAAAACACCCCGCGTCCCCACACACACAGGCTGGCTTCAACGCTTATGGCATGTATTAGGGATGGAGAGGATTTCCCTTACACTAGCGGGGAAAGGTTCGACCTTTGAAGAATTGTGGCAACCATTCCTGAACATACTCGTCCAAGAGTTTCGGGAACTCACATGCCCCAGATACCTGCGCCTATTACGGCTGACCGCACCTGACACCACTGCCATTCTGCCGGTTACCCAACAACAATAAGACACACTTGCTCCACAAGGGATCTTTAAGTTACAGTGAACGGGGGTAGGGAGGGGGGTGGGGGGGATGTTTTAATTCCCACTGTTTTACTTTACTTGTTGGTACCTTGGTATATCAGCGACCTGGGCTCTGCGCAGCCCCTGCTTGATTACCCTATGTAATGTAGACCGGGAGCCAGCTGTTAAATCAATAAAAAGATATAAACCTTAAGTGATTGCCACATGTCTCTCCCTTCTGTTGGAGCAGATAATCTCTCTCACACAGACTGGCTTTGTTCTGCTTCAATCCACTCCTATCAACCTACGCACTATTTTTGCTGTTTTGAATCAGATTTCTTCAACTACCCTGGCAGCAGTCGCCTTTCTGGACACCAAAAAGGGGTTTGATTCGCTGGAGTGTCCGTTCCTGCGGGTGACGCAGGCCAAGTTAGGGGTGCCCAACGGATTCCATGATCTCATCATGCTCTAAGCTGGCCCGGCAGCATGATTTTGGGTGCATGGCATGCTCACAGAAGCCTTCCCAGTGACCACAGGTGCATGACAGGGCTGTCCCCTTTCACCCTTGCTTTTTGTTATTGCCCCGGATCAACTGGTCAGACAACTGCAGGAACATCACATACATAGAGGACTCCGGATTCAGCATGGTCCACTCTTAGCATCCATGTATGCGGATGATAGTCTACTGTTTGTCCAAGACCCGCCCACACATCTCCCTCCCCTCGTATGCGAAGTCATATGCTTTGGGCATTTCTCTGACCTATCCATGAACTGGAGTAAGTCGGAACTTTTTACGCTTACAGAGGCTACTGTTCCTTGCGACCTGGAGTATCCCCTGTAGTGGTGCACAGACTCCCCTAAATATTTGGGTATCTTCCTGCACAGGCAAAAGGCTGAAGTTATATGCCAAAACTATGGCCCTGCCATTGTCAAACTCACCTCACAGGTGGAGTGATGGATTAAACTACAGTTGTCCTTTGCAGGACAAATTGCTCTAGTAAAAATGGTGGTCCTTCCGCGCTTTATATATCTCTCCTTAAATATACCTATTGAGCTGACCAACAGTTTTTTTTACTAAACTTCGCGTCCCCCTGATGTGCCTTGTTTGGGTGGACCGTCGCCTACGTTCCCTTCAAGCTGCGTGCCTGCGCGCGCACACTCACTGTTATTTCTCACCGCGCACGGAGTCAGCAGAGGCGCGCAGGGCAAAGGTGTTTCCTTTCACAAACATTACATCGAAGGCTGTTCATAAACTACATTGAGAACGAATACAAAGTAGATATTAAGGGAACATCCTTTTTGCACAGACTATTAGATGACATTGCATTATTGTTTATCCGTCTGCCTTTCAGTCTCTGTGTGTGCAGTTCAAATTTTGCTCGTTCTGATTTGAGCCTGAAGATGGTAGTAAACTGCTTATCTCTTGCAGCCCCACCCATTCCTTCAGTCTGCTCTTCTGCAGTGCTTATCTGGCTCCACCACAGCCTTGATGACGCCAGGGTCTTCTGTATAAACCAAGGCCTAAAAAGGTTTGTTAGGGATGGACAGATCCCAGCTCATTGAGTACTTAGGGGCTTATTTACAAGCCCCTTGCGCCACTTTTACGTCATTTTTAACATGGGAAAAGTGACGTACGGGTGGCGCAAGGGGCTTGTAAATAAGCCCCTTAATGTGCACAGAATTGTGATGCATACAATAGGTTTTCCTTCGATTCGTTTTAAATTCAATGGAGTGATTTATTTTGACATTTGTGGCTCCTCTCATGCGGGTGCGGTTGTGTTTAGTCACTAGAAACAAATTGCAGACTGCTTTAAATTTCTCCCTTTCCCTGCTTTTTCTAAGACACTAGCTTCCAAAGAACATCCTATATAGCATTTTTATCTGGAAATTGTGTTTCACTTTGACTAAGTTTTCTTGGCGGACAAGCTATGAGATTTAATGTTAAAACAATTTCATCTTTACATTGTATATTGTGCAAAGTTTCAATGTCAAAGTCACATTCCTTCATGTTCCTATGATGTTTATTGCCAAGTTTAAACTTTTTTGTCTGATTCGCAGGAAGTGACAGAAAAAGAGGAAGAAAGAGCGAAGGTTCAAGAACGGACATAACCGATATCTGAGCAAGAGTCATTTGTGGAGACAGAAATACTTTGTGAGAAAAATATAGAACGCTAACATGGTTGAAAATGGTAGAGACTGAGATATAGTGGCTGGATTAACATGTGAATAAGTGTTCTAGTAAAATACTAAGTTAAAGTGATAGAGTGAGCATAAGTAAGAGAAAGAGAGAATGAGGTGCAGAGAGTAAACAGAGAAACAGAGTGTGGGTGTGAGGAAGATATGTATGCGCTGGGAGCTGTATATGGAAGGAAACTGATATTGAAGTGAGTGACAAAATGAGAGAGAAGTTGAGACACAATACATTGGGAGAGTGCCAGGTAGAAGGAGAAGGAAACAGAAAAGACAGTCCTTCGGTGAACCTTTGATATGCGGTATTATAGACAGAAAGCTGATGCTTCTTATGTGCTGCATTATATGGCCAAAGGCATCTCAGTGGGGGACCTGTGGAACGTATAACCCTTATTTCAGGTTCACTGTTTCTACACACAATACCCGGAAGGCAGGTATTCTGAGGCACACTTACATGCAGGGCATGTGTTTTGATCACTGTAACTGATGGTGGAGCAGGGGTACACGTGCTCTGTGGGCACAGTGATTCATATGGGTAAAGTAGAAGCACACAAATTAACCATTCTGTGGCCTAGCAATTCCGATGCAGATATTATCAGTGGCATATTGGATGATGTCATGATTTCACATTCAAAACTTCCTCCAAAATATGTTTTTACAAATAAAGTGGAGTAATATGCTTTAAAATATACTAGGTAGCACCAAGTAATTGCAAATTTATCAAGCAGTAATTCCTCCAAATCATCCCATAAAAGTGCCAGCATACCCACAGTGACGCACAACGCGAAACAAGGGTGCACGCAAGCATTCCCTTTACACACACAGATGAAAATTATTAGAGGGAACATTGGCCGTCGCCTCCGAATTCGCTGGGAGACATTGACTCTTCCGTATGATTGAGGCGGCTTCAGTATCCCGGATTTTCATTTCTACTACTTAGTGGCGCAATCCCATTTTGGCTACTATTTGCACCACCCAGATGCCAGACTCCCTTATCTGAGACCAGAACGGGTCCAACCGCAGGACCTTCCTTTGTCATCTCTCCTGCCCCTGGGACTTCCACGCAACCCTATTGACATACAGATCCTTTCCACGACATGCTGGGCTTGGTCTAAACTCCGGCGCTACTTGGGTAGCGGTTGTTGTATTCCCCTGAATTGCCCCTCCTCAACGACCCATGACTCCCTCCTTCTCAGGAGAAGCTAGTACAGCACACCCTTACAGCTCGCCAATTGCGTACCGTGGGAGATCTCTTTGTGAATGGCAGAACGATCGCCGGTCCCGCGCTTGCCCCCCAGGGAGGCAAAACACCAATAGATAGTTTTGTTTTTCACCACTTGCATAGTACCCTGTGCAACACCCTGCTCACATACCCTGAGGAACCAACTGATTTCCCTCCAGTGTTCAGTGATATCGTGATATCCACCACAGACAGTGGCAGATTAGTTTCTCAGCTTTACCAAACCTGCCTGGCACTACGGCGGTGGGTCTAGAGAAATGAAGGGCAGCCTGTGAACAAGATTTGGGCCACTCCATTCCAGACAGCATCTGGTGCTACTACTGCATGTAGACTAAAATTTATCTCTAACAATCACAGGCATAAGTTGCTACATTATAAGAACTTACACCATGCATTCACCATACTAAAGACTCTAGCTGGGTTGAATCCTGCGAGATCACATCAATGTCCCAAGCGCGCAGCAGACCAGGCCAATTTTGTACACTTGGCCTGGACTTGTACTGTTATTAATGCGTTCTGGGGGACTGTCATTGCTTTGATTTCCACTATGATTGACCATACAGTCAACCCTGCCTGATGTGCATTTTTGGGATATGTTAAGCCCTGAGTCTGTCTCTGCAACGCTTCACAGCCATAGTGCTCTTGCTGGCCAAACAACAAATAGCTCTGTACTGGGACAGCAGCAGGGTCCCTACTACTGATGACTGGCTAAAGGACATGACATTCTGCGACACTACCAGCGAACTTTATGCATCCCTGCAACCTGTAACTTCCAGACCTAAGGGCATCTGGAAACCCCTCCGGGACTACCTATTAACATTGGAACCTGATGTTGATGATGACACCGATAATTGAACTTGCTGGCCTGCTACATGACTCGTTGTGTTTACCACAGTCTGTTTATTCCATATAATATGCCTCGCTGTCACCAGCCCCAGTATTCCTATGCTTCCCCATCTAGCCTTCACTTGATTGTTGCATTTGCTCATACATTTCAGTCTGCTCCATCTATTCTATGATAGTGTGAATGCAAATGTACATCTATGATTTGTACAGCATTGTTCATCTTATTTTGGAAAATGATAAATAATGTTTTTTAAAAAGTGCATCCAAAAGCGCTATGTCTAAACCCAGAAGACCTGTCAAGCAGGATTAGATATTGAAGCAATATTTGACACTGTAGTGTCAAAAGGATGTCCATAATACCCATCCTGCAGATTCTGTGAGGTTCCAAAGAATTCTCTCTGCCTATTCAGGCTAGTCTAGTGTTTGCTCCTGTGAAGCATTTCATACCTTTTTCCACACCTATTCAAATGCTAATCCCTGGCTGGGCAATATTTTAGAGCAAATGCAAAGTAGCCTGCATGGCCTTCAGGCAGGGAAAATGTAATTCTCTTAAAGTCACTTTCCCTTAATATTTATCAAAAAGCCAACTTCACCATTGAATTAATGTTTAATAACTATTAGACATAGTTGATTAATTATTTTTCTAGCTAGTCCCCTTTCTGAGATACAGAATTGGGATTCCAATCTGTACTCAAGTTTCCTATGTAGGAAAGCTATGCCTCCCACGGTGAAAAATAGCTTTGTGGGCTAGTCACTGTGAGGACATAATAACATTAAGTTTCTTCATGTACGACTATTAAATACCTTGCTGCCTGCCTTGTGGACTACAAGGTCTACATAGGGGTGACTTATAAATATTTAAAAGAAAGGTTGTGACCTGCCAAAAGGGTTTATTTTGATAGGTTGAATTGCAGTTTTTACACAGATGTAGTTAGCTTCACAGGGTAGGCCTGAAGCCATGTTTGCACTGCCACTGTAGTAGATGGCACAATACGTTCTGCAGTCCACTAGTGGCATTTAACTTCCAGACCCTGGGGTCAGCTTCTACCATATACTAGGGGGTTATATGTAGGTTAAAGATACCAATTAGGAGCATGCCAATGCAGCTATGTTTATAGGGAGAGCACCGGAATGTTACTACTGGTCAGTAGGGGTAAAGTGCACAGAGTTCTTAAACCAGCAAAAATATAGAGTCCAGCAAGAGACAAAAAATCTGAGGAGACCACACAGAAATTGCGGATTTCCTGCAATTCCAGATAAAAACAATCCTAAAGCAAAAGGTAAAGCATCTAAACATTCCACATTGAGTTCACATGCAAAACATGTATCATCTATACTCATTGAAATATCACAATTACTATGTTTTTGTTTTATTTTCTAATGATGCCTTAACAACATACACAGTGTTTTAAATATGAACCTTACAAAAAGTTTGTCAGAAAAAGGTAAACATAAATCCCACTGCTGTTGTTAATGCATCCAAGGTAATGAAGTCTGAAAACTAAGTACACCACAAAAATCAGTTCCTAAAAATCTAAGTGAGAATTCGAAAATAAATAAGAAATTACAGTGCTCAAGACATAGATATTTTCTGTTCTGCATGAATAAACATAGTGCATTTACCTTAATTGTTCTTCAACTTTCTCATGTAAATGATTATGCCTACTGATGCATTATCTCACAGCCCATCATGCGTGCCTAAGTTTAAATCATTTGAGAAGAATGTACCTACATGGACAAGTTTTCTTCGTATTAGTTCTTAGTCCTAATTCTATTAAACCGATCTATAGATACAACTGTTATTGGGACTCTCACATCTAGGAGTTCTAAAGGGGTTCTTATTACATTGTGAAGAAAATACCTCAACCATAGTATTCTATAACACATTTTCAAACCACATATTAAATGACTGTTGGACTTGGCAATTTTTACAGGGTCATCCCTGAACTTTTTGCCTTCCTCCTGGTATTTTTTCTGACCTGGTGTTGGTGGTTTTAGGACTCTGGGCACTTTATCACTGCTGTCCAGCGTAAAGTGCATGTGCTCTCTATGGTAAACGTGGTAAGATTGGTTTACACCTGTTTGGCGTATTTAATTTACCTATCAGTCCCTTGTAAAGTGGTATCTCATATACCCAGGGCCAGTAAATTAGAGGCTACTGGTGGGCTTGCAGCGCTGCTTGCGTCACCCACCAAAGTAGTCTTTCAAACCTGTCTCAGGCTTCTGCCATTGCAGGGCCTGCGTGCGCAGTTTACTGCCGCTGTGATGTGGCACATAAAGTGGGTGCCGGGTCTGTAACTTCCCTTTCAATACATATCAGTCACCCCTAAGGTAGGTCCTAGCTAGCCCTATGGGCAGGGTGTGTGGTAGGTAAAAGGTAGGACATGTGCCTTAACTGTGTGGCATGTCCTGGTAGTGACAAACAGCCATTTTGGTTTCTCACTACTGTGAGGCTGCTCTCTTATAGGAATGCATTGGGGATTCCCTGATATGTGTTTCAGTGGTAATTCCTGACATGAGAGGAGTAGCATGGTCAAGTTTAGTATGTTTGGAATAGTGGTAATAAATGCTGCGTAATGGTGTTCGCAGATTTATTATCACTATTTTAGAAATGACACTTTTAGAAGAGGGCATTTCTGTGTGCTATGTGTCTTTGTGCCTGCCTGTTGTGTATTGCATGTCTGGCTCTGGAGTGACAGGGGCTGGGGAGGTGCAGTGGCTCCAGAGGGGCTGGGTGAGTCAGCACTAGGCTGAATAGGCCAATAAGCATTTGGAGTAGTGGGAGGAGTAGCACCTGGGCCGGAATAGGACTGTGCCTGCCTTCTACAATGCTGGCTCCGCCCCCCTGTGGTGTGTCTGGGGCCAGAGCCTACACTTACAAAGGAGGTTGTTGTGCACTGTAAATATAATATTAAGTGCCCCCCAGAACTGGTTTGGACCGGGTGCAGAGCCCTGGGCCAGAGGGAGAACAAAGACACTAACTGGTATAAGTATTGGGGCTGTGACCCCATGTAAAGTGTGTGTGCTGATGTGGAACGGGTGGCCGGAAGGCTCCTGGACTGCCAGGAGGAACCGCCATCTGGGGCTCCCTACTTGTGGGAGTGAAGCTGCTAACCTGCTGAAGAACCCCGGTGTGCTGTCCTGCCTGGGCTGATTGAGCTGCACGGAGAGGGCTAAGCACCCTTGCCCTGAGAAGAGCGCTGCCAGGTCTTTTATGCTGCAGGCCGGCTGGATGCTGCTGGGGTCACCAGTAGTGGTGTGGAGAAGTGCAGCCTCTCTCCTCTGTAAACGGAGAGGTAGCGGCATGGAGAGCGCTCCAGAATTGCTGTGACTGGGAGTTTGGAGCCCTGACGAGGGCTCGGGTGGTCCAATTGCCTGGCAGGCGCAGGTCAAGAAGTTGCGCCGATCCCAAAGAATAGACAGAGACCTTGCTCCGTAAATTACTCGCGGGCCGGAAGTCAGGCGGAGACTAGGCCTGACTGTGGGCGGGGCAGCACGACGAGAGCAGACGCCAAGGGCCGGAAGTGGCCTTCAGAGGAAATCAGGCAAGCTTGTGCCTGGAACTGGGCGGGGCTCCCGTGTTGCCGGTGAGAGCCCCGCGTGTTGCCCAGAGAAGAAGACGGAGTCGGCGCAGACTTCGCTCCATACTTGGATGACCTTTGCGTTGCAGAGGAAGCCAGGCGGAGGTAGAGCTTGGTTGTGGGCGGGGCTCCCATGTTCCCGAGGAGAGCCTCGAGTGCTGCCTGAGCGTGCTGGTGAGCAGGGCTGGTAGCTGGAAGACGAAACGGAGCCTCGCGGGCTCCTCACGTAGGCAAGCGGAGGCACCACAGGCAAGTGAGAGGTCCTGGGGAGTAGGGCCTCGGAGGAGCTCTGGCTTCCCATGCGGAAGGGAGACAGAGTCAGCGTCTCTCCTTCCCCAACCTAAAGGGGACGCTTTCTTTTTGACTTTATGGACTGGGCAGGGAGGACGCCTCCACGAGGGTCCAAGTCCGGCAGAATCAGTCGGAGCAGCCTCCCCGCCACGCTTTGTGCAGAAGGGGCCATTCCTGGTGGGGCGAGACCTCGACGGAGGCCCCCGGTGGTTGAAACTGCCGCATCGCCCGGTGTAGGCGGGCCCGTGGCCCCGAAGTCTACGGTAGAGACACAAAGCTCCAACATAAGAGCACGGGTGGAACTCTAACTGGTATAACACACTAGGGTAATGCACAGTGGTGGTATCTGCAGGATATGTACAGTGATAGTACCTGCAGGATATGTACAGTGATGGTATGAATGGTGTCATGCCCATGGGCTTACGAAGTGTGCAACTTAGCAATGTTCATTCTACTGTACTGCTGAGGATATATTATGCCTAGAGATAATGTGCTACGGGTACCTCTCCCAGTAGTCACTGGTTGTTTTTACTATGCACTAGGGTGGAGATAATATGCGTTCAATGGTGCCTTTTTATCCCTAGGGGGGTTATGATAGACTTATGGAATGTGCACTCTGAATATCCCTGTGTGCAGTGATACTGATAGGGTGCACTGCTCATGATTTATGCGTAATGTGTTTATGCTACGTACCATGCCCTATTGCGAGTAGTCAGTGGTTGTTCTCACTAATTGTGATATGTTGGTTATGACAGTGGCCCGATTGGCCCTGTAGTGTATATAATCCCCTGTAAAGTAATACCTAGTGCCAGGTGGCACAGTATATATATGTGAGTATGCTCTAATGTGTTTGAGGAGTAATACAAAGGCTATCTTTATATAACCTTGTGTGGACTTTCTTTTGTGGTGTGCCTAGTCGGTCGCTGCTGTGTGAGTGTGTTGCACAAACGCTTTACACATTCCCTCTGGGATAAGCCTGACTGCTCTGCCAAGCTACCAATGGGGGTGAGCAGGGTTTATCTTCGGTGTGTAACTCCCTTGCCCTGACTAGAATGGTGGTTTCTGTCTGGCTTAGGCGCTGGCCCTAGCCAACCAGAAATCCCATTTCTAACATTGGTTGTCAGCGGTGAGGATAGGACTTGCGTTTGCGCAGTACCACAGTGACGCATGGTTGCACTACAAAGCTCTGCATTTTAGACAATCACGTGTTTGGGGATTTCTCCTGATCTTCTCGCAAAAGTTATTTTTTATTATTGAGTACTCCTGTTGTAGCTCTTACACCTAGGTCTCTTGTGTTGCACTTGTGTCTTAGTGCCTTGCCAAAAATGGAATCTGCCTTTATTGTAGGTGATCTGTTCAAATACAGTATGTTGGAGTTGAGGGGGGTTCTGTGAGGAGAGAGAGATAGAAGTGAGTGGGTCAGACACCCAGCTAGGCCTTCAGAAAATCCTGCTCCAATGGCAAGAGGATGAATGGAGACTTGAGTACTCTGAGAGGAAGAGTGCCCTGTCCTCATACCAAGAGGGTGGTGGGTCTGAGGGTGGCCCTGAAGAGTCTGCACAGGAGGAAGAAAATGACAGGGCAGGGATGCCAGTAGATAGTGAGGGCCCCGTAGAGAGGGAGTCCCTTGCTGGGTCCAATACCCCATCCCTTTCCCTGGCCCCAGAGGAGTGGGTGGATAGCAAGGAAGAAAGGGAGCACCAGCTGGCTTTGGAAAGGCTCAGGTTAGAGCATGCCAAGGAGATAGCGCAGCTGGGTATGGAGGAGAAAAAGGCCTTGTTGGCTCAGGAGTTGAGTCTCAAGGGGCCTGATTCACAGAACTAACTTACGTCAAAATCCTAAACTTACAACAATTTTGGTATTCACAGAATGAACTTACACATTTGGGTATTCACAGATTGAACTTACACATATGGGTATTCACAGAATGAACTTACACATATGGGTATTCACAGAATGAACTTACACATCCTAACTTTATGTCCGCACTCGGGCCGGAATTTCCGGCCCACTGGCGGAGATTCCGGCACAATGGCGGAATCTCCGCCTCCGGCCCGGAATATCCGCCTCCGGCCCGGAATCTCCGCCTCCGGCACGGAATCTCCGCCTCCGGGCCGGAAACTCCGCCTCCGGCCCGGACAGCCAGCAATTTCTCCCTTTTCAGCATTTCAAGTGCCTACCATCCCCCACCAT
The DNA here is from genome assembly GCA_963921515.1 of Calotriton arnoldi. Taxonomy (NCBI): domain Eukaryota; kingdom Metazoa; phylum Chordata; class Amphibia; order Caudata; family Salamandridae; genus Calotriton; species Calotriton arnoldi. The sequence continues at coordinate 320,596 of CAWUFW010013279.1, forward strand.
GCTCCAGCTGAAGTCAATTAAGACCAACTGCAAAACCAGTACCACATAAAAGCAGACACATTCAGGGCCCAGCTTTGGCCACAGAGAGTTCCTGTTTGCTTTGCTGTTCATCGCCACTGCAAAATGTACATTGTGAGGAGGAAGAAGAACTTCACAACTGAGGAGACCACCATGATTGTGGAGTTTGTTGTGAGGCACCACAAACGCCTATATGGTCTCCCACCTTACTGCACCAGTGGCACACAGAAAGCAGCTCTCTGGCAGCAGTTAGCCACTGCTGTCACAGCATTGGGGGAGGATGTGCGCACAGTCTGTGAAATAAAGAGGAAGTGGCACGATGAAAAGATGAGTGCAAAGGAGAAGTATTCCAGGATCCAGCTGAACAGAGTTCTCCCTGCCTCACACTCTCGATCCCGCCTCACCCCACAAGAGGAGGATATCCTCACTACAATCCACCCCCACATGCTCCATGGGCTGCCTGTGAGTGATGTCCGCAACGTGGCACCAGGTAAGTGGGATGACAAGAACAAGTATACAAAATGTATGTCTGTGTCGCACTGCCATTGTGAGTAAGGAAGTTGTCCAAATTCCATATACAAATATAGCCAGTCAGAGGCTCATGTGTTTCTCTCTGTATGTTGCACCACAAGTCCCAGAATCCTTTGTATTAGAAATGGCAAATACCTTTCACACTATGAAATACAAAGGCCCAGGCCTGAAGCCGTATATACCGAACAGTGCTAAGTAGCAATTGTCAAAGTGCCCCTTCCACTAATCCAGACACGGCTGGGTCAGTCAAGAACGTAAGGGGGTGGGGGTGCAGTGCAGAGGCAAATCAACACACAACGGAATAGAGAAAATAAGTCCAAATAAACATAAAAACAACTCACCCTGGCCCTTCCAAAATCCCAAAACAGAAGGTGAGAGAATCCTTATTTAAAAATGTCAGTCCCAGAATCCATTGTTTAATTCCCACCCTGCCATGCCATTACATCACCAACACCCCACCGCTCCTACCTGCACCGGCCGTGGCAGTACTTCACAATACTGTTAGCATGCAGAAGATACGAGGAAATGTCTGACAAGTGCAACATGTACATTTTCCATGTGTTGATGTGTATCTCTTCTCACCCATTTACACATTCAGCCAGAGTACAGACAGCCACAGTAGCAGAGGTCCCAGCATCTTCTGGGAGGAGACCTAATCCAGAGCAACGCAGACCACCCTCACTAACTGGTAAGTCAAACGTGGCAGGAGATGGTCAAAATGCATACATAGGCAGCAGAGAACAGAGGGCGAAACATAGTGTCTGCATCTCAAAGGCAACTGGAGAGGAAAAACTAGCCTTTCTGGAGGAACAAGGAGGGAGTGAGATACATACCCCCTGCCCCAGTGCATTGCCCACCGTGGTTTTTGCTGCATTGGCAGCAAAAGGGCCAGTGGAAGGCCCCAGTACAAGCCCTGACATTATGGACAAAGGGCATTGGGCCCCCTAGAAAGGGCAGTTGGCCTGAGTTCAGCTTTATGGTGGTGATAGGGCGCAAGGCCCTAAGGAGATGTATGCACCTGGGGAGTGTCACTAAGGTGCCCTCCTAATTGTGAGTTATTGCATAATATGTTGATGCTTATGATGCCTATTGCATAGTGTGTTTATGCCTACAGATGTTGCGTAATGTGATTATGCATATGAGTTTGATGCCTAATGTGATGCAGACATAATGCGTTTATGTTGCTAGAGATATTGCCAAGTACAATATTTTACCAGTAGTCACTGGTTGTGTTTTATGTGTGCTACTAGTGCGTTCTAAAGGTTCTGACAGTGGCCCGATTGGCCCTGTCCTGTATATAATCCCCTGTAAATATTGCCTAGTGCCAGTTGGCACAGTGTAAATGTGTGATTATGATTCTAATGTGTTTTGGATAATACAAAGGCTATTTTCATATAACCTTGTGTGGAGTTTCTTTTGTGGTGTGCCTAGTGTGTTGCTGCTGTATGTGTGTGTTGCGCAAGCGATTTACACATTGCCTCTGGGATAAGCCTGACTGCTCGTGCCAAGCTACCAAGGGGGTCAGCAGGGGTTATCTTCAGTGTGTAACTCCCTTGCCCAGACTAGAGTGGTGGTTTCTGCCTGGCTTAGGCGCAAGCTCTAGCCAACCAGAAATCCCATTTCTAACATTGGTTGTGAGCGGTGAGGATAGGACTTGCGTTTACGCAGTACCACAGCGACAACTGGTTGCACTACAAACTCTGCATTTAGAGAAATCACATGTTTTGGGATTATTTTTCCTGAGTTTTATTTCTTCTTAAAAGTGTCATTTTTGAATTGTGTATTCCTGCTTCAGCTCAGACGCCTAGGTCTCTTGTGTTGCACTGTGGTTGTGTATTCTGCCAAGATGGGAGTAATCTATAATGAGGATGACCTTTGGGAGTACACCCGGGGAGGAGTTAGAGGAATTCTGCAGAGAGAGGGGATACCAATAGTGGGTAACATCCTCAGAAAGCTTTTCCTTTATGAAGCACTCCTTAGGGGAGAACCCTTAGCGTGTGGCGGGGACCTGTCTGATTATCCCTCTGCATACCAAAGTGGTGGTTTTGAGATAGGGCCTGAAGAGTCTGAAGAGGAGGAAGAAAATGATAGGGCAGGGACGCCAGTAGAGAGTGAGGACCCCATAGCTAGGGAGTCCCTTGCTGGGTCCGGTGCCAGGGGGAGTGCCACATCCCTTTCTCTGTCCCCAGAGGAGTGGGTGGATAGGAGGGAAGAAGGGGAGCATCAGCTGGCTTTAGAGAAGCTCTAGAAGGAGAGCCATGAGAACAAGGAGGCTCAGAAATTGGAGTTAGAGAATAGGAAGTTAGCCTTAGAGGAGGAAAAGGCCTTGTTGGCCCAGGAGTTGAGTCTCAAGGCGTTGGGCCTTGAAGAGAAAAAGCTAGAGACTGAGAGGGTCTTAGCGCAGGAGAGGATGGCGGAGGCAGAGAGGGCCTTCGTCAGGGAGAAACTAGCTCTGGAGGGTAGATTATCCCTGAGTACAGTTTTAGTTGTCTGGATTCACCAGTGAGGGTGGGGTCCAGTGGTGGCAGCAATATGGAGTCCAGTGCAGGAAGTCCCACTCCCAGATCCCAGAGTATGGTGCCTAGTTCCCAGGAAGAGGGGTACAGGTTGAGGTTCAGGGGCAGTAGAAAACTGTCTCACCAGTCTTGGGGGGAGTTTGTGGATGTGTGTTGTGATGCACTGGAGGATTGGGTGATGGGTAGCACGGCAAATGATTGTGAGGGCTGTTCAATCTGGTTGTCAGAGAGCACATGTTCAGTAATTGTTTTCTGGGGTTGAGCCAACACCTGTTGGAGTGTGAGTTCTCTGATCCCAGGGAGCTTGCACAGGAGGCAGACCTCTGGGTGGTAACTAGAGGTTCTGAAGAGGCATTGGGGAGTGACCCTAAGAGGAGTGGCTCAGGTATCTTCCAGCCCAGAGTGGTGGAAGAGGTTCAGAGTAGCCCAGCTAGGTCCCGTTGTAGGGGGAGGGTTGTAGGGCCTCACGTCCTGTCTTCGAGGAAAGGGAGTGAGACTGGGATGCGTCCCGATAGTGCCCAACCTCAGTCTCAGGGCCTGGATGGTTCCTTAAGGGAACACCAGGTAGGGAGCCTAAGCTGTACTAGTAGTCCATTTGAGGGGGATCTCCTAGTGTCAGGAGAACGTGGAGTGTCTGTAAGCAGGCCTCCATCAGTTCTGGTGTCTAGCAGTGCCACTCCTAAGTGGAGGGTGCAGAAGTCCAGATTGAGGTGTGAGAGGGGAGAGAGTCCCCAGTGGAAGAACCAGTGGGTCAGGGGCCAGCCAGGAGGGATGAGTCTCCTAGGAGTGACCATGGTGGTCTGCATCTCAAAGGCAACTGGAGAGGTAAAACTAGCCTTACAACTATAGGAATCCTCAAAGGACATTTACCTTCAGCAAAATAGATCTGGGAATAGCAAAATAAAAATTATAACATATCTAGGCTCTTTATGTCATTGTGTGTTATGAACATCACATGTATTCCACCAACTGCTCCAGGACTGGGAACTCGATTGTGGAATTGAGTGCCAGACCAACTCTGAATGTATCCACCTCTAAATTGCAAAAATATCAGTAGACTAAATTTAAAAAATCCAATGAGAACAAATATGACAATGATGAACAAGAAGTGAGATTCATAAACCAGTAATAGAGTATCGTCCTCTGTCCAACTTACAAAGTTCCTTTTCCATACATGAATCTGTCAAGTCCAACCAGCTGGTCATAGATGTCATAATTGTAGGGTATGTCTTCTGGTCCATTAACAAAACATGATTGTGGACCTTACGCCAGGAACTGTTGTTGTGTCAATTTGATAGACGTTGCTACTAGGCAGTGGGGCCATAATAAGTTGAATATGGGATCACTCATTATAATTTGTGGTAGACACGTCTGCAACGGTAGTGCCCACACTGCTAGTGCTCATCCTTTGTGCCTCAAATTGAGTGCTTCACATGTGGCAGCCGGTATGTAAAGTTGCAAACACACTTAGCATTGTAGGTCCAATGATGTCCTCCCAGAGTCCAAGACACACATTGACTTCTGCTACAAGGTTGCCTGTGACATCTGGTCGGGGACCACACACTAGGCAGGTGCGGGGCCATGGTAAGGAAACTCAGGAACAATGAACCTGAATGCCCATGCCCATGAATGTGCCTCTAATATCTGCTGTATGTTGTATGTGTATCACATAACTGTTTTCCTGCATCACAATATGCCTCCATATGGGATTGAAACATATACCAGGTCACACCATGGTGGCTAGTGAAAGGATGTCACAAAACATATGACAAGTGAGTGTAGAATGGACATAAAAATAGTATATAGTGTCACATGAAGTGTACTAGACACAACTGCATTGTAAATCAATGATATCATAACTCCGTAGCAGAATTCCAAAGGACAAAAACATTTTGAAATTGGTGTGGATGATGCTTGCAATGATGCCAGTTCTGTACATTTGTGATGGATGTATGGGCTGCCAAGGTGAATCATCAGGAAGTCACAGTCCAAGATCTCGTGGCTGAAAGGCCAAAACCAAATCCAGTGTAGGCGTCAACCATGAAAGATTCACAACTTAACCACAATGTGTTATCCTAATCAATTGTTGCACTCTGCTTGCCTCCTCTTCTACTGTGTCCACCTATATAATTGAGTGTATGGTATGTGAGGTAAGGATGTCTGCTGTACAAAACATCATCCGTTGTCAGCTTAGTTCAAACATGATGTAGGAAATGGCTAATGGGAACAGATGACACTCAAATGCTGGACATAACAAATGTGTGATCTCTCAAGCCAAAATGAGCTTTGTGAATGCATTGGTAGGGAAGCACAAATGACACACAAAATGTACGTGATTATTACACATCTCACATATGAACTCTGCTATGCAATGTTTGAACTGATGTGCAAATGTGAAACTGCTCAGCCTGTGGATGTACACTCCTTTCAACTTGTCAACACACAACATCATACTCATGAGACATATTAGTCTTAACGGTGAAGGTGTAAGCATTGCAATATGCTGGCGTCCAGATCATTTTCCCCTCCCTTCCTATATCAGTAACCTTCTCATATACGTTTGTCTGTTGATGTGTCATCTCATTGATGTCAGTGCTGTGTGCATGTAACAGCTGGCAACTGCTGCATGTCAGCAGGGGCACACATGTAAAGTCCATGAGGTAAACATGCTGCACATTGTCCATGAATATCCTATCAGTGGTCATTGACAATGACATATACATGTTAGCTCATAGCTATTATCTGGTGTACTGAAATATGGATATGTATGTCTCAACACAGCTTTGGAGAGAATGACGCCAGTGCAGCGTACAACATCATCCCGGGGAATGCATGACATCCTGGCTGCAGCAGTGAAATCCGCTCGCACATGTACATCAGGTAAATGTGGTAAATGTGGTGTGAAGTGTTACCCTATGAAAATCCCCTTCTGCAGATAACCTGCAGTTGTTGTTAACAAAGTTCCATCCATATCATAAGTGTCACATGGGCCTCTTTGTAAATTGGTAATGCAGATGATTGACATTGGTGTCACTTCCCACTACAGCTGCTGGATCGGGGACCACTTTGTCAACAAAACCTACAACAGGGGGAGCAGAAAAGGACACAAAGTTGTGGATGGAGCTGGTAAGTGTGCTTTTGAGTGTACATCTACGTTTCACACCTCAGTGCCATTGTGTGAGCTGTCACTTGTAGGGGTACCAAAACCAGGTCACATGTGCATCATCTGTCGATGCAAAGTACAGTAGAACCAACCCTTGTGTTTCACGATATCTCATACTCGGTCAATTACTTATCCTGTTGCTACCTCTGTGTTCCAGGTGATGATGACGATGAGGAGGAAGGACCTTCCACCAGTGTTGGGTGATGGGCAATTAGAGGTGAGAGTCCACTGCTCCTCCAGGCAGTGATGTCAGCTGCAAGTCATGTGCAAGAGGAGGAGGAGGAGGAGGAGGAGGAACTACATGAGGAGGATGAAGTATCGGACGATAGTGAGTGTCTGCGCATCCACTCAGGGGATGGAGAATCTGATGCCATGGACAGTAATTTGCACCGATCGCCCACATTTAGCAAGGTCTCACACCTTCCCCCCAGCAAAGTGTGCCAGCCTCGTGCAATGAAAAAGGTTGCCTGTCCCCAGCATAGAGATAACCAGCCACAGTTCAGCCCCACCCCAACACAGACCTCACTCCCTCACAGCCCTCACATCCGGGACAGACATGGTGGTTACCCTACACACTCCTCCCCAGACAGTGTATCCCAGGCATTATCTTCGCCATCTGCGGGAAGTACCAACCCTGCTGTGGTGCAGGCATCCCCTGGGCACCATTTACCTGTCCACAGGCTTCCACATGCCAACATCCCCCTGCTCTTGGACCTGGTGGACTCATCCATGGCCGGGCCCTGCATGGAGGGCCTGCACATGTCCGTGGTGGCCAGTGGCAGCAGGACTTCTTCCAACAGCAGGCAGATGTGAGGCAGGACATACGTGCCATAGGGGCCACCCTGTCAGACATGTCTGAGGCCCTGCGCCAATTCCCTCAGGTGGTGGACCGACAGACCCATGTTTTGGATAGGTTGGATAGAACCTTGCAAGACATCTCCAAGAATATCAGAGACATGATATCTTTCCAAAGGAAGAGAGTTTAAGACACCATTCCTTGGCCATGAAGATGATGGACGGCATGATGACAGTGTTCCAAAGTCTACCTTCACGGGCAACGCAGGGAGGGGAGCCATCACATATGCCTACATCACATCACACCACACACCTGTATCACAAACTGCACAGGACCACAGCATGGGTACACATCCACCACCGCCCCCATCCAGCCCCCCCACATGCACATCCATCACCACCCCCTGAACAGGCACTACCACCACCTGCACAACAACACCCTGTCCATGCACATACACCAAGTGTACAGACACAATCCGCCCCGGCACATGGACTTCACCCTGTACAGGCACATGCCGGAGACCAACCTGCACCTCGGCGTCAACCCAAACTTAATCCCTCACAGCGATCATCACCCCGGAAATTGCGAAGTCAAAAGCACAATCCCCAGTGACCACATCCCAGAAACTTGTTGTCCAGTGTGAATATGTTTAAATAAAAAAATATCAGATCCCAAGTAAAATCTCTGTTGTGTATCATGTCCTGATAGACTAATGTTCACCAAGTGAGTTGGCGTAGAGATGAGAGGATGTATGTGTGTGTGTGTGACACATCTGCAAGTTGAACCCCATCATTGCAGCAAGCCCCATGTGCAGAGCAGATGAGTACCCAAATACCTTGGCATTTTTGTACAAGACATTCACAATGAAGCAAAACAAGATAGACAATGTATGAATAAAAATAAGTGTTTAAAGAACAAATATGTAAGGATAGAAATAAAACAACAGTCCGTCTGGAAGGGAGAAAGGAAAACAAATGATGTCCTTACTGCAGAAGGAGAAGGGAACTTGGATTAGGATGGAGCAACATAAATATAACACATCAGGGAGCGTCAGGGAAACCAGTCTATTTACAAGGGGAAAAGTAAATCATTGTCCAAAAACAGAGTGTCTGTCAAACTGTTCAATTGTCCTTCTGGTCATCCTCTAGGACCACAATGTCCAGATCCTGTGAATCACATGCCTGCTCCGGGCTGGCCGGTGCATGGACAGGCACCACACGGGGTCGGGATACATGAGGAGTAGGGGGGGAAAGAGTGTGGGGCAACGGACAGGGGGAGACATTGACGGTGGTGTGGGAGGAGAGTTGGGACACAACAGAAGACATGACTGCACTCAGGGAAGTGAAACCGGGAGTGAGGGTGGCCAGAGCGCGTAACATTTCCTCTCGCATCATGCGCACCTCTAGACACAGTTGCAGCAAGATGCGAGAGGACATGTCTGGCTGACCCTCACATGCCCATATCAAGTCCTCTGGTACAGCCGCAGACGGAACAACAGAGGGAGGGTTTTGGGTCGCACGTGGGGGTGTGGTGCCTCAGGTTCGGAGTCAATGTGGGTGTCGACCTGGCAGCTATGATGAGGGGACAGATTGTAGAGGATGCAGCTGGAGGCCCCCATCGAATGGGGGCCTCAGGAGTTAGGGAGGGGCTGAAGGCAGGACCAGGTTGCATAGTGGCCTGCCCTGTGGACACCTTGGAATAAATATGTTCTGCATGGTCCGTGGGTGAGTGGCTCTCCACCCCAGCCTGGCCAGAGGTGTCCAGTTCATCACCCCCCCTTCACTGTCCTCAGCCTCCACCCGGTCTGTGGCACCAGAGTTATCCTCATGGTCAGTCTGGGTGGGCGCAATCCCCATGCCTGCTGATGTTGAGGGTCCCGCCTCATCGTCCTCTTCCTCAGTACTGGAAAGAGGTCGTAGCCGCCGGCGCACCACAGATGTTCTGCTCCGAACCCGGTCCTCTTGGCCAGCTGAGTCCACTGAAATGTGAGACAAATCATTATGTAGTTGGTGTACACATCAGGTTAAGACACATATCAAGCGTAACGACCGCTGTGGCACTAAGAAACCTCAAGATTAATATCTCTGGTCCAAATATTCTCCCCTTAAGCAAAGTGAATCAGGCAAAACTTATACCATGAATCAGTTATGTAAGCGAAGCTATGCGAGGGAGAGAAACTGAAAATCTGGATCGTACAATAACAAGAGCAATTCCAATGCAATTTTGGCCTACCAGGATACACATCCCCCACACAATGAAGTCTGGAGCTCGGGATACAAAGGCAAGAGCTTGCCAGCAAAGGGCCGTTCATCAAACGTTGGATCAAATTCAAAGGGGTCCACCTGACACACTAAACATGCATCTGTGTGAAGAACTGAACAGTAAGGTGGCATGTCCAGCCCAACCCTACTTGGACAACTCACTTAATCAACTGGGACTGCAGGAACTTTGGTAGCTACCAGCGACCATCCTCAGCTTAACAAAAAATAGTAAATGATGAGATCACAAAAGAATCACTCATACAGGACAAAGCTGCCCTGACAGAGCGCGCTCATGGCTGGGTCACCTTGCAGACTTACAGCAAGGCAGCACCGCAAGCCTATCTTCTTACCAGCTTTTCCAGTGCAACAAAAGAGAAATTCCTGAGATTCCGCTAGGTCATACTACCATCTACATATCACATGCCGCCCTGGCTACGCCCACAGATGCCAGCAATCTGCAGACTCTGCGGGGAGGGGAAGGTGGATATAGTGCACCTGCTGACTATTTGCAAGGCCCTAAAAGGGGAATGACGGATCTTGCTAAGACCCCTCTTCAATACGACATCCATTAGAACTTGCAGACAAGCAGTGTTAGCATCCTTTTCTGGCGAGGATGTTCAACTAACCTGCCGGCTGGTAAAATACCTATCCGATGCAGTAACTACCATAAAAAGGCAGGCCATCCAGTTAGCAGACTGCACTACAGCTGAACGGACTATGGTTCTTTGAAGGAATTCTTATTAGTCACTGCCTGTGCTGCTGCCCTATACGGGAATTTTAGCATGTCAAGATTGGTACTTCACGCATCTTAAAGAACTGAGCAGGCGCAGCAAGCTAGGAACCTTGATTAATGTCAAAGACTGGCACACCATGCACTTTCAGGGTTTTGCACCAGGCAGAAAGCCCTCTTCAACTCCCTTTTATGATGCTCAAATCACCCTCCTCCAACACCCAAAGTCCCATTATCCTACTGTAAGTCCTTGTATATATCATAGCATTTATTATCCAACAATCTCCAATTAACGCACTGTTTCCTACCCTACTGTGAGATATCTGGAAAACAGTATTCTCAGCACTCATCCAGCACTCAGCACTTTACTCTGCTGCTAGTTAGGCTGAAAACTGACGTCCCTCAACAACACATTGCAGATGCCTAGCACTTTCCACTTTCTATCTGCACGAAGCAACTTATCCATCTCCGCCCCTCCACTCTAACTCGCTGCCTGGCACTAGACCAACGTAGCCAGGCAACCTACGCTGCCTTTTAAAGCATGCACTGCTCCCTTGTCTCTCTCCATAGCAAGTTCACAGCCATAGCCGCCCAGCTCTCAGCTCCCCCAAGCACCCCATGGCCCTACGTGTACATCGCTTTACTACACAGTAAAACCTCAGCAAGCAAGTGACCAGTATTCCTTTTTTGCCGTTAGACAAGTAGAACACTATTGACTTTAACAAGAATCAAGCAGAGGCAACAACTGCTGCCTTGCACTCTGCACTTCACTTTATAATGTTCTTTTTCAGCTGTTTTACATCACTTGTGGGCCACATATTATTGACATTTTATGTTGTTTTAATACTGATCTGTTTTAAGTCATAGAAAATGCCAAATAATGTAATGCATGATTGTAAAGGTGTTAATTAACTGTACAATAAAATCAACTTCAACTTCAAACACATATCAAGATGAGCCAAGGTCAGACTTTGTTCTCCTCTGATCACACTATCGAGTTGTGTGTGTTTACAAACTTAAATTACGTGCATGTTCACTGTCATCTCCTGATTTGAGTCTGACATGGACACCTCACAAGATCATTGGTGGTTAGCACGTCTGTACTGCCAACCCTCAGTTATGGCATTGTTGTGACCTGTGTGTCCTGTCACTGCGACATGTGCAGGTTCTACAACACTGTCCACTAAAGGAGCTCAGAGAGAGTCCAGATGAAATTGGAAAAAGCCTGTGATATGGAGTGTCTGCACTTTCACGTCTGGACATATGTTATCTGCTGTGTAGTATTGGATGGGACAACACTAAGGCCGATTGGGGTAACACATCCATTTAGGGTCTGGGCAAATATGTTTGTTAAGTTGTGAGTCTGAGCTTTTGATATCCTCTCTCACAAGCTGACAATCCACTGCCACATATTGCCTTTGGAGGTTGAGCAGGTAGTGCTGTGCACTGATGAACAGTAGTGGCTCGTTGTTACAGCGACCTGTACATGGGAAATGGCATTCAAGCTCCTGGGGGTACGACGTGTGTCTGTGGACACACTTGTCTAGATTTGCAACACTTATGAGTGTGGCAAGGCTCTCAAAGTCTGTCTTGACTCAATGGCACATGATGATCTGTCTCTATCAGAACCCAAACTCAGCAACAGCAATGTAAGTCACAGCATACAATTCCCATTGGCCTCACAAACACACACTGGACAGTGTCTGTACCATACATCATCCAATGCACACATCAGTCATGATTCCCTTGTTTCACAGTTAGTGGTGCTGGCAGTAGAACTTTCATCAGTAATGCAAATGTGTGTCTCAAATCCCCAATTGTCATGATGACACCACAAGTCCCAGGATGCACTCAGCCAAGTCCAGAAAATGGGCTACATTGAGCTTTTTGCTGCATGATTAGTGCTGCATACACACAGATTAGGAGACTGGAGGCATGGGACTCAGAATGGTACAGCTCTGTCTGCACTTGCATCATACTTCCAGACACATTTAGCCTATAATGCACTTACCATGTCTCTGCTGCTCTTGCTCCTCCAGCTGAGCATGGAGGGTCGGAAGAGCTGCACGCAGGACCCTCCTGTACAGTGGCGAGAGGCGAGGACGATGCACATGGTGCTGGGAAGACTGGCCCAGTAGCTCTTCAGCCTTGATCCGGGCCCAGCGTTTCAGGTCCTCCCAGCGCTTGTGGCATGCCCTCGCGTTCCTGGTGTGCACACCCACTGTACTGCAGCACTCACCAATTCTGGCCCACAATCTGGTCCACGCTGCATTGCTCAGCTGTTCCTCTGGCCCCCCATATAGCTGAGGATATTTCTCTATCACCCCCTCAGATAGCATGTCCAATTCCCTTTCACTGAAAGGGGGTGCTTTCTCTTCATAACCCTCAGCCATTTTGGGGGAAATGAGGTTGATGAGAGCAGCAGGATGTCACAGGATCTTATCGGTGAGAGAGGATGACTCAGAATGAACACTAAATGTCTGTCATCAACTTCCTGTGATGTATTTCCTGTCCCCCACTTCCTGTATGTGATTTCCTATATGAAAATTAGGCTTTTGGTAAAATTTCGGAGTTTACGGCCCGAAAACGGACTTTCCGCATGCGCAGAGTAAGCAACGCTATCGCAAAGTACTCTGCGCATGCGCAAAGTACGCTACGCTATCGCAGATTACGCTGCGCATGCGCAGCGTACGCTGCGCATGCGGAAATTGCGTTTCGGGCCGTAAACTCCGAAACTACCCAGAACCCAAATTTTCATTTAGGAAATCACATACAGGAAGTGGAGACAGGAAATACATCACAGGAAGTAGTTGTCAGCCATTTTGTGGTCATTCTGAGTCATCCACAACCACAGAACAAATCCACTGCCATCCTATTATTCTGTAGCAGATAAAAATGTAATGACTGTGTAAGATTAATTCTTACACATGAAACAAAAGGGAGAACAGACCATGTAATGAGATTTGGGCTGGGACAAGGGGGAGGGGGCTGGCACAACATCACACCCCAGTTTACTTCTCAAATGCTTTGCATTATGGTACATGTAGTCCATATTTAGTGATCAACACAAGAGTTGTCTGTTGTGTTACAGTGTATTAGGGGTAGCAGTGCTGTACTTCCCAGACACATAGTGGCATATTCAGCCACAACATCATCACTCACGTTGTGGGACCAACATAATTGGTGTATGCTAATCATTTGAGGGCCAACTATCAAAAATCCGATAGTCATGCACTTTTTACATACAGACTCCCATTGTCAAAAGGTACAGGAGGGTCTCTCAGAACATGTACATCTCATCCTCAGAGTCAATAGACTCCTTGGGAAATCCACTACACTGATTGCTGACATTGGCACATGACCTGAAGCACGGTCAATCTTTTGACTCATGTCAACAGTTGTGGCTGACATACAGTTAGTGTGGTTTGCAAAGTTGTCTCAGGATGGATTTTTGGACAGAGTGGTAAATATCCATTTTTCATCATTGACAACAGACAGCAAACCACATTTTGTCCATGACACATCAGGTTGCTCACGTGAAAATCATGGCAACCAGCTGATCACGGACTTGCATACCCTGACCTCGGTTATGTGCAATGGCCCGGTTGCCCAGATTCAGAGCTAGCAGAGGTTCAAGAGGTATCTGTAAGCCATGTGTTAAAGCAATATTGTGCAACACACAACAGGCCATAATGATCTTGCACACAACTTCAGGGGAGTACGTCAGCACACCCCCTGTACGGCTGAGACATCTGAAGCGCGACTTCAACAGACCAAAAGTGCGCTCTATGATGGCTCGAGTTCGAATGTGTGCCCGATTGTACCTACGCTGAGGTACAGTGGTTGGATGTCTGTACGGTCTGAGGAGTTGAGGGGAGAGTGCATAGCCAGCATCGCCTAAGGAGGGAAGATAGGGCAATAGGTTACATTTCCAAATGAAATTTGAACAGAACATGATCTTTACTTAGTACATGCAGTGTCTGTTGTGACCGTGTATGTGGCTTGGTGATTCTTATTGTAGAATGGTTGTTGATATAAGGTCGCATTCATTCATTACTGGGCTTCTTGACAGGCCCCTTGTGCCACCAGTGCATCACTTTTCATATGTGATACAGTGACGTACTGGCAGCGCAAGGGTATTGTAACTGAGCCCTTTCATAAGCACACATCACTCTTTTTAGTACTTGGTACTTACCCAGTAACCACATGTTGCCATATTCTCCCGCAGCCAACCGCCGGGCAAGAGGTGACATACGGAATACGAAGCTGTCATGGGTACTGCCTGGAAACGCTGCATGCACATCTGAGAATCTCCCACTGGCATCACAGACAGCCTGCACATTGATGGAATACCATCGGTGTCTGTTGCAGTATATGTGTGCAATGTGGCGGGGTGGCTGAAGGGCCACATGGGTACAGTCAATTGCACCCAGCACACGTGGGAAGCCGGAGATGCCCAAAAATTCCCTAGCTGCCTGCTTGTCTGCTGGCCAGTGTATGGGGCATTCGTATGTGAAGGTGGGCTCTAGAATTGATGCAGCGCAGTACCTGATGCAGGCACCGGGACTGGCTAGCCTGGGAGATGCCCACAACATCACTGGTGACCCTTTGGAATGACCCCGTAGCGAAAAAATGGAGGGCAGAAAGGACCTTCAGATAGGCTGGGATGGCATGGGAGCAGCATGTAGGTGAGTCAAGTTCCTCCTCCCAATCACATACCATCTCCAAGATGACTTCTGGAGGGAAGCGGTATCTGGCCCTTACTTCTTGAGTGGACATCCCAAATATGTTGATCCTCTGTCTGAAGATCTTCTCTCTCCTCCTCCTCAAGTCTTCTTGCTGCATGGCAAGGGGCAGAGCAACAAATACATTCAGCGACATGTTGAAAGTGTTTCTGTGTGTCTGCTCTGCTTTCATATGTGCAGCAGGGCTGGGATTGGCTGCAGTGTGTCAGATGATTCATCATGGGGGATGGTAGGCAGTGGGACAGGTGTATGGCATTGAGGTAATGTTCAAACGGCCGATAGGCGGATATTCCGGCCCAGGAGCGGAGAGTCCGGGCCGGAGGCGGAGATTCCGGGCCGGAGGCGGAGATTCCGGGCCGGAGGCGGAGCTTCCGCCATTGTGCCGGAATCTCCGCCAGTGGGCCGGAAATTCCGGCCCGAGTGCGGACATAAAGTTAGGATGTGTAAGTTCATTCTGTGAATACCCATATGTGTAAGTTCATTCTGTGAATACCCATATGTGTAAGTTCATTCTGTGAATACCCATATGTGTAAGTTCAATCTGTGAATACCCAAATGTGTAAGTTCATTCTGTGAATACCAAAATTGTTGTAAGTTTAGGATTTTGACGTAAGTTAGTTCTGTGAATCAGGCCCAAGGAGTTGGTCCTTGAATAGAAAAAGCTAGAGACTGAGAGGGTCTTAGCGCAGGAGAGGATGGCGGAGGCAGAGAAAAGTTAGCTGTTGAGGATATATCCCCTGAGTGTAGTTTTAGTGGTCTGGATTCACCAGTGAGGGTGGGGCCCAGTGATGACAGCAATCGAGAGTCCAGTGTAGGAAGTCCAACTCCCAGATCCCAGAGAGTGGTACCTAGTTCCCAGCAAGAGGGTGTCACACATGAAGGGTATAGGTTGAGGTTCAGGGGTAGTAGGAAACTGTCTCACCAGTCTTGGGGGGAAATTGTGGATGAATGTTGTGATGTACTGGAAGGTTGGGTGATGGGTAGCATGGCAAATAATTTTGAAGGGCTGTTCAATCTGATTGTCAGAGGGCACATGTTCCGTTGTTGTTTTCCAGGGTTACGCCAGCAGCTGTTGGAGTGCGAGTTCTCTGATCCCAGGGAGCTTTCACGGGAGGCAGACCTCTGGGTGAGTGCCAGAGGGTCTGAGCAGGCATTGGGGAGTGACCCTAAGATGAGGGGCTCAGGTATTTCCCTGCCCAGGGTGGTGGGAAAGGTTCTCAGTAGCCCAGATAGGTCCCGGTGTAGTGGGAGGGGTGTAGGAGCTCACGTCCTGTCTCCACAGATTAAGAGTGAGGATGGGATGCGTCCCAAGGTGCCCGAAACCCAGTCTCAGGGCCTGGAGGGTTCCCTAAGGGAACACGAGGTGGGGAGCCTAGGCTGTACTAGTAGGCCATCCGTTGTGGGGGATCTCCTAGTGTCAGGAGAACTTGGAGCGTCTGTAAGCAGAGCTGTATCGGTTCTGGTGTCTGGCGGTGCCGCACCTGAGTGGAGGGTACAGGAGTCCAGATGGAGGAGTGAGAGGGGGAAAGAGTCCCCAGTGAGAGAACCAGTGGGTCAGAGGCCAACCATAAGGGCTGAGCCTTCTAGGAGTGACCATGGTGACACCACTTCTGTCCTGGGGGGTCTTCGCGCAGTGTCAGATGGACATGGGTCGGGAGATCAGTGCCAAGCAGACTGTAACGCAACACATAAGGTATGTCTTACCCTTGGGGGGGGCCTGCGTGCTCCCCCGGAAGTCCTAGTGTGCCAGGCAAGTGTTCAGCCACAGGGTGTTGTCCCTGGGCTGGGAGGACAGGTTCAGGTTCTGCCTGACCTGGAGGGAAGGACGTCTGTAACCAGTGTCCCTACTGTTTTGTCTACTGGGGGTACCACTCCAGGTGGGAGGGTACAGAACTCTGGAAGGGGGTGCAGAGGGAGGGAGTCCTCGCCTCTGACCCTGTTCAACCTGAGGGTTTAGATGGTTGGGAGACCAGTTGCAGGAGAGAGGTCCTGAGCTGGTGGGAGAGTTGTGTTCTGAGGGTGCCTCTCCTAGGAGGAGAGTGCGGAACCCCAGAAGGAGAGGTAGGGGGAGGAGAGCCTCACCCGTGACCTCTGGTCAACCTGAGGGTGCAGACCCTGGGTTGGAGGATCAGTGGCAGTTTAGAACCAGAGCCAGACATGCAATACACAACAGGCAGGCACAAAGACACATAGCACACAGAAATGCCTACTTCTAAAAGTGGCATTTCTAAAATAGTGATAATAAATCAGCGAACACCATCACACAGCATTTATTACCACTATTCCAAACATACCAAACTTGATCACGCTACTCCTCTCATACCAGGAATTACCACTGAAACACATATCAGGGAATCCCCAATGCATTCCTATGAGAGGGCAGCCTCACAGTAGTGAGAAAACAAAATGGTTGCTTATCACTACCAACACATGCCACACAGTTAAAGCACATGTCGTACCTTTTACCTACAGTGCACCCTGCCCATAGAGCTAGCTAGGGCCTACCTTAGGGGTGACTGATATGTAGTAAAAGGAGAGTCACAGACGTGGCAACCACTTTATGTGCCACGTCACAGAGGCAGTAAACTGCGCGTGCAGGCCCTGCAATGGCAGAGGCCTGAGACAGGTTTGAAAGGCTACTTTGGTTGGTGGCGCAAGCAGCGCTGCAAGCCCACCAGTAGCATTTAACTTACTGGCCCGGGGTATATGAGATACCACTTTCCAAGGGACTGATAGGTAAATTAAATACGCCAAACAGGTGTAGACTAATCTTACCATGTTTTACCATAGCGAGCACATGCACTTTACACTGGACAGCAGTGATAAAGTGCCCAGAGTTCTAAAACCACCAACACCAGGTCAGAAAACATACCAGGAGGAAGGCAAAAAAGTTCAGGGATGACCCTGCAAAAAGGGTCAAGTCCAACACAACTCCCTTCCAGCCTAAAGCCAGTGTAGACCAATCAGTACCTTGATGAGCTTTCCTGCTTGGGGCGATAGAACATGGACGCGGGCCCGCAACTGCAGGGGCACACTCCAGTTCTAGGCCAATCTGAACCCATGTGGTTCCCTCTGTCAAAGCTCCCAGGACCAACTAAGCTACCCCACTGGGACTCCCTAGTTGTCCGAAGCCAGGACCAGGCCCTAGGCCATCCAGATGTCTCTGGTCCTTGCCATATCACAGAGTGGGGGGTGGTAGCCACAGGCACATAGTACCCATTCTCCACTCTACCTCTCATCAGTGCAGTCCTATACTGCCACTGATCCTCCAACCCAGGGTCTGCACCCTTAGGCTGACCAAAGGTCACGGGCAAGGCTCTCCTCCCCTACCTCTCCTTCTGGGGTTCCGCACTCTCCTCCTAGGAGAGGCACCCTCAGAACACAACTCTCCCACCAGCTCAGGACCTCTCTCCTGCAACTGGTCTCCCAACCTAGGATCTAAACCCTCAGGTTGAACCGGGGTCAGAGGCGAGGACTCCCTCCCTCTGCACCCCCTTCCAGAGTTCTGCACCCTCCCACCTGGAGTGGTACCCCTAGAAGACAAAACGGTAGGGACACTGGTTACAGATGTCCTTCCCTCCAGGTCAGGCAGAACCTGAACCTGGCCTCCCAGCCCAGGGACTACATCCTGCAGCAGAACACTTGCCTGGCACACGAGGACTTCCGGGGGAGCACGCAGGCCCCCCACATGGGTATCACATACCTCATGTGTTGCGTGACACTCTGCCTGGCACTGATCTCCCAACCCCTGTCCATCTGACAGTGCGCGAAGACCACCCAGGACAGAAGTGGTGTCACCATGGTCACTCCTAGAATGCTCAACCCTTATGGCTGGCCTCTGACCCACTGGTTCTCCCACTGGGGACTCTTTCCCCCTCTCACCCCTCCATCTGGACTCCTGTACCCTCCACTCAGGAACGGCACCGCCAGACACCAGAACTGATGGAGCTCTGCTTACAGACGCTCCAAGTTCTCCTGACACTAGGAGATCCCCCACAACGGATGGCCAACTAGTACAGCCTAGGCTTACCACCTGGTGTTCCCTTAGGGAACCCTCCAGGCCCTGAGACTGGGTTTCGGGCACCTTGGGACGCATCCCATCCTCACTCTTAATCTGTGGAGACAGGACGTGAGCCCCTACATCCCTCCCACTACACCGGGACCTATCTGGGCTACTGAGAACCTTTCCCACCACCCTGGGCAGGGAAATACCTGAGCCCCTCATCTTAGGGTCACTCCCCAATGCCTGCTCAGACCCTCTGGCACTCACCCAGAGGTCTGCCTCCCGTGAAAGCTCCCTGGGATCAGAGAACTCACACTCCAACAGGTGTTGGGGTAACCCTGGAAAACAACAACGGAACATGTGCTCTCTGACAATCAGATTGAACAGCCCTTCAAAATTGTTTGCCGTCCTACCCATCACCCAACCTTCCAGTGCATCACAACATTCATCCACAAACTCCCCCCAAGACGGGTGAGACAGTTTCCTACTACCCCTGAACCTCAACCTATACCCTTCATGTGTGATACCCTCTTGCTGGGAACTAGGTACCACGCTCTGGGATCTGGGAGTGGGACTTCCTATACTGGACTCACTTTTGCTGCCACTACTGGACCCCACCCTCACTGGTGAATCCAGACCACTAAAACTACACTCAGGGAACATATCCTCAAGAGCTAGCTTTTCTCTGGCGAAGGCCCTCTCTGCCTCCGCCATCCTCTCCTGAACTAAGGCTCTGTCAACCTCAGAATTTTTCTCTTCAAGGACCAACTCCTTTAGACTAAACTCCTGAGCCAACAAGGACTTTTTCTCCTCCACACCCAGCTGCACTATCTCCTTGGCATGCTCTAATCTGAGCCTTTCCAAAGCCAGCTGATGCTCCCTTTCTTCCCTCCTATCCACCCACTCCTCTGGGGACAGGGAAAGGGAAGGGGCACTGCCCCCGGCACTGAACCCAGCAAGGGACTCCCTCTCTACGGGGTCCTCACTATCTACTGGCGTCCCTGACCTGTCATTTTCTTCCTCTTGTGCAGATTCTTCAGGGCCACCCTCTGACCCACCACCCTCTTGGTGTGCGGACTGGGAACCCTTCCCCTCATAGTACTCACGTTTCCATTCATCCTCTTGCCTTTGGAGAAGGACCTTCTGAAGGCTTAGCTGGGTGTCTGACCCACTCACGTCTATGTCTCTCTCCTCAAAGAACTCCTTCAACTCCCCCCGACTGTATTTGAACAAATCACGATACAGAAAGGCAGATTCCATTTTGGCAAGGAACTAAGACACAAGTGCAACACGGGAGACCTAGGTGGAAGAGCTGCAACAGGAGTACACAACTCAAAAATGACACTTTTGAGGAGAAATAAAAAAAATCAGAAGAAATCCCCAAACACGTGATTTTGTCTAAATGCAGAGTTTGTAGTGCAAACACGCGTCTCTGTGGTACTGTGCAAACGCAAGTCCTAACCTCACCGCTGACAACCAATGTTAGAAATGGGATTTCTGGTTGGCTAGGGCCTGCGCCTAAGCCAGGCAGAAACTACCACTCTAGTCAGGGCAAGGGAGTTACACGCTGACGATAACCCCTGCTCATCCCTTTGGTAGCTTGGCAGAGCAGTCAGGCTTATCCCAGAGGCAATGTGTAAAGCGTTTGCGCAACACACTCACACAGCAGCGACACACTAGGCACACCACAAAGGAAACTCCACACAGGTTTATTAAAAAATAGCCTTTTTATTACTCATAAAACACATTAGAGCATAATCACATATATAGACTGTGCCACCTGTCACTTAGTATGACTTTGCAGGGATTATGTACACTACAGGGCCAATCGGGCCACTGTCATAACCATCACATCACAGAATGAGTGAAAACGATCAGTAACTACTGGTAACAATTCACTTAGCATAAACACCTTAAGCATGAGTATCCTAACATCACCTAGTACAGCATATTAGGTAAAACGTAATCAGCAGTAGTGCAGTGCATATTCCATAGACATATCATGCCCCTCTGAGGGATAAAACTGCACCATATTATACTCAGCCTAGCACATCATACCTACTATCATTAGCAATAGGACATTAAAGTACCCACTTTCACAGGGGCACACATTAGGCAAAAGCGTTGCAGTAGGGAACCTTTACCACCTATGATGCATACATCAGGGTCCCAACATTACTGTGCACCTATTGGGACCTCAGCCCATCAATAGGCATATTACCCCTCAGTGTCAGAAAAAGACCCTGGGGCCCAGCACACCCCGATCCGGAGCAGGGGTGTAACACACACCCAGTCTTAGTTCAAAGAAGAGTGCCCCCGATATACAACAAAAAGACTGCAGCTGCCTGGCACCATGCGGCGCAGCTGTGACAATGTGGGAGATCCCAACAGGCACTGGCCCAAAGACTGGCATGGCCGCCCGCCCGGAGCCCTCCAGGGCCGCGCGGATAGCTGCGGAAAATACACAAGGGGCCAGCCTCACCTTTTGAAATCCCGGCGAAGTGCCACCACAGTGCTGCTCCTGTGGTTGGACTGCCTGGACCCCGGGAACGTCGGACTCCGGCTTTTGGAGGACTGGCAATATACGGAGCGAGATCTCCGTCGACTTGGATCTGGTTCTTCCGGTTTCTCCTCCGGCTTGGCCATGCCCCTCTTCCTGACGTCTGTGGGTACTCCCTGGCTGGGATCCCTCGCTACTTGGGTGCGTCCTCGCAGCCCTGGGCCACGTAGCAGAGGCCCCGGCTGCAGGCCCACACACAGGGGAGACTATCGGCGACTTCCCTCTAGGGAGGCGGCCCCGCCCACAACCAGGCTTCGCCTCTGCCTGGCTTCCGGCGGCTAAGTTGCTGGGCAACGCTCTTGGTTCCTGCGGTGCACCCTCAGCTGACGAGCGGCCGCCTTTGGCTTCTGTGAATGGTTTTGGCCTCGAGCTATTAAACACAGAGCTCCCCACCTGCTGTCCCAATCAAGAGCGCCTCTTCACGCTCGCGCTGTTAATCCACAGAAGGAGAAGGGAGAAAATTCTCCCGTCTCTGCACAGTGCTCCACACGCGCTTCACCAGGCCAATTTGGGACATGAAGCACTCAGCCTGTCTCCTCCTGGAAGACACAAACAGGGAGCAGACAGCGCTCTTCTTCCAGGCATCCACAAGGCAGAGCTGGGCACAGGCAGGCCAGCACACAGGGCCTCCCAGCAGAGGGCAGCCCCTCCAGCCACTAAGCAGGCAGCAGCTGAGTCCCACGGTGGTTCCTCCTGGCAGAGTGCTCTGATCCAGTTCCCAGTAAGCTCCAGTCTACATTTCATGGGGTCACAACCCCAATAATTATATCCCTAGGTGTCTTTGTTCTACCCTGGCACAGGGCTTTGGACCCAGTCCAAACCAGTTCTGGGGGGCACTTAACAGTGCACAACAGTCCCCATTGTCAGTGTAGGCTCTGGCCCCAGACACACCACAGGGGGGCGGAGCCAGCATTGTGGAAGGCAGGCACAGTCCTATTCAGTCCCAGGTTCTACTCCTCCCACCACTCCAAATGCAGATTGTCCTATTCAGCCTAGCGCTGACTCACCCAGCCCCTCTGGAGCTACTGCACCTCCCCAGCCACTGTCACTCCAGAGCCAGACATGCAATATACAACAGGCAGGCACAAAGACACATAGCACACAGAAATGCCTACTTCTAAAAGTGGCATTTCTAAAATAGTGATAATAAATCTGAAAACACCATCACGCAGCATTTATTACTGCTATGCCAAACATCCCAAACTTGATCACGCTACTCCTCTCATACCAGGAATTACCACTGATACACATATCATGGAATCCCCAATGCATTCCTATGAGAGGGCAACTTCACAGTAGTGAGAAACCAAAATGGCTGCTTGTCACTACTAGGACATGCCACACAGTTAAAACACATGTCCTACCTTTTACCTACAGCGCACCCTGCCCATAGAGCTAGCTAGGGTCTACCTTAGGGGTGACTGATATGTAGTAAAAGGAGAGTCACAGACGTGGCAACCACTTTATGTGCCACGTCACAGCGGCAGTAAACTGCTCGCGCAGGCCCTGCAATGGCAGAGGCCTGAGACAGGTTTGAAAGGCTACTTAGGTGGGTGGCGCAAGAAGTGCTGCAAGCCCACCAGTAGCATTTAACTTACTGGCCCCGGGTATATGAGATACCACTTTCCAAGGAACTGATAGGTAAATTAAATACGCCAAACAGGTGTAGACCAATCTTACCATGTTTTACCATAGAGAACACATGCACTTTACACTGGACAGCAGTGATAAAGTGCCCAGAGTCCTAAAATCACCAATGCCAGGTCAGACAAAATACCAGGAAGAAGGCAAAACGTTCAGGGATGACCCTGGAAAAAGGGCAAAGTCCAACAAGAGCGCTGCCAGGTC
Organism: Calotriton arnoldi; assembly: GCA_963921515.1. Lineage (NCBI taxonomy): Eukaryota > Metazoa > Chordata > Amphibia > Caudata > Salamandridae > Calotriton > Calotriton arnoldi. The sequence goes on from CAWUFW010013279.1 coordinate 343,767, forward strand.
TTTTATGCTGTAGGCCGGCTGGATGCTGCTAGGGTCACCAATAGCGGCGTGGAGGAGTGCAGCCTCTCTCCTCTGTAAACGGAGAGGTAGCGGCGTGGAGAGCGCTCCAGAATTGCTGTGACTGGGGGTTTGGAGCCCTGACGGGGGCTCGGGTGGTCCAATTGCCCAGCAGGTGCAGGTCAAGAAGTTGCGCCGTTCCCAAAGAATAGGCTGAGACCTTGCTCCGTAAATTGCTCGCTGGCCAGAAGTCAGGCGGAGACTCAGCCTGACTGTGGGTGGGGCCGCGCGGCGAGAGCAGACGCCAAGGGCTGGACGTGGCCTTCAGAGGAAGTCAGGCAAGCTTGTGCCTGGAAGTGGGCGGGGCTCCCATGTTGCCGGTGAGAGCCCCGCGTGTTGCCCAGAGAAGGAGACGGAGTCGGCAGAGACTTTGCTCTGTACTTGGATGACCTTCGCATTGCAGAGGAAGCCAGGTGGAGGTACAGCCTGGTTGTGGGTGGGGCTCCCATGTTCCCAAGGAGAGCCCCGTGTGCTGCCTGAGCCTGCTGGTGAGCAGGTCCGGTAGGTGGAAGACTGATCGGAGCCTTGCAGGCTCCTCGCGTAGTCAAGTGGAGGCACCACAGGCAAGTGAGCGGTACCTGGGGAGTAGGGCCTGGGAGGAGCCCTTGTTTCCCACGCGGAAGGGAGACGGAGTCAGTGTCTCTCCTCCCCCAACCTAAAGGGAACGCTTTCTTCTTGACTTTGCGGACCGGGCAGGGAGGACGCCTCCACGTGGGTCCCGGTCTGTCAGAATCTGTCGGAGCAGCCTCCCGCCACGCTTTGTGCGGTAGGGGCCATTCCTGTTGGGGCGAGACCTCGACGGAGGCCCCCGGTGGTTGGAACTGCCGCATCTCCCAGTGTAGGCGGGCCTGTGGCCCCGAAGTCTACGGGAGGGACACAAAGCTCCATCATTAGAGTGCGGGTGGCGCTCTAACTGGTATAACACACTAGGGTAATGCACAGTGGTGGTATCTGCAGGATATGTACAGTGGTAGTACCTGCAGGATATGTACAGTGGTGGTATGAATAGTGTCATGCCCATGGGCTTGCGAAGTGTGCAACTTACCAATGTTCATTCTACTGTACTGCTGAGGATATATTATGCCTAGAGGTGATGTGCTACGGGTACCTCTCCCAGTAGTCACTGGTTGTTTTTACTATGCCCTAGGGTGGAGATAATTTGCGTTCAATGGTGCCATTTTATCCCTAGGGGGGGCATGATAGACTTATGGAATGTGTACTCTGAATATCCCTGTGTGCAGTGATACTGATAGGGTGCACTGCTCATGATTTATGCGTAATGTGTTTATGCTACGTACCGTGCCCTATTGCCACTAGTTACTGGTTGTTCTCACTAATTGTGATATGTTGGTTATGACGGTGGCGCGATTGGCCCTCTAGTGCATATAATACCCTGTAAAGTAATACCTAGTGCCAGGTGTCACAGTATATATATATATGTGATTATGCTCTAATGTGTTTGAGGAGTAATACAAAGGCTGTTTTTATATAGCCTTGTGTGGAGTTTCTTTTGTGGTGTGCCTAGTGGGTCGCTGCTGTGTGAGTGTGTTGCGCAAACGCTTTACACATTGCCTCTTGGATAAGCCTGACTGCTCTGCCAAGCTACCAAGGGGGTGAGCAGGGGTTATCTTTGGTGTGTAACTCCCTTGCTCTGACTAGAATGGTGGTTTCTTTCTGGCTTAGGCGCTTGCCCTAGCCAACCAGAAATCCCATTTCTAACAATGACAATGCAGCCATTCAATTAGGGATATAAATTAGTAACACAGTGTGTGGTTCTCTATGTAAAATCACAGAATCCTATAACGTTCAAGTGCTGAATACAGTCAAAGTACTAGCAATGTCCTAGTCCAGTGCTTCAGTAACACATATACAGCCATCCCCTATTTCTATGTGATTGTGACAAAAAGTCACAAAAAGTCATACAAATGTGTGTAATCTGCATACACCAACTGACATAATTAAGAACTAATATATTATTGAATGAATGAGAGTGTTTGTAAAGCGTGACAGTACTCTAATTGGAGCGTCCCGGTGCTAGCTGCCAGGAAGTGAGAGACTAAAAGAGAGGGCCTACTGAATACAGAGAGGAAGAAGGAGCGGCATCAGAGGGAGGTAAGATTTCTTTGAAAAGGTGGGTCTACAGTTGAGCCTTAAAAATGGCCTCTGAGGTCATACTTTGCAGGTGGTTGGGCAGGGCGTTTCAAAGCTTTGGGGCCAGGAAGGAGAAGCCCCATCCACTTGCTCTTGATTTGTACATCCTAGGGATACGTAACATGATTTGCTCAGTAGAGCGAAGATTTCTGAGAGGAGGGTATTTTCTGATCTTGTTTTGAATGTAGGAAGAGGCAGTATGGAGCACAGCCCTAAATGTAAATAAGAGGGCTTTAAATTGTACTCTTTGTTTAACAGGTAGCTAATGACTGGTTTTCAGACCCTTGCGAATTGAGTGGCGGGAGGGAATGTACAGCACCAGCGGGGCAGTAACTTTCTGTACCCTCTGTAATCTGTTTAACAGCTCTTCAGCCAAGGAGAAGGTCATTCGCATAGTGTATTCTCGATGAGATTAAGGGAAGGATGATGCCCTTTCAAGTATTTACTGGTCGAAATTTAGGAGCAATTAAGGTTAATTTGTGTAATTTGTCTCATCAGGAGGCATCTTGCACCAGCCCATTTCTCCTGTTAGTGCCGCCTAAAACAGAACTAACTACTAACCATGAAAGTGGGGAGAGGATGTGGAGTAATGACCAGAGCTGCCGACTTTGGAGCTGGGGAACCAGGTTTGAGTCTTGGCATCAGCTCAACATCCTGTGATGCTGGGCAAATCACTTAATCTCCTCGTAAAGTAATGTGTCTTTAACGGGTTCTCATTAAAAGCGCCGGTGTTGATGATTAAGTGCTGTGCTGAGTACCAGAAACCACTGGCTCAAATTAAGCACTGTTTAGGAGTCTTTCTCAGTGATTTCAGAAGGGTAAAGCACTCTCCGGCAGTGTTAACATAGGGCTTAAAAAAGAGGGAGGAGTCAATCTTAACTCCCAGGTTTTTTGCAACGGCTGTGTGGGCTGGAGGTTTGCACAATTCAGATGGCCAAATTCAGGTTAGGTCCAGAGTGGATGAAGTGCCAAAGAACAGTATCTCAGTTCTGTCCGAATTTAGGCATAGACAGCTCTTGTACATCCATTCCGCCACAGCCAAAAGGCAACCCTGGAAATTGGCTGTAACAGAGTCATCCAGGTGACTAAAGGTGAACATCAAATGCATGTCATCAGCTTACAACACCACATTGAATCCCCAGGCTTGCACAATGGGGTAAGGAGGGGGCCACATACATATTTAATAAGGTCAGGCTATGGACCAATTCTGTAGGGACACCACAGTTGACCACTTTGAATTCCGAGGTGAAGGGAGATAGAAATACAGCTTGTTATCTGCCAGAGACGAAAGATTTTATCCAGTTCCAGGTGGTGCCTCCTATGCCAGCTTCGTCTAGCCTTCAGAAGGATGTCATGAGACAACGTATCGAAGGAGTCAGATAGGTCACGTAACCCTTTTATAGATCTTTTTCCCGTGCCCAGCTGGGTTTCAATGAAATCAATCAACTCTAGTAGGGCTGCTTCTTTTCTAAAGCCCACCCGAAAGCTGGACTGTGAGGGGTGCTGATCATTGATCCAAGATTCCAGCATCTTTCATAACGCAGGAAGTAAGGAAATTGGTCTATATTGCAGATAATTTTCATAAAGCCACTCATACACATTTGACATTATTGACCATTGAAAAGGTTGATAGATTAACCTCAGCCCTAATAAGCGATCAGATAGAATAGCATCCCAACATCCAAGGGTATGAGGTATCCATAACCACATGCTTTTTCAGATGAGCTCCTTTCATCAACAGATAGACAACTCGGCGATGCAGCTAGCGCAAGGTAAATAGTTTTATTTATTTATTAACTTACTTTACTCCTGCCCGTCGTATGTCGGACTCCACTAGCCCCCCACCCAGCCCCTCCCGCACCCTGCCCCACCACCCCGCAGCACTCCCTCTGCGAGCCGCCACTGGCAGAGAGGGAAAATGCTTCCTCATTTGCGAGAGGCTTTGTCCCCATGCAATAAGAGAATGCTCCTTTGAGATTGCTCTGATTGCTATATGTGTGACGAAACAATCGTCATCCACTTCCCCCTTTCCTTTCCTCCATGCCATCATTAATCTCTTTGATTATTTCAACTTCAATGCCATGGCTCAAAAAGCTATTCATTAATATCAGGTTTAGAGCCATGTGGGCAACATCATGCTAAAGCATGCAAGTGGTTAGCCAAAAAACCTGTCTTCTTACACGAGAATAAACTCTTTAATTTAAAGCCTCAGCATCTTTTATTAAGTTCTTGAGAATGATAGCTGAAGGGCTATAAGTTTGCAGAACCTTCAAAATCCTAAATATATACAGACCATGTCAGTGATTTCTCCCTATACACTTGTCTTTACATGCTAAATATCGAGGAGTGATCTTGAGTTCAAAGGTATCGCTTACTGGTGACATGCAGCATGTCACACATTTTGTTTCTGTCATGTTCTATCAACATACTTTCTCATATGTATTAAGAAGCCTGCAAAGCCAGTAGTTCTGTTATGTCTATGACTATGGTCACTGTATGGAATTGAATCTGCTTGTATAGGACCAGCCAGCCTAACTCAATCAGAAGAATCAGTGGGCCACCCTAAGGGTTGTGAGTTACCCAATGCATATTATTGATTTACATTAATGAGGTATGTTGTAGTCAATAATGAGCATACAACATCGACATCCCTCAAGTTTCCTTGAAATGCTAATGAATATCAAATGAAAACAAAGCAGCATTTACTGACAGATTGATTTGTTTGATTTTAGTCTCTCATTCTTACAACTGATGTGAATGTGAAATATTGAAATAATAAAACAGCACACACTGAAAATATTCACCTGAAAATAAGACATTACTACTACTGAATTTCATATAAAATAAATGCTTATACTGACTGTTAGAAATGGGATTTCTAGTTGGCTAGGGCTTGCGCCTAAGCCAGGCAGAAACCACCACTCTAGTCGGGGCAAGGGAGTTACACGCTATAGATAACCCCTGCTCACCCCCTTGGTAGCTTGGCACGAGCAGTCAGGCTTATCCCAGAGGCAATGTGTAAAGCGTTTGCGCAACACACACACACAGCAGCAACACACTAGGCACACCACAAAAGAAACGCCACACAAGGTTATATAAAAAATAGCCTTTGTATTATCCAAAACACATTAGAATCATAATCACACATATACACTGTGCCAACTGGCACCAGGTCATAATTTACTAGGGATTATATACATGACAGGGCCAATCGTGCCCCTGTCAGAACCATCACTAAACAGGGACTAAACCTTGCGGTTGAACACTTGCCTGGCACACCAGGACTTCCGGGGGCGCACACACCTTCACCCTTAGGGTAACACATACCTCATGTGTTGCATGACAATCTGCCTGGCGCTGATCTCCCGACCCCTGTCCATCTGACAGTGCATGAAGACCCCCCACGACAGAAGTGGTGTCACCATGGTCACTCCTAGGAGACTCAGTCCTTCTGGCTGGCCCCTGAACCACTGGTTCTTCCACTGGGGACTCTCTCCCCCTCTCACCCCTCCATCTGGACTTCTGCAATCAATCAATCAATCAATCAATCAATCAATCATGTCACTTATAAAGCGCACTACATACCCGCGAGGGTCTCAAGGCGCTGGGGGAAGAGGGGGGTGGTGCTGCTACTGATCGAAGAGCCAGGTCTTGAGGAGTCTTCTGAAGGCCAGTAGGTCTTGGGTCTGCCGAAGGTTGGTGGGGAGGGTGTTCCAGGTCTTGGCGGCGAGGTGGGAGAAGGATCTGCCGCCGCCGGTCGTTTTCCGGATGCGGGGGACTGTGGCGAGGGCGAGGTTGGTGGAGCGGAGCTGGCGGGTGGGGGTGTAGAAGCTGAGTCGTCTGTTGAGGTAGGCTGGTCCGGAGTTGTGGAGTGCTTTGTGTGCGTGGGTGAGGAGCTTGAAGGTTATCCACTTAGGAGCGGTACCGTCAGATACCAGAAGCGCTGGAGCTCCATTTACAGACGCTCCAGGTTCTCTTGACACTAGGAGATCCCCCTCAAATGGTCTACTAGTACAGCCTAGGCTCCCCACCTGGTGTTCCCTTAAGGAACCATCCAAGCCCTGAGACTGAGTTTCGGGCATCTTGGGACACATCCCACACTCACTCCTTCTCCGCTGAGACAGGACGTGAGCCCCTACACCCCTCCCACTACACCGGTACCTAGCTGGGCTACTCTGAACCTCTCCCACCACTCTGGGCTGGAAGATACCTGATCACTCCTTTTAGGATCACTCCCAAGTGCCCCTGGCACTCACCTAGAGGTCTGCCTCCCACACTCCAACAGGTGTTGGTGCAACCCCGGAAAACAATTACTGAACATGTGCTCTCTGACAAACAGATTGAACAGCCCTTCAAAATCATTTGCCATGCTACCCATCACCCAACCTTCCAGTGCATCACAACACTCATCCACAAACTCCCCCCAAGACTGGTGAGACAGTTTTCTACTGCCCCTGAACCTCAACCTATACCCTTCAGGTGTGACACCCTCTTCCTGGGAACTAGGTACCACGCCCTGGGATCTGGGAGTGGGACTTCCTACACTGGACTCACTTTTGCTGCCACCACTGGATCCCACCCTCACTGGTGAATCCAGACCACTAAACTTACACTCAGGGGATATATCCTCAACAGCTACCCTCCCGAGCTAGTTTCTCCCAGACGAAGGCACTCTCTGCCTCCACCATCCTCTCCTGCGCTAAGACCCTCTCACTCTCTAGCTTTTTCTCTTCAAGGCCCAACGCCTTGAGACTCAACTCCTGGGCCAACAAGGCCTTTTTCTCCTCCACCCCCAGCTGCGCTATCTCCTTGGCATGCTCTAACTTGAGCTTCTCCAAAGCCAGCTGATGCTCCCTTTCTTCCCTCCTATCCACCCACTCCTCTGGGGACAGGGAAAGGGATGGGGCACTGCCCCCGGCACTTCACCCAGCAAGGGACTCCCTATCTATGGGGTCCTCACTACCTACTGGCGTCCCTGCCCTGTCATTTTCCTCCTCTTCTTCAGACTCCTCAGGGCCACCCTCAGACCCACCATCCTCTTGGTGTGCGGCCTGGGCACTCTCCCACCCAGAGTCCTCACGTTTCCATGCATCCTGTTGCCATTGTAGCAGGGCTTTCCGAGGGAATAGCTGAGTGTCTTCCCCACTCACTGCTAAACCTCTCTCATCACAGAACCCCCTTAGCTCCTCTAGACTGTAGTTCAACAGATCATGTATGTTAAAGGCAGGTTCCATTCTGGCAAGGCACTTAAACCCACACAAGTGCAACACAAGACTCCTAGGCGTAAGATATGAAGCAAGAGTACACAATTTGAAAATGACACTTTTAAGGAGAAAACAAAATCAGGAAAAATAATCCCCAAACCTGTGATTATCTAAATGCAGAGTTTGTAGTGCAACCAGTTGTCGCTGTGGTACTGCGCAAACGCAAGTCCTATCCTCACCGCTGACAACCAACGTTAGAAATGGGATTTCGAGTTGGCTAGGGCTTGTGCCTAAGCCAGGCAGAAACTACCACTTTAGTCAGGGTAAGGGAGTTACACTCTGAAGATAACCCCTGCTCACCCCCTTGGTAGCTTGGCACAAGCAGTCAGGCTTATTCCAGAGGCAATGTGTAAAGCGCTTGCGCAACACACACACACAGCAGCAACACACTAGGCACACCACAAAAGAAACTCCACACAAGGTTATATAAAAAATAGCCTTTGTATTATCCAAAACACATTAGAATCATAATCACACATATACACTGTGCCAACTGGCGCCAGGTCATAATTTACAGGGGATTATATACATGACAGGGCCAATCGGGCCCCTGTAAGAACCATCACAAAGCACAAGTAGCAAAAATAACACAAGCAGTAACTACTGGTAAAATACTGTACTCAGCATTAGCACTAGCAACATAAATGCATTATGTCTGCATCACATTAGGCATCAAACACATTATGCATAAATCACAATTAGGAGTGCACCATAGTAACACTCCCCGGGTGCATACATCACCCTTAGCATAAACACATTATGCATTCCTTTGGGGCCTTGCGCCCTCCTAGTACACACAGGTACCAACCATGATCCCAGGCCAACTGGCCTTTCACTGGGGCTCAAATGCCCTCTGTCCCAATTGTCAGGGCGCAATTCTAGGGCCTTCCAAGTGGCCCTCTGGCTGCCAAAGCAGCAAAAGCAATGTGCGTCATGCACTGGGGGCCAATGGGTGCATCTCACCCTCCCTTCTCATCACTAAGAAAAATGACCCCCTCCGTTACAGCTGCCCGCGCTCTCTCGGTGCAGCTGTGAAAACATTAAGCACTGGCCCCAACTGTGCCATTGGGGGCCCCCCTTCAATGGGGCCCTTCCGGTTCTCTCAATCGGCACCAACCATGCAACCAAAACGGGCTTTTGCCCTGACACTCTCCGTGCCTCTTAAGTCCCACCCTGGCACTCTGGGAACAAGAATGGCCCCAAAAGGAAATCGGCACAGGCACCATGGTGCCTCAGGGAGCGCCACCGCTTCTGCGCTCTGCCCCACTTACCGGGGCTCCTCTTTAGACTCCTCGTCGGTCTCAGATTGAAGGCAGGACAGGCACCGACAATGTGCCTCGACCGGCCCCTCTCCGGGGGCCTCTCGGGACCCGCCTCTCTCTCTTTTCCACGAGTGGGTGCGGAGATGGAGCCTGCCAGGCTCCAGACTCTTCTGGGACATGCAGGGGCTTCTCCTCCGGCCTCGCTGCAATTGGCGGCCTCTGCAGCCTCCTTCTGTTGGCACCAGCCCAGAGTCAGGCAGTAGACGCCTGGCTTCCGAGTCGCGCCGCGGCGGTTCCTCTTCTCCGGCAAATGCGGGGTGGGCTCCCGCTTTCAAATACACACAAATGTGGGGTGGGCTTGTTCACCACGCATCGGCAGGGTGGAGTGGGCTTCCGCTCTGTCGCAAAAATACCCACAAGGCGGGGCAGGCTCCCGCTGCACTTCTGGACCACGGCAATGCGGGGTGGGCTCCCGCTCCACCACCAGCAGCACGGGGGGAATCCCTACACCGGGGATTCCCTCTGAACGATGTGCAGCTCAGCGCTGCGAAGCCCCAGCACTCTCCCTGTCTTGGGAATAAGAAATGTAGTGCTCACGAGGCGCTAAGTCCAAAATCATCAGGGGCAGAGCTGGGCACAGGCAGGCCAGCACGTAAGGACCCCCAGGAAGCAGCAGCTGGGTCCCACAGCGGTTCCTCCTGTTGTCCAGCAGTCCTTCGGCCCAGGACCGGTACAAGCACCAAAAGCAGCCCGAACATGGGGTCACACCCCCAATATTTATACCACATTTCTCTCTGTCTGCCCTGGCACAGGGCTTGGGGGAACCAGTCTCAACTGGTTCTGGGGGGGGTAGTGGAGCACTTTGTTTACCGGGCTCCTCTTCCCCTTTGTCAGGTGGGGGCTCGGTCATCAGACACACCACAGGGGGGCGGAGCCAGCATTCACCTATGCAGGCACAGACCTATTCAGGGTCAGGGGACAACTCCTCCCACTACTCCAAATGCAGATCTCCTATTCAGCCTAGCGCTGACTCACCCTGCCCTCCCTGGAGTCACACACACCTCACCAGCCCCTGTCACTCCAGAGCCAGACATGCAATACACATCAGGCAGGCAGACACATAGCACACAGAAATGCCAACTTCTAAAAGTGGCATTTCTAAAATAGTGATAATAAGTCTGCGAACACCATTGCGTAGCATTTATTATTACTATTCCCACCATACCAAACTTGACCACGCTGCTCCTCTCTTATCAGGATTTACCACTGAAACACTTATCAGGGAATCCCCAATGCATTCCTATGAGAGGGCAGCCTCACAGCACTACCAGGACATGTCACGCACTTAAGGTACATGTCCTACCTTTTACCTACAATGCACCCTGCCCATAGGGCTAGCTAGGGCCTACCTTAGGGGTGACTGACATGCAGTAAAAGGGGAGTCACACACTTTAGGTGCCACGTCACAGCGGCAGTAACACTGCGCGCACAGGCCCTGCAATGGCAGAGGCCTGAGACAGGTTTGAAAGGCTACTTTGTTGGGTGGCGCACTCAGCGCTGCAAGCCCACCAGTAGCATTTAATTTACTGGCCCTGGGTATCTGAGATATCACTTTACAAGAGACTGACAGGTAAATTAAATATGCCAAACAGGTGTAGACCAATCTTACTATGTTTACCACAGAGAGCACACACACTTTACACTGGACAGCAGTGCTAAAGTGCCCAGAGTCCTAGAACCACCAACACCATGTCAGAAAAAAGGCTAGGAGGAAGGCAAAAAGTTCAGCGATGACCCTGCAAAAAGGGCCAAGTCCAACACTGACCTGCTTCGCCTAAGAGAAGTGTCCTATATACAAAATGAATGACCCATAATTGGAGGACATTATGTGATAAAATTATCTACATTATGTGGAAATAAAAAAAAAAATCTGCAGCACATTCTGCACTAGTAAAAAAAAACAATTATTTGTGAAATCGACGGATCTTGTAGAAAATCCTGTAAATCCATAACTATGTGGTAGATGCTGCTGACAAAGAATTGAATAAATCCACTTGCCATCACAGTTGTCCATTGTTTTATCAACAATTTTTCATGAAGGATAACTGAAAGCTAAACGTTGTAAACCTAAAAAGATGCACTTTAAATTAAACAGATTTGTGACCCTCAATCCCCCAAAATAAATGTGATATAAAAATACTTAACATGTACCATGTGTAATATGGTCCCACAATGCCATCTCGGGGTTGTGGTGAGAATCACAAATCTCTCGGGCTTCGGCAATGTGGTTTATGATGTCACCACAGCCCCTCGATGGCAATATCTGACCATATTGCATAGTTACCAGCTATGTAGCTTCCCTCAATATATAATAAATATGGGTTAATAAGTGAAAATGGTCCACCCTGTTTAATGAAAGGAGACTAGTGGAAACCAGGCTTGATTTCTTAAATGCTCAGGTAGTACTGCTGCTTCCGTAGTATGGTTATAAGGTCCCACTACATCGTACATCAGTCTCAGCAGGGCTATTAATTTACTGAACGCATTCTGGGGCTTATTTACAAGCCCCTTGCGCCACCGGTACGTCACTTTTTCCCATTTTAAAAGTGACGCACCGGAGGCGCTAGGGGCTTGTAAATAAGCCCCTCTGTATTTTAAACTTCTGTGTTCACAGTTTGTGATGTGTGCAGTGTCACAAAGAGAACAGCTCTCTAGTCTTGCAAAGCTTAAAGAAAGCCAAGTGCCTATTTCTCTCTCAAAAGTGCCATGAACAAATTACACTCTACCCCTCAGACAAATTGTTATTCTTTAGATCTTCAGTGAAGCAGGAAAAAAACAGCATCTCACCCTCTCTCTTGACCCAGGCAGCTTACCAATATTTAGAAGCCTTCAGTGGACCAAAAACGAATTAAATTAGTCTAGTTTCCTTTTTTGGAGCCTGGAACTCTCCAAAAAGAAAGCTGTGGTTAATTAATCAGCCCGTAGAAAGGAAAGTGTATGGAGCCCCTGTGAGGGGCTGGTAATAAACCACCAACAGGAAGAGGATTGAAGTTCTTCAGGAAAGGGCAATCAATTCTCCAGCTTTGTTGGATCCCACTCCCACCCCAAGCATTATTTGCCAAGAGGAAAGAGGGGGATATTTATGGTGAGAGAATCATACTCCTAGGTTTGACTGCATGGTTTCTTTCCATCTGAAAAAACTCTTAATTCAAGCAAGAACGATTTTCTGCCCTTTAAAAGGTGTATATTTTTAGAATAGGATATTTAGTATAGTGTTTTGGAATATGAAATTTAGCATACTTTTTTACCATAAGAAATTGAGCAGCTTGTGGTGTATATTTCACTTATTTTAATTTTTTAGCTCTGTTGTGCCACACCACTATTCTGTGTAATATATTTTAATTCCAAGCAGGGGCGTCGTGATCCCCCCACTTTAGCAGCTACAGCAGGGGTGGAGTTCTTTAAGGGACTCTTCTGTCTGCAGTCTGGCATACAAAAGCTCATAATTAACGCTATACCAGCGTCAATAGGAGAGCAAGTGGTAGCAAGGAAGAACAAAAAATGGGTAGAAAGAAAAGGGAAGAAGGAAGGAATATTGAATGAAAGGAAGGGTGAAAAGAAGAAAGGGTGAAAGAAAGGTTGGAAGGATGATAGAAATGATGGATGGATGAACAGGTGAATGAAAGAGTGGGTAGATGGATGAGTGGGTGAAAGGATGAGTCAATAGACAGTTGATAGGATAACAGAAAAAGGGAAATCTGAGAGTGTGGATGGATGAGTCAGGATGGATTATGGGTAGATTAATGTATAGAGCAATGTATGCATAGATGGTGGATGTGTGAACAGATGAATGGATGGAATCACCGATGGATGGAATGATGAAAGATTGAATGATGGATGGAGGAACGAATGGATGACAGAGTAAAGGTGAAATAGTGGATATCAGTGGGTGGATGGCAGGATCGCAGGATGAATGGATAGATGCTTGGATAGAAGAGACAATGGAGCTTTTCTATGGAAGGGTTGGGCTCACCTGTTTCACTTGCTTGGTGCCACCAGAACTTTGGATCAAAGTAGAGAGTAGTTTTTTTTGGGCTACTCCTTTGATTCCAAGGACACAATTTGATGTTAAATGTTTTTTAGATATACCTCTCAGAAGCCCATAATTCCTTGTTTAGAAAGCAACAAAAACTAACTTGAGGGGTAGTATTTATTATTTTATGTATTTATTACATATCTTCAAATACTGTGGAAATGTCACATTGGGCAGTGGAGATATGTACAAGTAACAATAGGAAGAATTAGTGATAAAACAAATGATGGAATAGAGAAATTAAACAGAACAAACTAGCATTTGAGGTGGGCTTTGATGAAGTGAGTCTTGAGGTCTTCCTGTTAGACTAGCAGGTTTCGATTGAGTCTGATACAACAGTCTCAAGACACATCAGGAGAAAGCTAAATTTTAAAAATGTTCTAGTCCTAATAGTGTAGGCAGTTCTCTAGTATCAGGATTCATCAGGAGACAGATTAATTGAAAGTTTTTTTCTAATTTTTGACATTCCAAGACGTAAGTGTGATTTGCTTAATTTGCCTCCTATTGTTCAGAGTTTATTCTTTACGTAGTTGAGTGAGCTGGTGCACAATGATTTTTATCTGGTACAGGCCATGTTAAAGATGGTTCTTGCTTCAAGGAGAAGCAGGTGACTGAATTTGAATTCTTTGTGCCTGTAAATTATGAATTGCAGTGGATAGGGACGTGCTTTTATGCAGCACTAATACATGCAGTGGACATATTTATAACAGCTATTAGTCCTTGACCTTAAATATTTTCCTCCTCGCCAGTTCTTCTAGGAAACAAATAGTCCCATACTAAATCCACACCTCCACAATGATAGTCCTTGAATATCAAGGAAGCAAGTACAGATTGTAGTGTCCTTACCATTAAACAGAAAGTATATTTCTTTATGACCTCTTTGTACTGGAATGGGAACTTACCTTGAGGCTGAGGAACACCACGTTTTCCTGTCAAACTCCTTACTGTGGATGTCCCAAGGCTGCCGCCATTCAATGATAGGGGACACAGCATGGATGCAATAGAGGCCAGGACTTCCAGAAGCATGCAAAAGTTGCATGAAAAAGCACCAGGCCATTGCTCATTCTGCATTAGAAGCTAAGGCCCAGATTTACAAAGACTTTAGGGGGCAGATTTACAATTCCTGGCGCATCCCTGCAAATCAGAAGGGATGCGCCAGGAAACTTGCGACATGCATCACAATCCTTGCGCCACCACAGATGCGTCGCATTTACAATGTGGCGCATCATGGCGCAAGGATAGGCAGATGCGTGTCGCATCTGCCGTCGTAACATTGGCGCAGTGCTGGAGTTGTGTCGCGGGCGCGACGCAACTCCAGCACTGTGCCAACCCGGCCTATCTTGCACATGGTGCGTCACACCTTACGCCTGCTTCAAGCAGGCGCAAGGTTTAGACGCAGCGGGGTCGGAAAAGTGACTGAGTGAAATCTTGTAGATTTCACTCAGCCACTTTTGCGAGGCGTTCCTGCGCCGGAATGCCCCCCCTGCTCCGGAACGCCCACATGAAACCTGATGCAGGTTTCATGTGGCGCAGGGCTTTACAACGTGACGCATCTCCCTAGATGCGTCACGTTGTAAATACCCCGCAGCATGGGGGTGGAGCTTGCTCGTGACCAAGATGGCCGCTTGAGCCTTTAGCTCCGTAGCGTCGTCCCAAACTCCGACAATTATCCGGCATTATTGCACTAATTCCTCGGCTGCTCTGTCGAGATCTGACAACCGGATCAAACTGGGAACGCGGGGAGCAAACTCCGGCTCCTCTATGACCAGCTACGAACGAAGTGTGAGCCTCCGAAGCCGGCCTGCCCTGTAGGCCGGAAGCCCCGGATTTGAGTGAGCAGAAGCGCCGGGCGCGCGGAGGTGCGGCCGGGGACGTGGTCGGTGCTTCGGTGGCCTGGGCGATAAGAGGCGGCCTGCGCTCGGACACATTGCGGAGCTACGTGGGACGCCTGGACATCCGACGAGACAGCTGAGGAGCGAGGGAGCAAGAGCTCACAGGCGGCTGAGAGGAGCGTCGGGCAGCCCCGGCGTGAGAGGTGCTACAGTGGCGGGCTCCTGCGGGCCTAATGGCGGGGGCGCCCCACGTGGCCTGAAGTCTTGGGACACATGCAGCTGCCTGGGAGGTAGGGACCTGGGGAGCCATAGATTGGGGCGCACGTCATCCCGGGACTGCGCCGGCAGAGCTAGTCGCCATCAGCCTGATTCAAGGAGGCAGCGCGGTGGTGGAGGCCGGTGAGTGCGGTGCCTGAGCTGGTAGTGCCAACGGCAGTGGGCGACACCACTGGAGAGTGAGCTGTGGGACCACTGTGGGGTGGCTCCCCCTTGGTCGAAGGAGCACTGGGTGACTGCTGCAGTACCCCGGGCCAAAACCTGAACAAGAT
This sequence comes from Calotriton arnoldi, assembly GCA_963921515.1. Taxonomy (NCBI): domain Eukaryota; kingdom Metazoa; phylum Chordata; class Amphibia; order Caudata; family Salamandridae; genus Calotriton; species Calotriton arnoldi. The sequence goes on from CAWUFW010013279.1 coordinate 358,974, forward strand.
TACTCGTGAGAGCCAGTGCGGGCGACCTGTGGTCCGGGAGTCCTTCTCGGTATGAACTGAGCGCCTTCTATGCTGGAACTGGGAGATGATAACGGGCTGCGTAGGAGCGCCCAGGGAAGAGTGACGGCATCGCCAGTTGGAGATTGCACCCTGACCAGGGTGAGTGGACTCCCGAGGTAGATTGAGGGCTGTGCTCCTGCGCCAGAGTTGAGCTGCGTGTGAGCGCGACGTGGAGTAGATCCTCGCTCTCGCCTTGTCTTGGGAGCTGCTGGCTGACGCGAACAGCAGTAGTGGGGTATCCATCGGATGCACTTGGAGTGGAATCTGGGGGCAGTAGTGGTTCGTGACCCCAGCTAGCGGACCCTGCTGACGGCAAGGATGGGCAGGGTAGATAAAGCGCAGCCCAAGCTCACTTTCGACAAAAAGCGATCCAAGTCACACGACGCCGCAATGGAGGAGGCGGCCGGGAATCCTGCCCCAACCACTGAAGACCCGAACCCTGATTTGCGTGGCATGCTCCGGGCTATGGAGAAGAACTTACAAAGCGGTATCGCCTCCCTGGGTACGAAAATGGATGCACTTTCATATAGGATGGATAGGATGGGAGAGCGCCTAGACAAACATGCTGAACGACTGGACATGTCAGAGCGCAGGCTCACGGAGGTGGAGGAGGCGCATACCACGCTGGATACTGAACAGACACAACTCGGGAGAGCCCTGCGGGCCCTTCAGGACAAAACCGAGGACTTGGAGGCGCGCTCTCGGCGCTGTAATCTTAGGATCACGGGCCTAACGGAGTCCACGCAGACCGGTAATATGGAGCAATTCACAGAGAGGCTGTTGGTGGCGCTGCTGGGAGAGGGGGTCTTCTCCCCTATGTTTGTGGTGGAGAGAGCTCACCGCTCCCTGGGACATCGCCCGCCTCCAGGGGCACCGCCGCGTCCGATAATCGCCAAATTGCTCAATTATCGGGACAGGGATGCTGCCCTGCACCTGGCAAGGGAGAAGCAGACTTTAATGTATGAGGGATCCGCGATCTCTCTGTTTCCGGACTTCACTCTACGAGTACAGGAGGCCCGCCGCCAATTTATCCCGATGAAAAAGCAGCTTCGCGAAATGAGCATAGACTATGCAATGTTGTATCCTGCCAAACTACGGGTCAATAGACAGGGTCGCTCTCACATCTTTACAGATCCAAAAGCCCTCCAGAAAGCCCTGAAGAGTTGGACTGCGGAACAGCGGCATAGCCCGAAGAGCCACCGGCCAGATGAGGCGGCAGTGCGTTCCATGGAGGAACAAGATAGAACTGAGCGAACTGCTGGTGGTCGATAAGTATAATATGTGGCTGATACAATGTAGAGCGGGGGTGGTTTCGGGGAGGAGCTGGGCATTGCTGCATGAGGTTAACGGGGGCCTCCTCACTTTTGGCGTTGCAAGGGGTCCTCCTGGCTCTTCTTGGGGCCGCTTTGGGACCGGGAAGGGGGGGCGGGTCCCCCTGACAAAGCGTAATGGGCAGATTGGGTGCGCCAGGCGGGTGGTCTGGGCGGCAGCACGAGCGCTGGTCAGGCAGAGCCTCATAAAGTGTGATTGGCAAGGAAGGCAGCTGATTGTTGGATGTTGGGGGAAGGCGTTGCCTTCGTCTGCTATGCGCAATTAGATGGCCATTGGCCTAGTAATTTGCGATGCTGTCTGGTGTAGGAGGAAGAGTGCCAAAAGGGACGACGCGCAGGAGGTGGGGCTGATCTCGATGTTTTTCTTGTTCTCCTAGGTGGTTGAGCAACCTCTGCCTGTGCGTGAAACACACAAGGGGGGAATCTTTTTGACTAGGGGGGGCAGAGGGGGGGTCGAATGGGGCGCACCTTTGGGATGCTTAGCGACCAAGTTGGGGGTGGTCAGCTGTGGGAGGAGGGGGGCGAGGGGGTGGGTCTAGATTTGTATTTTGGGTTGTTTTTGGATCTAAGAAGACCACTACATGGTGTGCAAGCTACCGGCCATTTGCTAAGGTCCGGACAGACTAAAGGCTATGATAATACCGATGGCGGGCCCAGCTGAAGGTGACACTCTGAAGGTGGTGGGCTCCCTCCGCGCACTGACGTGGAACGTGAGGGGGCTTAACGACCAACGTAAACTGCGTAGGGTGTTAAATTATCTGATCAGGCAGAACATAGACGTTGCCCTGTTGCAGGAAACTCATCTCCCACTGCATAGTGCTCTGTTGCGTTTTAGAGGTTTGCGGGGCAACATAAATGTTGCAGGCTTTACTACACATGCCCGAGGGGTGATGTCATGGGTTAATCCTAGGTCGGCATACACGTTGGAGCAGCTGGAAGCAGACAAGGACGGTCGCTTTGTGATATCTCGGTGCCGGGGCAGGGGCCTCGAAGTACTCATAACCAACGTTTACGGACCTAACTATGACTGTCCAGGGTTTTATACGACACTGGCGGGCGCGGTAGGCAGATATCCTGATGCGCAGCTCCTCTGGGGGGGGGATTTTAATCTGGTGAGGGACCCTGATCTGGACAGGTCGGGGTGCCCGTGTAGGCGCCCATCTGCGGCGGCTCGGGCGCTAGAGAGCGCTATGACATGTATGGCTCTCAGTGACGTGTGGCGGCAGCGCAACCCGGTCAGGGGAGGATATACACATTATTCTGCCTATTATAATCTACATACACGAATAGATTACTGGTTGGCCTCTTTGTCCCTGGTGGCATATGTACAGGAGTGTCTGATACTTCCGCGCACCCTCTCGGATCACTCGCCGCTGTTGCTGGTTCTGGAGACGCCCAGGAAGGTGATCCCACCTTTCACGGGGCGGTTCCCCCCTTACTCTTTACTTGACCCTCTTTTCAAAGAGGAACTGGCGGAAGCCATAGAAACCTTTTTCCAGCTTAATGTGGGCTCAGTGGACAGCTTCCATATGGTTTGGGAAACCTTTAAAGTCTATACTCGGGGGTGGCTATGGCCAAACACTCGGGGGTACTCCGCTCTATCCGGCGGAGATTGACAGACCTAGAAAAACAGTTAGGGTCTCTGGAGCAGCGCCAACTAGTCAGTGAAGACCCGGCTGTCGCGACAGAAATACGTGATTTGCTAGGAGAATACCAGGAAGCCGCGGATAGTGAGGTTAAACACTTAGGTAAATATGCCACGGCCAGAGTTTATGGTGAGGGGGACAGGCCTGGTTCCGTACTGGCGCAGATTTTGAAGGCTAAACGCGGCAAAACTTTGATAACGGCACTTAAGTCAGAGGACGGTGAGACGCTCACAGACCAAGCGGCCATTGCGGATAGGTTCAAGCGATACTATGCAACGCTATACTCCTCCCGCTCCTCAGGCTCAGAAGAGGAAATCCTAAATTAGTTGGAGCATATTAAGTTGCCATTTCTTACTAACGATCACCGGGAGTTTCTAATGCGACCTATAGAAAGGGACGAATTAGTCTTAGCCTTAGCGGGATGAAGACAGCTAGCGCCCCCGGGGCGGATGGCCTGACAGTGGGTTTCTATAAAGCCTTTATGGATTTACTGCTCCCGCACCTTGCTACGCTTTTTGAAGACATGTGTGTATTGGGCACAATGCCACAGTCAATGAGGGAAGCGAATATTGTGGCCATCCCTAAACCCGGTAAACCACTAGATGAGTGCGGGTCTTACCGCCCTCTCTCCCTACTCAACGTAGATACGAAGCTATTCGCTAAGATACTTGCAAACCATTTGGCTCCCCTGGCTCCGACCTTGGTGGTTCCGGAACAAGCCGGATTTATCCCCGATAGGAACCTCACATATAATCTCCGGACTGTGTTTGGCACCATCCAGCACGTCAAGCAGGACGTGAAGGCGGCCGCGGTCTTTCTCGACATGGAGAAGGCCTTCGACTCTGTCGAATGGCCCTTCATGCGCCAGGTGCTGTCGAGGATGGGTTTGGGATCAGTCTTTTTGCAGCTCATCGGTGTACTGTACAACGCCCCCAGGGCGCGTATACGTATAGGCGACTTGGTTACGGATTCCATCGCCATATCTAGAGGGATGCGCCAAGGCTGCCCATTGTCCCCTATTTTATATGCTCTGGTTGCTGAGCCGCTTGCGTGCGCATTATGGGAGTATCATAGCAATAAAGGTATCCGGTTTCCGAATTACGAGATTGTTGTGTCCACCTATGCAGATGACACGCTCTTGTATGTCCGCGATCCAGAAAGTAACCTCTCTTCGGTTCTCAGAGAGGTAGTGCACTTTGGAGCGTTGTCCGGCCTGCGGGTTAATTGGTCCAAATCCGTAATCTGCCCGCTTACCCCAGTCACGACTCGCTTTGAGGCGGACTACCCTTTGATGTGGTCCACGGAGGCGATCCGTTACCTGGGAATACGACTGAACACGGACCCGGAAATTGTGTTCCGAGAGAACTATGGAGTGGCAGTTAGCAAGCTGGAGGAGGCGGTGGAGGCATGGATCTGGCTACCGTTGTCCCTACTAGGCCGGGTGTCCATCATGAAGATGGTGGTACTGCCCCGCTTCCTGTTCCTTTTTACATATATCCCCATAGTATTGCCGAGTTCCTTCTTCCTTAGAGTCAACAAGTCGTTGATAAGGCTGGCATGGGCTGGAGGGCACGCGCGGGTTCAGTGGCGGATCCTCACCCTGCCGTACCACATGGGGGGACTGGGCGCGCCGGATTTGAACTTATATTATAGGGCGGCACAAAGTGCGCTAGCTTATTACTGGATACACGGCCAGCCAGAAATACCGTTTCTTCAGCTGGAAAAGTTTTTTGCGGATACACTTCCACTCCCAGCCACGATCTTTGATCCAGCGGATCGCAGGACGGGGATACTGGACTCCATAGGTTCGATTCGCCATGCTTGGCATCACTTATTGCACCTGCGAGCGGGGGCGCTGCTGTACTCCCCGGCTATGCCATTGGAGTGGGCCCGTTGGTTAGCCCCATGCCAGGATGGAGGGGTTCTAAGGGCGCTTCGTACTATGAACATAACGACTGCGGGAGATCTCTTTCAGGACGGTGTGGTTAGAACATGGGAGGAAGTTCAGGGAGATACAGCACCTGGTAATTTGCTACAACGCTTTCAGTTTTACAGAGTGAGGAGAGCGCTGCGTGACTTGCTGGGACAGGACATGCAAGAACCCCCTGAGATGCCGGAGCTGTCTTATATTATAACTGCTGAGACGCCGCGTAAGGTGGTCTCTCATTTATATAAGCTGGCAATGTCGCATAGGGCGAATTCTTACACTAAGGCCAGACTGGCCTGGCAAAATGACTTGCAAATTACTATAGACGATTCAATGTGGACTTACTGTTGCATTAACACGCGCCGCATATCGTTACATGGCCGGCACAGGTTAATACATTTTAAATTTGTGAATAGAGTGTACTATACCCCTGAGCGGCTACACCGGTATGGCCTGAGGGAGGACTCACATTGTGACTGCTGCCATGCTCAAAATGCAGACTTTATGCACTTGGCCTGGTCTTGTGTGGGGGTCTATAAGTTCTGGGAGGCAGTATTTCTGGAACTGGGCACTATCACTGAGACTGAGCTTTCTCCGGATTCGGCATTGGCCCTGTTGGGCTATTCTAGGGAGCTCCCTAGGGCAATACGCAGAATGGTGGACATGGGCCTACTTGTGGCGCGACGGAGGGTAGCGATGTGCTGGTTAAGGGGCCCTACGCCTACCATATCCCAATGGTCCCACGACATGCTATATTGCAGCACACAGTCCGAGAATTTAAGCGAACTGCTTCCACCACGAAACAGACCTAAGAACTTTTGGGGGCTATATACAACATATCTGCTTGGTACGATGACGGTGCCTGGGGCTGTGGCCCCAGTGTCTCCTGGGGAGCAATCCTCTGCTTCCGCTATGTAAATGCTTGTACAGGGGGAATGTCCTGTGGTGAGTCCCTGGCTGCGCTGTCGGGAAATTGTCCTTGGCAGATGGGCACGCAGTATGACTGAAGGAGAGAAGGGTTGTGCCTGATGTCTATTGGCATGAGGGATTTTGCTATTGTCTGCTGCCTTTAAGTGTTTCTCCTGATTTCCATTTGCGCTCACACTAATCACATCTGGCCTGTAGAGGTTCATCTCTTTATGGACCGAGGTAAACGGTGGTGATAATATGTCTTGACACTTTGGTATATACCTGGTATTCTGGGGTTATAGTGGCATTATCTCATTTGGTTCCTATACGCTGCCTGCCCCCTGGGTTGTTGGCTAAAAGGCTGTGTTCAATGTTTGCTATCGACAAGCTGCCGGCCCCAGGGTTGTAGGCACGAAAGCTGTGTTGGTCAGTAGAACTTTTGTAATAAAGGAAAGTTAAAAAAAAAAAAAAAAATACCCCGCAGCATGGCGCTGGCTTTACGCCGCCGTTGCGTCAAAGAAGTGACGCAACGGCGGCGCAAAAGTGGCGCACGGGGCTTGTAAATCTGCCCCTAAGTTTGGTTTGCATTACTCTTTTAACATTGCCAAGGCACAAAATCTACTGGTGGCATTTACAATCCAAAGCAAATCATGATTTGCATTGGACCGTAACCTTAAGAAACAGAAGGCAGCTCAAAGCGCTGCCTTGCATTACTTTGCATCCAGGTGGTGTTCCATGGGTGGTGCATAGGTGTTACCCTTGCAAACACCCATGTGTTTTTATTCAAATCTCCATCTACAAAGAATGGTACACAGAGATTTTCACCAAAATCTTGCCCCCTCCCTTGGAAGGCATAACGAGGAGAAATGTTTTAATTTCTCCTCATTTATTCCTCTTTGCATGTGTGCTGGATTCTACTGGATGCATACAATGAGGAAAATGCCTTAAACCCGTTTTTGTACAGGCAGGGCCCCCTTTCTGCCTAATTATACTGATCATAACGCAGACACCTTTGCACTATAGTGCAAGTGTGCCTGCATTTGCTCATGGCTGGCAAAAGTGCGCCAGCACATGGAGACAGCAGAACTGTCCCACTTCCCATGGTGTAGTTCTGCTCTCTCCTTTTCATGCATTGCAGAACATCAACTTTACTTGCTGTGCTGCATTGTGAGAGCTCATTGTAAATCTGGCTCTTAAGTGTTTCTACAGTTAACTGCCCTTTACAGTGAACTTCCCTCTGGATCATTTTTGTGTGAATAGTAAACTCTTGGGGCAAGGAAAGTCTGGGGAAGTGGACCGTGACATCTGCTGTACTGCATAATACACCAGAACTGCCAGTGCGGTTTTGCCACTCTTGGGCTTGTATTTTTCCAGATCCATATATATTCAGATCAGAAAAAGATAACCCAGAACTTCAATACCCACAGTTTTCGGGATGGCTACAGAAGTGTTTTCAAGCTAAGGTGGAAGAAGAGGGTATAACATGATTTCTCACTTATGAGTCTAATTCTTACTTATTCGCTGCCCTCCTATATCTCTTAGGCTCACCATTCATCTCCAACTCTCCAGCCTTATAGATTTTTACACAAGTACTATCACTAAAGCACTGAAGTGTTTGAAGTCGGTAAGGAGCTACAGGGCAGCAATGGGCTTCCCTGTTGCATTTTGCAAGGATACTTATTGTCTTTTCTGTCTTGAAGACTTTGAGGTCTTCTCATGTGAGGCAAGAAGTAATTGTGTTAAATGTCCCTTCCCTAGTCACTATAGATTTCTTAATCATATCCGTTTTAACATGCAGTAGGAAACAAGTCATTAGTGCTTTTTGCTTGCTGATCTTATAAGCAATGGAGGGATCCACTGCCTTCCTCAATCCTCTGCCCACATTGCTCTGTGGACAGCACTTGAATTAGTTCCTCTTCTCATGTCTTATGTTGTGTCTGAACCTTGCTTTTGGAGCAGGGTATCCCCATGCACGTGTTCAAAACAAATGACCTAAAAGTAATTTTGAGGAGTGAAGATCCGCATCATCTGCTAGTTTTACATGGTACTCTCAACAAGGGTTTTGGGGTCAGGGCTCTAAAGAAGTGCAATATTATGATGACCACTGATGTCTTCTTGACTTAACCGTACCCATCTTCTCTAATACCCGCTGTTTTCAGGATTGGTACAGAATGTTTTTTCAAGTGGGGTTGGGAGGCAAGGGTTGATGTTATACCTAAAAGGGGTGTATTTGGTATACTAATAGTAGTGAGGGGTTCTTCTGTTGAAGTATTTATCCACAGGTAAGTAAAAGAAAGAAACAGGAACGTTGGTATGAAGTTATTTATTAACTACAGGAGTCCACTTCAGCGTGGCACGCAGCTTGCAGGAAGCGAACAACTGCCGCAACTGCAGCACAAGCCAGTATATATAAATCCTACCCAATACTTTAAAAGCAAACATGCATTAGCGTGCACACAGAAGTGCATCTGCGCTCACACACATGCATGTTTAAACAAATACATATAACTGTTTGATGGAACACCGCTTGCGCGCACCAGCAAACACAAGATGGCACGAGAGTGAAGGCACGAGGTGTGGAGCATAACACGTTAAAGGCACAGTACAACACTAATACAAGCCTGTCTTACCATTTCCCACTAGGCCCAACTAGTGATACTAATCATATCCACATCATTCCGAGGAACATTTGGCTTCTGGCATAGGACAGATAGCCAATGTCCGTTCTGTCCTGACATGTATAAGAGAAGACGGATAGTTGAACCAGTATTTAACATAAGGAATCTGCCCTGGGGAAAAATAGCTCAGGAAACAGGGACTTGGAGATGAAAATTCAAGGGGAAGCTCTGAAGAAAGAGGTAGCGTATTGGTATTGGTCGCTTATCTCCGAAGGGGAGGAGGAATTCACTCTACCCACAGAGACCTGGGGGAAAGGCCTGCCGACGCAGGATGTATCTCATTTATGGCAAGTATCAATGGCTACATGTGGGTACATAATCAAATCTGCACCTCTCAAAAAGAACTATTTATTTACCCTGCATAGAGCCTATTGGACACCAAAGAAATTGTCCAAACTGAGAAGAGGAGGGGTGAAAGAGTGTCCCAAATGTGGCGAGGAGAGAGCGGACGATATCCACATGTTCCGGCAGTGCCCCAAACTACAGGTCTTTTGGGAAGAGGTGGGCAAGATCCTCTCGCAAGTATTACACCATGAAATAGAGGTAAGCTTGCAGCTAGTCATGTTTGAGGTGGAAGGTGATACTGACAGTAGGGGTGGACGCAGGTTAAATAGAAAGCAAAATAACGTGCTCTTTCATGCTTATATTATTGGCCAGGCGGGAGATTTGCATTAATTGGGTTAATCACAATCCGCCTATTAAAGCGGAATTGCTGGGATCAGTTCATAGGATAAATAAACTAGACAGGGCGGGAACACAAAGTAAGAGGCAAGAGTTCTGGAATATATGGGAACAATATTGGGACTGTTGACTTGTTGGATCAGAGTATCCAGGAACAGGGCCGGACTGCCTCCCGGGCGTTTTGTTGTGCTGCCGAGCTGGGGGCTGATTTCACTGCGGTGGGGGCTGATTTTGTTGATGGGGACCTGCGTGAGCTTCGAAATAAACAAAGCAAAATGAATGTTTTTAAGCACACGCAGGTCCCCATCAACGAAATCAGCCCCCAGCTCGGCAGCACAACAAAACGCCCGGTAGCCAGTCCGGCCCTGTCCAGGAATAGTGGAAGTCCAATGATTAAGCACAACAGCAATAAGGAGAAGGGAGAGCTGCTGGTACAGGATTTGACTCCCAACAAGGGATGAGTGGGCAAGGTGCATAGGGGGTGACCATCGGCCGATAGGATACCCCCACACACGTGTGGGCCCCAATCGAATGGCGTGTGTCACTGGGCTGGGCCAGGTCGGCACAGGACGGTGAAGATGGTCCCCCCGTAACGCAGGAAAATCTTGTCATATTTACTCTACCTGTTTATTGCGCAATGAGGACTAGAAAAAAAAAACATTAAATTGGCTTGCTTGCTACACAGCGGTTACAACTAGGACACCTCATCGCTCAGTGGGAGAGAGAGACGACTCAACATGGGGTAGTGGAGGAGCCTGTATATGCTCTGTGACAGGGCAGCCAATTTGAATAGGTGAGCGGGCCGCAGAAAGGCTGCAATGTGCAGCATCTAATGCAGCAGGCTCCTGAATATGGGTGTGTTACAGTCATCACCACCTATCTGACAGTGATAATAGACCGCAATGAGTTGTGGTTGCTTAATGAGTCTGTTGTGTTATCACCCAGTCTACCTCTAAGCGTGACATCAGACAGTGAGCCCAACTCTCCCCGGAGTAGTAGTGCAGCCTGTATCGGTCCTTTTCAATATTGCATGAGGGCGATCAGTACCAATAGGTGAGCTACAGTAGGGCTTCAGTGTACTTTTTAGGCTCCTGTGAGGATGCACTGTACCTGATGCCACCTGCCAGATAGCAGTCCCAGAACCTGACAGGTCATGGTCACTTTGCGAGCCCAGATCCCAGTCTGCTGTACCCTGCAGGACCTTGCTATGTAGAAGACCCAGGCAGAGAGTAGATGAAGCAGGCCAGTGCCTCTAAGTCAGTAAATGTAAGTCCGTTTTTATATAGCGCAGCTACTCACCCTTACGGGTCTCAAGGCGCTGGGGGCCGGAGTGGAAATTAAGTGAGCTATTGCCCAGAGTCACATGGTGCTGAGCTGAGCTGCCGCCGGAGCCGGGGATCGAACCGTGAACCCTGTGCTCCGAAGTCAGCTGCCCTGGCCGCTGCACCACACCACAAGTCAGTCCACTTGGTCACTCCCTAGCACGTCACCCCCACTGCCACCTGTCAGGTCCTACACCCTTAATCACCTACCCGACAGCAGTATCAGGCCCCAGCGTGCTGCAATTGACTTTGATACCTGGGCCTCTTGTAGTCTGAGAGTGAGTCACAACCAATCCTGCCTGGCCTCCGCATGCGAGACCACAGGGAGCCCTCACCCGCGCTGCTGTATTAACGGCATGTAACTCGATCCCAGCCAGAAACTGACATTCAGGGGTTCACAAGCCTGAATGAACTAAGTAGCAAGTTGGAAGGTCGGTAATGGGAACAATTTCTGTTGGTATTGGTCCTGTGTCAGGAGAGTACACCACTTAGGCGACCATCCTAATGGGCGGCTCTGGCGCCCCTCCTTTTTTCTTGTTACATCCTCAAATTGGTCAGGGCTGTATTGTAACTTCCTGGAATATGAAATTATTTGTTACCTGGACCAGTGATATGCTTTCTTATGGTGTGGTGCCATATAGAATAAGACAAGGAAATGATCGCCATCACATTATCAATTTACCTCTTCGGTTTCAAGACTCAGGGCCTCATTTAATCTTTGGAGGTTGTTCATCCGAATTTCAGATGCCCAGGCTTCCTCTCCTCTAGTAGAGGGCCTCCCATTAAAGTTAGAAATCCCTGCCTGCCTATGGGGTCGTCTATGTCTTCAGTGTAATTCCCTAATGCAGATGATGCACTGAGGACAGGGCTGAATGATAGGTATATGCCATTTGTTTTCCCTTCGGAATTCATTTTTGTTTTACACAAACTCTCAAAGCAGGAGTTTTTGTAAATCTAAAAATCAGTGGCCCCAATATGTAGGGAGATTTCTCCCTGAATGTGGGCATCACTGAAAGTTTTCCCTGACTGGTTCCTTCATTCCTTAGATGGTGGGCACGTGCATGGAAGTTGAATGATAGTCGTCACCCAACCTTAAATTGGGTGCAGTAATTGTCACTATGATCTGGTGGTCTAGTGGCAAATGAGTTGTTGTCAAGAGTTTCTGACTGCAGAGACAGCTCAGGATTTTCCACCAGAAGCCCTGGGGTTCCCGGACCTCTAACTTGCGTGAGGAATCGCAATGCTGCCAGACGGGGCATCTACCATTTTTGGATAATTGTCTTCACTGCTGAGATCGCAAGGAATTTCTGAGATTTCTCCATTCCAAGTAAAAATCAAATTAAATTAATCACATTTCTGGTACCCATTCCTGCCCTTAATAAGAGTTATTATGAGTTCAGCAAAAGGACTAGAGCCTCATTGTTAAATTAAGGTGGCAAGAACGTGTAATAGAGATACATGCCACACTGTTGTCCAATGCAATCCTTTGGGATAAAGGAATATTTCACATGGAGAAGGTCAGAGCCTGGTAAATGTTCACATCTCTAATAATTACTAATAGGCACAATATATTTGTCAATTTCTGTAACCATTGTAATGCCAAGCCCATCAGTGGTCATCTGGTGTCAGTATGGACACAGTTACCATGGGGGCATGGAAGGACTAGATGGCCTTGAGCCCACTGTAAGAATTTAATAGAAACCTGATTAAATGAGGGATGTTTGGCCACCATTTTAGATAGTGGGTGTTCAAGCCCTGCTGAGGTGTTGACTTGGGTGGGCATTTGTGGGTTTGACCATGCAGGTGTATCGATTAAGGGGTGGAGAGTTCTTATGACTGCCTAAAGTGTGTGGATTGATATAAGTCTTCAGGTTGTGTTTTTATTAGGTCCTCAAGAGGCATTCATCAGTTTACGGTGACATGGTGAGTTTCATGCTGCACTGCGTGGTATGTGGAATTCAGGAGGTTGATTTACTTTAGAATGTTTTATGTGTTATTTCAGAGGTGCAATGTGGCAGTATGCAGTAGATTACTTCCTCTGGTTGTGAGGATGGTCTCATTGGTTACCAGGGTGGGAGTGGGACAGAAAATAGGGCCGGACACCAAAATACAAGTGGCCCCCATTAGTAAATTAGAAAATGAAAAATGTGCCCCATGTTTACAAATTGGGCAGTTTGAGATTGTAAATACATGCTGTGTTAATGTTTTGCAAGTAAGGAAACTGCATGGATTTGAACTTGCTGCAGGCAATGTTTGTTTCAATATCAGGGAAATCAATAGTCAAATCCGGTCCAGCCGACCATAAAACAGGCCCACAAACAGCCAAAAAAAGTCCCACACACTGTCCTGTGAGACCAGCCCATCTGACACTGCCTGATTGCCCTATATGCCAGTCCAAACCTGTTCGGTTACTCATTGCTTTATGAGAGGCCGTAAGAGCTTTTTGGGTGGTGAGAGGCAGCAGAGAGACTGGGCCTTTCCATAGTGGTTTGTGCTGCAGTGGGTCACAATTGCCTACATTTGACCATAGGGAAAGATTTTAGTGCAAGACCATGTGAGATCAGTACGCACATGCATCTTACAACCTGCATGGGGAGTGCTCATTAAGTTGATTATGGATATGAAAATCCTCTGAAATACAAACTGGATCCCTGAATGAGCCATTAGTGGGAAGGAAAGTGCTACATAAATATCGCTACAATACAATACAATACAATTTATTTTCGTTTTTATGGCAATACTGCACCCCAATTTCTGCTCAGGAAAAAAAGGGAAAAAAGCATAGCCTATCTGTAGATGAAACAGGCGGCGTGTCCCCTCCTTATAGGCTATAAACAATGTGCATTAATGGTCCCAGAGATGGCAAGGGGAATGCAGGCAGCTACGAAAACATCAAGCTTCCGGCTTTAACTCCGAGTACTACATCTCGAGAGCACGGCGCAGCAAATGAAGGGCGTAATGTGACAAGGTAAATTATGTCCTCTTTTAATCTTCTTGTATCTGATCGTTCATTAATTTTTATGATGTCAGTGTGACATCTGGTCAAAAGTTAGTTGCGAAACCGGGGAGGTCTAAAGAGCGCATTGATTGGCGCCGAGTCACTGCACCGTGCAAAGACATTAGATTTAGCGGCGGGAGAAGGGCTCCGCGCGCCCGCAGGGGCATGTTACACTCTGCAGAAAGCAGCAAGGCCATCTGTGCCTTGCTATAGTAAAAGTTTGAGTTCATATTTCTGAGCCATTACCGTGCTAACTTGCAGCAATGGCGTGCTCTTTCACCGAAACAGATGATGATGAGGAGCAAAGCCCCAGCTCTGCTCTGATTAAAGTCCTTTATGGCCTCTCCAGCATCGTATGCCATGTCTGAGCAATCCCCTGTGCGCCAAGGACCATCGCTCCTCCCAGGCTGCAGCACATAATCAGCCATCACCTCGCCCTCTGATTGATTGGGCAACATGATCAATAAAATGTAAATATAATAGCCCTGTCAGAAAGGGACCAGTTTTATAAGCCCTGCCTGGCTCCAGGCTTCAGCACTCAATCCCAAAGGAGGCAGGCTGAGAATGCGAGGAATGTGCTCAAAAAGTGTTGCCGTTTGCCTCTCTTTATTTATTTTTGCTTTCCGAAGAAGTAATTGAGCATTAATGACCCTGCATCTTGATTAAAAGGAGCTAATTGGCTATCAAATAGAGACTGTTTTCGTGCTGCACATGGACAGCACGGTGGAACAGGTGAGGCGCGGTTTGAAGATATAGTGATTGGGGAAACCTTCCTTATTGGAAGATAGAACCCTCACACACCCTAGTGGGTGTCATTCTTCATCATCTGCAGGTACCTCCAGAAGGCAGAGAGAGGTAGGTCATGGGTAAATCTCTGCATCAGACTATTTTAAACTGCAGTTAACACGCTGGTCCCTGCCTTCATCGACCAGTACACCAGCAGGCTTGGAAATCGAGATCTGACTAGTGATTTTACATGTAGGTACATAGGACCTTAGGCATCCCTAGAGATAATCAATTTTTTAAAAAATCTAGTCACATATCCCGCTCTGGTGTAGGGTAGGGATATCTAACTCAGACGGTCCTGACGAAATGCCACAGATCCCTCCTGGACCACGCAGGTGTGAAAAATGTCGACATTTTGATCACTCACTGTGAAATTGTCATGGATCGTAACACCCCATTGACAAGCTACACACTTATTTTTAACCCTGCCAAGGGGACCACTGATTTAATGGTACTCCTTAGGTAGTTCTAAGACTCATTCCACTAGACAAACTACCCTATCCACACATACCCTTACTCATCATTAAGGCTGAAAGAGAAGATCTCTGCCAAAGAGCCCTCTTGCCGGGCCCGTGGGGGCATTGAAGTGCCGGCCGCATGAGGAGCAAAGTCTGATGTTGAAGCATGACACCTACTTGGGTGTGTGAGGTTCTATCTTCCAATAAAGAAGATTTCCCCAATCACTATACCTTCCAACCGCGCCTCACCCTTTTCTCTGTGGGAACAGCTACCCTCCGCTTGTGTATATACTCCAAGATGGAAGCATGGGTGTTGGACCTTTAATTGCTCCCAGTCCCTCCTCTTTTGATTGACAGCACAGTGGAATGTCAGTTGCAGAAGAGAAAAATAAAGTTAGGAATACCTCAAGTATACAGTGAACATTTGCATACAATGTTTCCAGCACATGAGAATTTGTTCCACTTCGTTTGCTATATTGCCAGAGGTACATGGTGGCATCCATAAGGGCAGAGTAGAACTACTTGATGGAGAGTTAGGGGCTCAATGTAGTGACTGGGTACATGTAGGTGCCATGACTGTCTCTGCAGTACCTCCTCTCTTCAACCCTTGCAGTGGTCACTGGCAGAAGGGAAGTATTGGACTTTGGTGCTGCCTAGCATCATGTTCTGGATCTGTTCTCATCACCATATCTCAATCAAAATGACTGAGGGAGAAATAATTGGAGGAGGCTTGCCTTCCGTGTTGTGGGTTTTTGTACACTTGCATGCATGCACAGGCGCTTGCATCCGTGCTTGAGTGTGTAAGTGCTGTGTTCACCCCCCTGCACAGCTTCCTTCTTTTCTGGGCAAAGACAACAGCAACTTAAGATCGAAGAAGTGCAGGAGTTGTATAGCATGAGTAACACAGAGAAGCAAGCAAGCAAAAGGGCACCTCTTCCCACAGATCTGTTTATTAATTTAATAGACAGTTTTAATTGGAGAGCAGTGGACACCACAAATCCCTTGGCTATAATGTCACTGTACCATCTGCATCTCTGGCCCTGAAGACCAGTAGAAAGTTTAACGATGGTTGTCAAATAGGTCTGCCTACCGCCTTCTTAGTGCTGCAACAGCCAAGATAATTTTGAATTTAAGGCAAGACCAGACAGTCAGTCACTTTGAATCTAGCACAAATAAGCAACACTCCCTCTGCAAGCAGCAACATTTGTGGGTGTTTTGGCAAAATGTCACTGGGAAAAAAATGTTATGCCCTTAGACTGAGGAAGCCTGCTGATGCTTACTGAGCCGAACTATGCAATTGCTCTCGTGTATACAACTGTCCTTCGTTGTGTAATTGCAGACAGGACTGGAGTATTATGCTTGACTATGAAAGTGAATGACCTCGCCAGCTAAATGAGTGCTCTCTGATAAAGGAAGGAAAATCTACAACCACTTCTCCTAGCCCTACCTTCCATGGTACTGTTGTTCCTCTCTAATAAAGGCTCCAACAATGCATTTGAAGAAAAGTTAAAACAGTGTTTGTGTTCATTATATTTAGAACTGACTAGAAGACTATTTATTTATAGAGTTTTATATAGCACGAACATGACCCAAGAGGGTATCAGAGCGTTTTATAAATTGTCTGGAACAAAAGAGATAGAGAGACAAATATGTTCAACAACAACATGCTCATGAAAGATACAGGCGGTCACACCTCCTAGATGGTGGAGGCAGACTGAAATATCGCAAAGCCGAAACGTCTATATACAAGAGCATAGATAGGCAATAAAATTATGGGTGTTGAATACAACAATATGTTCAGGAACAATAAAGGATATAGCAACGCCAAGCTGGGAGAGGAAGTCTGTACAGAGCCAGGCTGACAAGACAATAGACAATGGTGAATTTCTAGTTCAGAAAAGTATTCATCAGTAGAGCTTTCACTTCTTTTTGGAAAGACACTGTTGAGGGATTCAATCTGATTTCAGGAGGCAGGGAGTTCCAGATTCTCCGGGCAATACCTGAGAAGGCACGGTTATACATTTTCTTTCTTTGAAATTTTTGTGGCTTAGTCAGCAAGGTACTGGAGCTCCTAGAGGATCTAGGCTAGAACGTTGAATCCAAAGAGAACTCTAAAGAAGCTTCAAATATTTTTTTTATTTCAATGTCGCAAATACAAGGATCTCATTCTGTGCCCACTTGTATCTAGACAGGTCTTACAGCAACAAGCCCACGGATGCACTGAGCTTTTAGAACCCAGGACATTCTTTCAGTGTTTTTGTCAACCGATACAGCAAAGCATGATGGCTAATCACAGATGCTGGAATGTCAATAGCACACCCAGTGGTCACAAAATTAACTGGCCAGAAGCAGGAGAGGGAAGAAACAGTCTGAATAAAATTAAGGGCCTGATTGATTTGAACTTTGTCAAATTTTAAGATGTCCACCAGCCTAGTGGACATCTCTAGCAATGGCAGGAACTGCCATCATAGCTGTTTTTGTCAATGCATTCTAAGTTTAACAGGTGGCTCTGTCAACATGCAAATGTATAACTTTTTTTTTATTTTCTAAAACAGAAACCTGAAGTGGGGCTTTGATTTGGAAAATAAAAAGAGCAATGCCCCCTCATCAGGGGAGCTTTATCCCATGACGAAGTGGGCATGTTGCAGTTTTTACTGCCCTTTACTGGCAGGTTGTACATGGCAGTGACAGTTAGTGAAAACTTCCTTGGTCTCCTATTATGCACCCGGCGCAGCTTAAAACAAATGCGCCGGGCACAAATAGGGAAAGTACCCCCATTACAAAGAATGCACATTCAGGTGCAAAACATAGCAGCTTTGAAGTAGCCACTCCATGTTTCACTGTGCAGGAGGCAACCCGTCTCCATTTTTAAAGGGGATTAGAGATCAATCAATCAATCAGGGGTTTATATAGCACGCTACTCACCCGTGAGGGTCTCAAGGCGCTGGGGGGGGGGCGGCTCCGGAATCAGTCGAAGAGCCAGGTCTTAAGGTCCTTCCTGAACGTGCAGGGTCAGGGAGCGTCTGATGTTCACAGGGAGCTCGTTCCAGGTCTTGGCTGTGATGTAGGAGAAAGCTCTCCCGCCGGTTCTGTGTCTGTGGATGCGGGGGGCCACTGCCAGGGCGAGGTCGGCGGAGCGGAGGTTCCTCTTGGGTACGTGGAAGGATACTCTCTCGTTGAGGTATTTGGGTCTGATGTTGTGTAGGGATTTGTAGGCATGGGTGAGGAGTTTGAAGGTGACCCTCTTCTCGACGGGGAGCCAGTGGAGGCCTCGTAGGTGTTGGGTCATGTGCTCATGGCGCAGTGTTCCGAGGAAGAGTCTGGCTGCGGCGTTCTGGATGGTCTGGAGTCTACGCAGGAGGGTTTTGTTGATTCCGGCGTAGAGGGCGTTGCCGTAGTCTAGTCTGCTGGTGATGAGTGCGTGGGTGATGGTCCTTCTTGCAGGCGGGTGCAGTGAGGGACTGCACCCACCTGCAAGGGGATGTCTGGGGGTCCATAGGACCTCCTTTCCCTCCTCCAGAGGCCTGCTATCAGGTGGGGCGCACTGTCAGCTTTTTTGCCTGTGCGCCCACGTCTATAATACAGCACAGTGCAGAGGCAAAGGGATTCCCTCATTTGAATGGGGCCACACCCCCATGGAAATGAGGGAACACCCCCTTGACAAAGCACTGGTGCTGTTTCACAAAGCACTGGTGCTTTATGTGCACCAGCACTTTTAGTATAACAGAAGGTGCCACACAAGCGTCATTGGCCCCTTCTGCAATTCCAAAGTGCACCAGGGGTGCACAAAGTGGGCACAAACGACCGTTGGGCTCCTGGGGTACTTTGTGTAATATGGTCCCTGGTGTTTGCACACTCTAGATCAGGTGGGCCAACATGTGGCCAAATCTCGAATGGCCCTTACTTAGTCATGTTGTCGGAGGTTTTTTCGGTGGCTGAGACAGAGTAGTCTCTGCCATTGGCATAATGAGGGTCTGTCCAACTGTAAATGAGTGTGGACCTTCAGTTTTGTAGAGACGGTACACCGTCGGTTGCCATTGCGACAGAGTACCCTCTCTGCCAAACTCTAAATCAGGCCCTAAGTT
Organism: Calotriton arnoldi; assembly: GCA_963921515.1. Lineage (NCBI taxonomy): Eukaryota > Metazoa > Chordata > Amphibia > Caudata > Salamandridae > Calotriton > Calotriton arnoldi. Next base: position 377,855 of record CAWUFW010013279.1, read on the forward strand.
ACCAACTGAGCCACAAGTGTTGAAAGGTAAAAATATATTTTTTGCAGGTGACATTTTTTAAGGCCTCACTATTAAGAGAATTTGCCCTTTCACTCCAAAGGTTTCTGTGCAATCCTATGCATTTTACGACTTAATGTATCATAAGTGTATTTAAAGGGCTAAACCTGTTATGCTCACTGGCAAAATGATCTCCACCCAGAAAGGAGAAATATCAAGCAAATTGGATTTCTAAAATCTATTTAAGGAGTTTTTTCAATAAGAATTTCTCCAAATGCACACACACATTTCAGTGCAGCTTTCTCTCCACATTATAGAGCGGCGCAACCCCCACAGAAATTACAACGATTCCCAAGAACTGAATTTCTGCCAGTCTCTAGCTTGTATTTGGACAGCAAGCTGCGGGTCAGGAGGATGCTAGAAATGTGAGCAGTGTTGACCTGTTTAGTTGCCTATGTTGCTGGCAGCAGTGGATGTAAAAGCCAAGATTGGCACCATCTTAAGTAGTTGACAAGTTGCTTAGCAAGTTATGGTCTCCTGAGCATTATGATCATGAATCTTGATATTGTCAACTCAACCTTCTATCCCCCTAAGGTTACATTAAAATGAGTACTACCACCACAAGTTATTTACAGTTCTATGAAATGGCAAAACATGAGGTAGAAAATAATATGCAAAACAAGCTATCATTAGATATTCACTCCTTAACACACATGACACTAAAATCTCTATTTACTGTAATAGAGGAGGAATGGAATGGGCCTGGAAGTTGGAAGCATGAGGCAGTGGGGGGAGATTAGTTTTGAGCTTTTTCAGCCCTGACTTAAAGTACTCTGAACTCTTCTTCTCTCTTCTCTAATACCAGGAGATGATCTTGTTTTCTATCCTTGAAACTCTATGATAAAAAGTATTTATTTGACTATATTTTTCATTTTATTTTATTCTATTTGGATGTTGTTCAGATGCAGTATAATGTATTTGCAAGACCGCAGTGATGGAGAACTGTTTGATCAGAAATGTTTGGTGTCCTGAGATACCAAAAGTCAAAAAGATACCTTCCTCCGAGACACAAAATATGAATAAACTTAAAATATAAAATAACAAACAGGCAAACAGTCACCAGCCAATAGATAAACAGACAGTCACCAGTATGTCAATAAATCAAATTTCTGCCCAGCTAGGTAGAATCAAATGTATAGATCTTTATTAGCCAAATTCATAAATGCCTTTTACTAAAAAATCCTTATTAAAAACATGTTAATTCAGACACACAGTAAAAACAGTACCGTACTTAAGTATCATAAAAGACAAAAAGATAATCAATTTCATATACATCAATACACAATCCAATAGATAAAAATATGATATTAAAATATTCATAAAAGGAAAGGGAATAAACGAAAGATTAGAGAAAGAAAAAAAAGAAGAAAAATACACCAATGATTAACACTAAACATACGTCATTAATTACAACCATAAGAAAACATTCAATTGCTTGTCATGGTACAATAATGCATACAGTATACAAAGTAATCTTCTTAAACAAAGGGCGTCAACGCGTTTCGGTGGGTCTCTAAATTGTATAGCAACCACCTTCCTCAGGACCAAAAGATAACTCCCCGTACCAAAATTTGGAAAGACAATATGTCTGTAATAAAAAGCATGTATAAATCACAAAACAATACAAATATGCGCATACAGATAATTTATACATATTGACAAACTGGTCACATGCATCCATACACTCTCACTCACACTACCTATCACAAGGAACTGGACTACCTAATTACCTTGGTATGTCTTCCAATATTGGACATAAATTAGATCATGGGCGGTAGCCTCAATGACTCCAAATCTTGTTGTCTGAAAATAACATCATAACAACGCTAAATGAGTTCATATATTCTTCATAACTGACTCCCAAATCCTCTGAACTCAAAATACCAAACGAATACCTACCATAGGCACACCAGGCAAAAAACGTTTGTCAATATCACCCGATTGCTAAATAAGTGGTAATTCTCTTCACAATCCTGTTGAGAAATATGTACATACAAAACAAGATCAGAACAAACTCTTTCCTCACAAAGGAACTGCATAAATAAAGAGGACCTAATGCTCAACCTACCTTGAATAGATAAAAAATATATAAATATTTTAGCAGCCAGCTTATTTAAAAGATGAACTAGACTTGACTGGTATAAATTATTAGCAAACCAATCAGCCCTCCAAATTTCGCTTCATGGGTGGTCTGTGCTCAAACAAAAGCGCCAAGATTCATCCGCTCTGGATACTCGGGTATCTGTAACGCAAATGAAGCTTATCAGACCCAAGCCCACATTAATATCAGGACCATGGCTTAAACTAATACCACCACTTATCCCAAATCTATAACCGAAGACGATAAACCCTTCAACATACTGTGACCAAACCACCATACGAGACCAAATAAGATCCCTTATTATCTTATCTACACAACCCCGTGTCAAAAACTAATAGGCGTAAAATACGCCCGGGTCGGCCACTAACCGCCACACGACCTAAAACCCTCTAACACGATCTATAATACTCTTACCTCCTCAGACGAGTATCATTCCAGCAGCGACGGGGTCTCTGCCTCCGCACGTCAGCGTCAAGACAAATGAAGTCTCACCTTTGTTTTTATACTAGTACTACTTCCGTCGGGAATTCAATCCACCTGCTTCCATATCAGCAGTCACATGATACCTCCTACGATAATCGGCGCCATTTAAAAAGATTTATCAACTCATCCGCCATCTTGTAGTGACTAATAATCGTCGAAACTCCTGAACACATTCAGAATAATACGTTATTTAATTAAAGTCAAACAACTAGCGATTGTAACAATCATCAGTGATAATAAAGTATCACCTTAATTTTTACACTTGTACTCCTTCCGTCGGGAATTCATTCCACCTGACTCCATAATACTCTAACCTCCTCAAACATTTATCATTCCAAAACCGACGGGGTCTCTGCCTCCGCACATCAACATAAAAACAAGTCAAGTCTCACCTTTATTTTTACACTTGTACTACTTCCGTCGGGAATTCATTCAAACTCCATAAATACAATCACAAGATACCTCCTATAACAATCGGCGCCATTCAAACAGGTTTACCAACTCGTCCGCCATCTTGTAGCGGCTAATAATAATCGAAAAGCCTGAACACGTTCAGAATCATACACTATTTAATAAAAATCGAGAAACTCGCAATTATAAAACTCATCATAAATAATACCAATGCCTATACATAATGTACAAGCCCCTATCACCACCACAACGCCACTTTTAACGACGCTGTGGTGGCGATAGGGGCTTAGCCTTAACGTGGCTTAACGCTGCCTTGTAAATAAGGCCCCCTTTCATGCTATGCTTACCAGATACCACCATGTAATGTGTCCACAACCAATGCCCGTTTCTTATCTTGAAAGGCTACAAGGACATAAATTTCTAGCACAAACCTTGGGGTATAATTATGAGCCCCTTTGCGTCGCTCCTGCACCACGCAACGTGGTGCAAGATTGACGCAAATGTAAAATGAGATTTATGAAGCCACACAAGGCCACTGTGCATGGCCCTTCGTGGCTTCATAAATTTCGAGTGATGTAATTCAGCGCAAATTGCTCCGTTGCATTACTCTGTGCCAGGGAAGAATTTCCATGGGTGTTAGGTGGGTGTTCCCACGCAACATCCATGGATTTTGTTGCATCCCCAGATTACCAAGAACACATAAACCTGTGAATGCACCGAAAAGTTAAGCAATAGGGAGAAATATCTTTCTTTTGTGCCTCTTCCTGAACAAAAACAATCCTGCCTACATCACATATCTCGTTCTCCTGCTGTTCAGTCCTGCAGGCCCAACGTCTCACACAAAATGATGCAATGCCACATAAGCATGTTTAACATTAGAATACAGTAGCTTACCCATAATTTTCATTTGATCTGTCTGCTGCTCGTGGGATGCCTCTCTTACTTTTAAGTCTTGCCTAACACTTAGATTTTAGCTGTCTGTAAGCGAAAGCCTCTTGATGACCATAACCAAAACTTACAGTGGTCTTAGATCACCATTGGTTGGCTTTCTTGTCACTCTCATTTGCTTGCTTCTTATTTGATGGCTTGCCTTCTTCTTCTTGTGTTTGTCCCTCCCCTAGAGCATGACCTTGTTACCACCCTTTTGACTCGATGACTGCTCACATTCAGGGAAATACTTATTATTCAGCACCCCATCGGAGTGCTTGTGTTTTCTAGTTCTCTCCCTCATGCGCTGCTTCTCAAGCCCTGAAAAACCTGCCCCATCCCTGCAGTCCATGTTGTGCCCTTGTCCCTCCAACCAAGCTTGCAAATTGCTTTCTCCATTCCTCTCTGGCTTTCCTTTTAAGGTCGAGCCTACAGCGCTTGCGCTGTCAGGTGATCTGTTGTATTTACTTTGTGTAGTCTGACTCCTCCCACGCTTTTGGATTGGCATTTTGTGTATGTCTTTTTAAAATCGTGGCGTGCAAGTGGCTAATAGTGGTTATATGTCCCACTCTTTTTCAATTATTCACTCCCATGGAGTATTGTCGCAGGAGCGATAATGGCGGCGCGCACGGTGGCTGCTCAGGCAGGACGCTGGCTTTGATCTGACAGCTCTCTCTATGTGTAAGTATTTGTCTGGCAGCAATAGTTTGCCAGCATGCTTTTAATTTGATTTCTGTACTTTTCTAGTCTTTTGTTTTTGTTTAATTTAGAATACTGCATCTATTTACATTATCCGTCCCACATCGCCCTGTGCCGTCTTCCCCTACCCCTCACACAACACTGGTTGCCTGCCCCCACCCCTCCAAGATCACTGCTTTTTAATGTAAACTTGTACAATTATAAAGTGTGGGCACAGGGGTGATTAAGTGATTTGCCCAGATTCACAAGATATTGAGCGATGCTGAGGCTCGAACAGTGATCCCCAGCAGGGCCGGCGCTAGGCATGGACAGTGTGGGCAGCTGCCCAGGGCCCCCCGCCCAGCCGACCAACATGGGTCCCCGCACTTCTAAAGCTCCTGCCTTGGGCCTCACAACTGTGATGTAGAGCTGCAAGGCCCAAGGCCTCGCAATCATGTGCACCTCTGGAAATATTAAGTGCAGGGACGCACTTCCCTGGGCCTCGCCACACTGCCATGACTGCGAGGCACAGGGAAAGGGACCTCATCCCCTGGGCCTCGCAGCTCTACACCATAAGTGGGATGCTCAGGGAACAAAGCGCCTCTCCAGGCTAATCACGTCCTGCGAATGGGGATCCACTCTCGTGCTGCCCACACAAAGGCACTGCAGGACACCCCATATCCCGCCCATTTAACCCTTCAAATGACAAGCATCTCTCTTTCAGCTCTTGATGAGCTGTGAAAGAGATGCTTGTGGACGGCAGACAGGGAGGCATTGCAGCACACGAGGGGTCCTTCGCAAGGCAACTTCAGTAGAGCCTTCAGCTATCTGGATGCATACATTCTTAAATGAGTGCATGACACCTATTCTCAGGACCTGTACAGAGAGTATGCCCTTTAAGGTTATTTCAAAGTGCTGTCACAATGTTAAATCACTAAAGGAGGCACAGGGAGATTATTATTTGCCCAGGAACAAACAGTTGATTAAATTAGTAGAGCCAGGACTGTGACACACTTCTACTTGTCATAAAGGTTATTCACAGGGCCACTGTAATTATGCAACAGAGGACAGCCAAATTGTGCGGCAGGGTCACTAAATTATGTGGTAAAAAATGTATGCAGTACATTTTATCATAGTATTACTTAATTCGTCTCTCATTTTACGCTTGTTAACACTGTTGGTGCATAGTCTGCCCCTCATTAGTATCAGTTTAACACTCAAACATAGTAATAAGTAAACAATAGGTGACCAGTGAACCTTTGAAATGGGCCTTTCATTGCATGGCAACACGTGTTGCTGGGTTTTTAGTAACTTTTGAACGGTTAGAGGAAGAAATATTTTTGGGGGTTAAAATCTATAGATTATGGAGCAGATGATGGATTATGTGGCAAATTCATAATTATGGGAAAACCACCATGGCCGCACAATTGCATAGTTTCAGTGGCCCTGGCTATACATTTACCACTATATTGCATTTAGGTGAATATATCACGTGACTGGGCACTTCTCTCCCAGGTAATATTTAGGGCCTGATTGCGACTTTGGCTGTCCTCCTGTGGAGCGCCACACCAGTGCTCCACGGGAGGACCACCAAAGCCGTCCCCACATTGCCCGCCGGATTACGACTGTAATCCTTGGTGGGCGGATGTGCTGCATGGGACTGCTGCAGTACGTTCCTGCATGGTAAGCAATTAACCATGTCATGCATTCCTTCCTGTGCAGGAACTGGGGCTGCAAAAATACAGGGGGGCAGAACATGTGCCCCTCCCGCACGCACCCCCACACACAGAGGCACAGGGCCGCCTTTGTTGCCTCACCACCACTCTTTTCATGGCAGTCTCACCGCAATGAAAAGGATGGCGGTGAGGCAACTCATAATATGCTCACCGGTCCTCCTGTGGATCGCCACACCAGTGCTCCATGGGAGGACCACCAAAGCCGTCTCCACACCACCCCCCGGATTACAACTGTTATCCTTTGCGGACGGCTGTGCTGTGGCGGTGCCTCTCTAAGGCTCATAGGAGAGCCTTAGAAAGGCACTGCCATGAGACTGCCGCAGTACGTTCCTGCACAGGGAGGAATGCACCATCTCATGCATTCATTCCCGTGCAGGAACTGGAGGTGCAAAAATACAAGGGGGCACAACATGTGCCCCCCCTGCACCCACCCCATGCACAGAGGCACAAGGGGGCCCTGTTACGGCCCCCTTAGTTGCCTCACCGGCACCTTTTTTATGGCAGTCTCACCGCCATGAAAAGGATGGCAGTGAGGCGAATCGTAATATGCTCGGCGATGCTGCAGCGGCACCGCCAGCATATTGCAGCCTGGTTGCAGCTGTACTGTGGCGGTCCCACCGCCAAAGTCATAATACGGCAGGTAGACTGCCACGGTGACTACGGCGGCCCACTGGACTGCCGTAGTCATAATCAGGCCCTTAGTCCATGTTGTATTCATACGCTTTCTAGCAGTTTTTAAATGGAGTCAAAATACTCCCAATGTTGCCAAAAAAAGGAGCACAGCAATAAGTTCAGAAAATGTGTCCAGGTGGGAGGCCGGGGTTAAAAAATGTGGCTCCTCGTTTCTCATTTACAGCTAGTCCACTGGACCACATCTAGAGTGTCAGTGATTCCTATTGCAAGGCCTAGGGGGTGCCCTTCTCAGGGAAATGTCATTCTAGTTATAGTGTTTATTTCCATCATATTTAGGTGAAATGGTAAAGATGAGATTAGATGTCAAATAACACAGTTCCCTGGATAAAACATATCCACTGGACAAATTCCTGTGGTGGTTGTTACTACTAGACACTGCTAGAAAGTGATATTTGCCTGCTAGAAACTGATATTTGCTTCTGGTGTTTAAAAGCTTAAGTACTTCATTCAATTTGAATACCAGAGTTCATTTTCTGAACTTGTCACTCAAAGTTTGCAGTAGTGTGTGTCAGAGGCAGCGATTTAAAATGAAGTTCCAAAAATCTTCTATGTGACTTGCAGTTCCTCTGCTACGCAAGAAACTTCGGATGTCTCAGCAAACACAATGCGGCTCATTAGGATGGCGGACGGACTGGAGTCCGTCCGCCATCCTGGTGTAAACCGGGACCGTCCGCTGTACATGTGGTGGTCGGATCCTGCATCTTAACATTGCGGCGGTTGCTGCTGACAGCAGCACCCGCAACGATGCGAAAATGCCATGGTGTGCATTTCACAGCACTAAGTGGCAGGCACCACACAATGCCTGCCACGTAGTGCTGTGAAATGTAGGGGGGTACCATGGGTACCGCCCAAGTGCACCCTGGCCTCCCCAACACAAAGGGGGCCCGCAATGGGCCCCCAAACCCAATCCCCGCCAGCCTTTCCATGGCGGTTCCACCACCATGGAAAGGCTGTCTCCAGCCTTCATCATAATTTGGCGGACAGTGCCTGCTAGGCACCGCCGCCATTTTACCGGTGAAGACCGCTCCGCCAGGCAATCCGGAGGATTGCCTGTGGCGGTTCCGTGGAGGACGGTCTTTGCAACCGCCACGGTCGCGGTGAGATTCCCCCCGCCATTCTAATTTGGCGAGGGAAAACTCGTGGTCGGCGTACGGAAGGACCACCACCGCATGGCTGGCGGTGGAGGTCCTTCCACCATCGTAATAGACCCCACTGTGTCTCAAAAGGCACAAAGGGCCCTGTGAAACGAAAATTGGAAATTGGCCACCCTCCTGTGGCCTCACAGTGCTAGACCATGCCTGTGAGCACCAGGGGACGGGCCCCCTTCTCCTGGGACTCACAGTGATGGGTCATATCTACGTGGCCCAGGAATGGAGACTATTCTCCTCTGAGACTTGCAGCACTAGACCATTGATGTGAGGCCCAAGTCTGTGGTGCCTCCTCTCAATGGCCTTGCCACACCAGCCAGTAGATTTGAGGACCAGGGGATGGGACCCACCCTGGAGATGGGACCACCCTCCCCTTGGCCTAGCAGTGCTAGACCATTGCTGGGGACATAGTGGAGTGGGACCACACCCCCTTGGCCTCACAGCACTAGATCATAGATGTGAGGCCCAGGGAAAAGCTCCTACCCACTCCCTTGGCCCTCACAGCTCTGGATCATGGTGGAATGTCCAGCGGAGAAAACCCCCATTAACTGGGCTTGCAGCATCAGACCATTGTTGCGAGACACACGGAAAAGGGCTCCATTACCCTGGGCTCTGCTCTGCTGGGCCTCGCTGCTCTAGACCATGGTTGAGAGGCCCAGGGCGGGCGGGGTTGGGAGGGGTGCACTCTAAGGTGCAAAGCCATGGTCCAGTGTTGCAAGGCCCAAGGGAGTTAGACTCCTTCACCTACACATAGTACCGAGCCAGGGGTATTAGGTGCCCAAGATACCCAAATTATGGCAGTATTTTACTGTGCAGTCAGTGGACAAGGTTGAGGGGACGCTTTTCCTTTGCACCAGGGCCATGGCCCATTGCTAATCAACTTGCCTCTCTTACATAGGCCTCACAGCCATGTTTCTGCACTCTGAGGCTGATGGCAGACTCTCTCCTGGGCCCCTCAGCCATGGTTGGATGCCCAGGGCAGGGAGTGCCCACCCATGAGCTTTGAAGCACTATTCCATGGCTATGAGACCATGGAGGGGTCGCTCTCTCATGGGTGTAGCTATCAGGGCAGCAGGTGCTGTGGCACCAGGGTTCATGGGTGGCAAGGAGCCAGTGCACCAAACTTATTGCTGAGTTTTACTGTCCAGCATCATTTCCTTGCATCAGAGCCCATACTTTGTCACTGGTCCCTTCTCCCATGCACCTCAGAGCCATGACCTAGAGCTGTGAGGACCCGGAAAAGCCTATCCTCTCCTAGGCTTTAAAGCCTTGGTCTAGTGATCCGAGACCCAAGAAAGGGATCCTTCTGTCCTAGGCCTCCCAGCACTGGACCATGGCTCTGAGGGTCGTAGCTATAGATAGCATAGCAAGTGCAGTGTCACTGTTGCCTAGTGGGGTTTTGGAGCCAATGTACTTACATTATGGCAGTATTTCACTGTCCATTCAGTGGACGGAGGAACAATTTACCTTGTTTGCCCCAGGGCTCAATGCACCACTGATACAGCACAGTTTCCCCTCCTCTCTCAACCATGTTCCTCCGCTGCCAGGCCTCGCATCACAGGACCATGTTTGTGAGACCCCTTGTAGAGGCGTAGCTAATTAAAGTGCAGCAGGTGCGTTGAAAGTGGAACTCTAGGGTGTTAGGTCCCCCATGGAATGCAACCCCTCCCAGGGTCTTAGGCATCATTAGTGCAGAAGGTACAATGTCACTGGAGCCCGGGGTGTTTTGCACCATATTTACCAAAATTATGGATGTATTGTATATATCCATCTTGGTGATCGGGCGTGGCGGTGGCGACAGTGTTCCATTTACATTGCATTAACCATGACCCATGGCACCATTGCTACACCACTAGCCCACTCACCTACACCTCACAGCCATGGTCCAGCGCTGTGAGTCAGGAGAGGCCTTCACTCCCCTGGACATCACAGCCATGGTCCATTATAGGGAGGCCCACCAAAAGAGGAAGGCAGTGTGCTGGATTGCTCTACTTTTCTTTTAGGTGTTTGCACAGCATACTGTAGTGAGCTTCAACAGGATGTCAAACGTCTAAAATTTTTTGCTTGCCAAGGAACTGATTCAGACAAGTAGTCTAATCAATATGGTGTATAAAACAAATAGTGTAGCTGGAAAGCCTGGAGCAGCATAGCCCAGTGGCATTGTCTTAACAATGGCTTTCCTGTACAGCGGTGCAAGAGGGCAGCATTTAATAACATGGTAACTGGGATGGACGACTTGTACCAAAGGAAGTGCCGTACACAGGCCACTTTATTAAACATTTTCACCTTTAGAGTTGCTAAAATTGAGGAATGTAAACAGTGGAATGAATCACCCCAGAACGAGCAACACTCACCATAAAATCTTTAAGATAATGGCCAGTCAGCCCATGAGAGAATGGCAGATAAGGAGTCAAAGGTACAGGAAGAACATGATCTGCCCAAGATCAAACAATTTGGTCAAGTAGGAGAACCAAGATAGCTTGTTTGAAGACACATAACTTTCCTAGTATTCTTTATATGTTAAAGAGAATAGGAATCTGATTTAGGACAGGGTGTAATGGAATGAAAAGCTCAAAATGAACTCAGTGATTTTTGGTAACCTCCATATATACATCTTCTGAAACCACAAGCACGCTCAGTGCCCTGCAAAGAAATGATGGAAAGCTGACTTCTGTCCCAGGTGGATGCCAAGGGATAGGGTGGGGTGGAGCAAGTTCTTCACTTTTAGAAGTTAGGGATTGATTCTTTTCATCAAGGGATCCCAGCCATTACTCGATGCTGCAAGTGCTAGGGGAGGAAGGGCCCTCCCCTGTGGTTTGCTGTGCTGGACCATAGTGGGAATGGCTCAGAAATAGGCTGTCCCTTCTGTGGGCCTCAGAGACATGGTCAAGCGCTGCATGACTTCAGGGGCCCATTCCCTGTCCTATATAAATACTGCATGCACATATACGTATCTAATGCACTAATCTGGAAACAAATTGTTAACATCTGATTGAACTTATAAGTTTTGGAGAGACCTAGGCTAAACCTTTCCATCCAGTGTGACTAACATAATGTATGTCCAGTTAATTGAAATGTAAAATATGTGCTTATTCTAATAGTGTTCATATTTATGTTATTGTTTTACTGATATCCTCACCAAGAAAGTTGCTTCTTGCAAAGTCTCTTAAAAATAGACAATTGATGGCACTTCCTGTGATGTCATGTTCTGTGATTACATAAAGCAATTGTGCGCATATATGCGTATTTCTTAATCCTCACACCGAGTGCCCTTGTATAAATGATCAGATTATAATCATTTTCCAAGGACTTCTTAGATTGGAAAGAAATTACCTAGTCATTTTTCAAGTAATTACCATCACTGATTGCGATACAAAATTCTATTTTGGACTGAACACGAAAGCAAACACTCTGTTGTTCCCCTTTGAGTAGAGATACGCAGTCCTATCTATGCCCGTTTCCTTGTTTACGTAGTTTGAATGGAACTCATTCACTGTGATTCACTCAACAGGCTTTCCGAGTTTGACTGTTGTACAGAACATGGTAATGGCTAGAGACTTGCACACAACGTGCTGAAGAGCAAATGGGGGAGTTTTGAAGAGTGAACCAGCACAAGCGCGAGAATTCTTGACAGTGCGTTCATTGTGAATAACTTTTTTGTAATTAAACAATTGGTTAACATTACTTAATTCACCTGTCATAGTCCCATTGATGATTATTACCGGTTATTCCGTTTCCACACAGTGGTGCTGGGTTTCTGGTTATTGACATCACTGTACTAAAGTTTTACGTGCTGTGAAAAAATGAAGGTCTGAAGAGTGCTATTAATGAGCCAAACCCAGCTAGGAGGGAAGTGGAGGTACAGTGGTACATATTAGAGCACATTCTGCAAATGTATTATGTAAAGTATAGTCATTTACAGAGAGCACGCCCTTCACAATTACCTTTGTCTAAGTAAAACACTAGAAATAACTTTACTGCAAACTTGGTTTTGATTGGGAAAGAGTAGGTCTTCGTTGCCTTTCATAAGTGCAATTGTCTGTTTTAAAGACACCATTAGGAAACCTTCTAAAACAAATATGACACTGCTATGAGCCTCTCACCTCCAGAAGAACAAGATGTCCCAGACGCCACTAGTGATGGATTTGGCCCCTAGGTGGTGTGGAATGAATAGGAATTAGTGTGAGGTGTCACAGCCTCAACTAGCCATGGAGTTGACCCCTAGGTGGTATGTAATGACTTTAGGAATTAGCACCAGGTGTCTCAGCCTCTTTTAGCGATGAATTTGACTCCTAGGTGGTGTGAAATTACTTTAGGAGTTAGCGCAAGGTGTCCCAGCCTCCACTAGCGATGGATTTGGCTCCTAGGTGGTATGGAATGACTAGGAATTTGCGCAATGTGTCCCAGCCTCCACTAGCCATGGAGTTAACTCCTAGGTGGTGTGGAATGACTTTAGGATTTAGCGCACAGAAACACCTCGCCAGTTTGGCACATCTAAAAATGGGGTTGCTTGGCTTATTAAAGTGGTTGGTGATTACTAGGGATGGTAAAGGAATTTCCTCTCTGCTGTATGGAAAGCCATCCATCCCTCATCTTTTACAAAGTATGTGCATCAAAGAGGAGCGAGGTCTTTTGCTGCTGCAGTTGTGGGAACAGTATTTGCATAATTCCGTTGGTTAAGGGGAAACACCAGTGGAACATCTGTTGCAAGGAGAAGTAAAGATAATCAAAATTCATTTTATTATGAAAGAAAAACATAAACTAGCCCAATGTGCCAGGCACGTACTGCCATCAGATAGTAGAACTAATGTCCAATGAACGTTGTACTTCGTTGGAATACTATGTTTTAGTACTGTACTAAATAACCGTCTTCTTAGAATACCCGGCATGACCACGCTAACACAGTATTTTTAGGTCGAGCCTGGGCAACGCATGCGCTGCTCTGCGTAGCATGCTGTATTCGAGTATAGACTTGAAGCCCCGCCCACTCTCCACCCATATTTGTCATTGGCTTGTGTCAATGTCCTTCGTAAATGCTGGCTTCTGATTCGTTAATTGGCTTGTTAGTCCTTCCTTAGTACCGCCTTGTCTTCATTTGTAACCTCCCATGAGGACTGACCCTTTTACTTCTGTTGTTACACGGTATGTCTTATTTAGTCTGTAAGCACTATTTTCTTTAATGAGTTTCTCCTACTGCAGGCACGACATGCTTTCCTGCAACATTCAGCGTGCCATGCACGCTTTTACTTTCCAAGCAGCCCGGGACAATGGCGGCCGCTTTATTTCAAATAAAATAGGTCTCGCATTTACAAGATTTGAGCTATTGGCATTGAAAATGACAATGCCTTTTATTTATGTGTTATTTATCAAAATAGATAAATAAAAGGCATTGTCATTTACAATGTCAATAGCTTAAACTCTCACAAATGTGAGACCTATTGCATTGCAAATGCTTGTCTTTTTTTGGCTTCCTACGGGCCAAGCCTCAATCTACTCTGTTTCTCCCTCGCCCAATCCCGGTTGTTCTCCTTTCCTTGCACCCACTCCTCCTTTGTTTACCAAACCAATTATGGGCCTTTCAAATTTGTATTTATTCATTTAATACATTTTTCAGGAGGGAGCCCAGCACCTCCCATTTGCTGCTGGGCTACTCTGCAGTGCAGACAGTGCTTTTGGCGCCAAATGTTTGATTTTTTTTATTAACCGATCCAAGTTGCATTTTGGAACGGTAATTAATAATAGAAAAAACAAAGGAAATGCTGCCCATTTACTTCAATTGGCAAGCCCATGCAGATTAAAGCCATGCACATGTAAACGTCATGCGAGTGAATATTTCTTCACACACGCATATGTCATCACACAGGCGCAACCATATGTTATCAAATGTGCATTCAGCCGAATGACGTGACTGCAGTAGCGGCCCGTGGTGGGAGTGCTGCCGGGCGCTGACGTGTGGCGGGGGAGGGGCAGGGTGGGGGGTAGTAAACTACGGATTATGGCCGATTAGAGGTAAGTAAACATATAAATAAATAAAACGAATTTCGTTGCGCGCGCTGCATCGCATTTGGCGATGCAGCACGGCAACGAAATTCGTTTTATTTATTTATATGTTTACTTACCTCTAATCGACCATAATCCGTAGTTTACTACTCCCCACCCTGCCCCTCCCCCGCCCCCGCCCCACATCAGCGCCCGGTAGCACTCCCACCACCGGCTGCTACTGGTCATCAAGATGCTCTGCCAGTCGTTGTTCCCTTTGCTAGTGTTTGTCTCCGTCTGCTTCCCTATGCATCTAATAAATTCTCCAATTCTTTCTCTTTGGGTGGTTGTTTAATTCCCATTGAGACTCTACAAACCACATATTGATATTATTTCACTTATTTTCTATTGCTTACTCTTTTCGTACAATCTCCTTTTCGAATTTTTCATAAAAACGTCCAAGCATTTAGACAAATTCTTTTAACTAAATTAGAAACTGTTTGTTCCTCATTCAGAGTTTGTTGCAGTGCAGTAAACAGCACAAATAGTTTTCGCACCAATTTTTAGGGTTACATGTATTTAAAGGTGAGCGCTAAAATGGCTTTCTCTGCTTTGGCACTTGTCGTTTGCATCAGCTGAAAATCCGTGCCTATTTTAAGTGCAAAGGTAAATTATAAAGGTAAAATAGCCGCAAAATGACGCAAGCTCTATTTATGCCAGTGTGCCACATTTTTACCACAAATATGTGGAGTGACCTCAAAATTCAGCAGTCACTTGATGCAAATGCTATTTGCACTTTGGAGTTTTTTGCCTAATTTACCACCTGCAACAAATTGGAACACATGTTAATAAAGCAGCCCAAAGGACATAGGGCCATATTATCAAGAACGGGCGATAACATTATCGCCGCTTTAGCGGCAGGAAACTGCAGCTAAAGCGGCGATAAGGGGCTTGATAATATGCCCTATAGGATTCCAATAGAAGCCCAGGTTCTGGTGTGAAGGACATCAAACCTGGGCTTCTATTGGAATTCTATAAGGCATATTATCAAGCCCCTTATCGCCAGCTTGGCCATCTTATTGGTATTTATCCATATTTATTTTGTGTTTCAAGAATAAATGTAGCTGTAAAATGGTATATTTCCGTGTTTATTTAACTCTTGGACAAGCACTCAAACATGGATGCCTGTCACGTTTTAGCACACTGAGCACAAGAAGCACCATTTTCAGTATTTTTCAGCTTTTAAAAATAAATACAGACAGGAAACACATTGTTTTCTGTCTGTAGTTATCTGTAAAAATCAGTAAAAACGGAAAACCGGAAGCCTTAAATATAATTCAGCAACTGAAGATCGAGTAATATTGCATATTAATAATAAATGAAGAAGTAATTAACAGATCAAAAAACGGTATAATAATAAGAAATAATCTAGAATAAAAGGTAGAGAATTAACATTTTACGGAGGTTTAAAATTTTCAAAACGTTTAGAAGATACAAATTCTTTTTTTTTGCAACTTTGTTTACATAGTTAGTTAATGGTAACCAATACAAGTCTCTATTGGCAAGTGGATTGAAAGAGGAGGCAAAAGCAATGTCCAATCTATTATAATGACAAACATTATTCCACCAAGACTTAACTAAGAGTTTAGTTGAACATTTCCAGTGTGATGTAATTTGTTGAAAGGCTAAAGCCAACATAAGATCAAATAGCCCTTTTTCATGTAGGGATAAATCCAAAGATTCTATTAAACTACCTGCAAAAAGCATATCATTAGCCAGGGATATATATAAATTAAAGATTGTGGATATGAGAGACCATATATCCACCCAGAAGGAGGCTACATTGGGACAGCAAAATAAAAGATGTAACAAATCAGCTGAAGGGGATTTACAGGACCAGCAAGAATCATTGTTAGTGTGTGAAAATTTAGCTATTGATAGGGGAGTGAAGTATAGTCTATGATATAGATAAAACATAGATTGAGTACCAGAAGCAGATCTAGAAAATTTTAATGATCTTTCCCGGATCTTATTCCAGAAGTCAATGCTCCACACACAACCCAAATCTGCTTCCCAAGCAAGCTCCAACTTTGTTTTAGAGCGAACAGGATCTGGAATGGAAAGGTGTTTATAGATCAAGGAAGCCTTTGGAAACAGTAGCAACATTTTTAATAATGGATCAGCTAAAGGTGGGGGATCATCAGAGGGGAAGGAGTAGAAGACATCTAGAATTATCTCCATAAGAGTTGATAACGTCTGCCAAAAAGAATGTTGACAAGTGAAAGTAGCTTGAAAATGAGGGAAAGTACAAGGGATCGTACCGTCAAACATATCTCGGACCCAAACAATACCCCATAGTCTCCAAGATTTCCAATATAGGGGCCTATTATTAATAGTAATAAGACGGTTATACCAAAGGGGAGATTGCAAGAAAGATTCTCCAGTAGAAATCCTTGGTTGACAATGAGGTCTCAATAAAGAACATGTGTGACGAAATAGTGGAAGGGACGTAATGTTTGCCTTTGCAGTAAAGATAAGAATTTCCTTAATAGAGAAAGGAGCAAGCAAAGATCGTTATACTTTAACCCATAAAGGTTTGTAAGGTGTGATGTCTGTAAGAAGCCATTTAGATGCTTGCTTCAAGCAAAAAGCCGTATGATAGAGTCGAAAGTCAGGAAACTTTACTCCCCCATTAGTTTTTGTTTTTTTGAGAAGTTTCAAGGAAACTCTAGGGGGTATATTCACAAGAACAAGCGATAACTACCGCAAGAGTAGCGTAATGCAACTTTCAATATCACAGCCTATCGCAGGAAAATAACCCCGTGTCAACGTGGAATTCACAACAAGGCGGTAGCAAGCGATACTCTGCCGAAACCGCGGGCAATGTCCGCGATACAACCACCACGATGGAGATAAAAACACAAACCACAACACCAAAAAACACGCGATGGGCCAAAGAGCGATGAGGAAATCAGCGACAAGCAGCGCCAGGCCTGCAACACACACCAGGCAGGCATCAAAAATCACCATAAAAGTAGAAAAAACACCCACACACAAACTGACCAACACCCAAGCACCATGGAGGCAGCCGGAGCAGGCCCAGAGGACGAGCGCAACCCCACAAGCACCCCGGACGACCAGCCTGGGACCTCGGGGACAGGGAAGGGCAAGGACAAAAAGACGAGGAAGACCAAGTTCAGTCCGCAGGCGAACAGGATCATAGTCACGGAGGTGATGGAACACCATCAACAACTCTTCGTCACCTCCAACGTGTCATTGGGCACCAAAACTGGAATATGGTGGGACATCGTCGACAAGGTGAATGCTGTCGGAGAGCACAAGCGGACAATGGACGAGGTCAAGAGGCGATGGAATTACATCAAGCGGAAGACCAAGGAGAAACTCACCGCCAACCAGAAGGCAGCAACGCAGACCGGAGGTGGGGGCCCAGCGCCACAGCTGGAGCTGGATGACATGGAGGAGCTGGTGTCGACAGTCATCAGTGTGGAGACTGTGGCTGGAGTCGGGGGTCCGGACACTGCTTGACAGGACACAACACAACCGCAACAGGGTGAGTGACCACCAGGTACTGGGGGGACGGGTGGAGATGTCCACAATGGCACACATGCACAAGCAAGCAGGGCACAGTGCACACCCACAATGACCCTGGGTCCTCGCCCAGACCCACAGACTGTCACAATGTACAATGCCATGCTGTCTGAATGTCAACCTGTACCATGCGGCTACATACATGTGGACACATTGTAATACACCATCTCCCCTTCACATCACAGGGGCATCATCAACACCTCCTGCAGAGCAGTCCCAGCCACTCTTGATGACGAGGAGGACAACACCAGCATCGACACCTAAACCATCCAAGACATCATTGACCTCATCCGCCACTCACCTCCAGGATCAGGGCAGCCCAGCCACATCGATGAGACCCCACCACCCAAACCACCCAGCAGGAGGCACCCACAGCCCCGGCACTCTCCCAAGACCCCCAGAACAACACATGGCCTTCCAACGCCGTGTGCTGGAGGGCCAGAGGGAGACGGCTGAGCAGGTGCGGGTGGGGTTCAACCTCATGGCTACCAAACTGGACGCCATCCATGGGTGTCTACGTCCACCCCATGGTCTCCAACCAGCCTGACTGACATAGCTGGAGTCATGACGCGGAGAGAAGAACACCTGTCCGCTCAGAGTGGCTCCAGCGATGCCAGCCGTGAGCTGGCACACATGCGGAAGCTCATGGAGGACATGGTGCGGATGGAGGCGGAAAGGATGGCAGCCACCGCTGCACACCATCGAAATGTAGCAGGGATCTACCATGCCCTGCAGTACTTCATCATGGCATTGCTGCCTCAAGGCGTGTCGCTGATGAATGCGGCTGCCCCCACACCATCCACATCTCCACCCCCTGGTGTGTTAGTGCCTCCCAGTGTGGCAGGCGTATCCACTCAGGCCCCTGATGTGTCAGTGGCACACAGTGCCGCAGCCGGTACTGTAACACCCACAGGTGGGGCAGAGCACACATCCGAGGATGAGGACGTGGATGGGTTGGCTCTCAGAAGGAGGCACTAGCATACATTTCCACCACCTGGCCTGTTTCTGCTTGGTCCCGCACATGGCCTCATGACCTTCCACTGAGCCCCGATACACTCCGATGCACTCACCTTGGACAGCGACATGGACTGCCACATCCTGTTTGATGATCAATGACACTGCGACCAGACTGCGGACTGTACCCTTCCTCTTCCGCAGTACATGTCATCCCCGGATGGACTCTGGCTGGCCCTCCACGTGCCCATATTGTGTAGTTTGCTCGGCATTGCCCTGTACCGCTCCAGCTTGATAACTGCACTGGATGTGCAATAAACATCCAGTGATGCACTGCTGTGTCATGTCTTTCATCATTCATGTGTGAATGTGTGGATGAATGTAGGGACAGTGACTTCCCTTGCGTCAATGATGTTCATCCTGTGGGATGCCAGTCAGAGGGTGCTACATTGCATTTTGTGTACCGGGTCCCGTGAACACTACAACAGGGACACACGCATCAGTCACTTCCTTGTCCGGACATGGACAGAACCACGCCCAGAGCCCATGAGTCATTGTTGCAAGCCCTGCGCTGGTCCAGCGTACGGCAGGCCAGACCACTCCGCTAACGCTCCGAGGGGGGGCCCTCATTGCTATCCGTCGCAGGCGTACTCACTGGTGGTGTGCAGGTCACTGGTCTAGTTGTCAGCATGTCACAGCCACTCACTGAGGGCAGGTTTGCATGCACACCACACCCATCCGGCACAGGCGTCACAGGCCATGTGACTCCGCCAACATAAGGGGCCGACGACGTCAGATTCCCCTCTGCCAGTGGTGACTGGATGACGGATGCTCCACGGTTCTCAATCATTAAGGGCCCATGAGTTTTTGTGCACAGGGTTAGTGGCACACGAGGCCTTGTGGACGGCACAGGCCTACCATCACATGGTGCAGACTGGGGTTGCACAGGGTTAGTGGCACACAGGGCCTTGCGGACGGCACAGGCACCCCGCCACGGGACGGTGACTTTGGGTGCACTGAGTCAGTGGCACCTTAAGCTGCTGAGCGGGTGTGCAGCCTGCGATGGTGCCGGGTGCACTGGTATGTCCTATGCCATGGAGTAATCAATACCCAGCACCAAACATGAGACCTGGTGGCCTGCGGAGCGGGGCTGCATGATGTGGAGGGTGCCATGTCCGCAGGCCCCGGGGTTGTGGCTTGCAGCGGCACGTGGTGGGACCTCCTGTCTACGCGCCGGTGGCGGAAGGTGAGCATTGAGGCCTGGGTGTGCATGGGCGGGCATGCTCCGATGGGCGGCGGGAGGGTTTGGGGTGCCTCTGACTGGGTGTGCATGGGCGGGCAGGCGAGTCTTGTGCAAGTGTGTGTACTGTGCCAGTCATGTATCTGGACTCTGTTTCAGCTGACGGCTCTGACTCAGATGTGTGACCTGGTGTCCTGCTATACATACCGGCACGTGGTTGGAGACACACCGGTGGCAGCAGGTGAGCAGTGTGGCCTGGGTGCGCAGGGGCGGCACTCTCTCTCTCTCTCCCTCTCTTCCTCACTCTCTCTCTCCCTCTCTTCCTCTCTCTCTCCTCTTCTCTCTCTCTCTCTCTCTCCCTCTCTTCCTCTCTCTCTCCTTCCCTCTCTTCCTCTCTCTCTCCTTCGCTCTCTCTCTGTCCTCTGATGTGCGCAGGACACACCTTCTCATCATGTTTTTTGTCTTACAGGCTGTGACCTACGTATTGTCGTGAGGGGAGCGGCCATGTGTCTTCATTTCATTTCGGTGTTCATTTTAATAAAGTTTCATTTGTTGCTTCGAAAGTGAATGTGTGCTGCTCATTTCTGTGACGACACATGCATGTCACCAGTTGTGATTGTGCGACATCAAGCGGAATATTTTGTACATGTTTAGGTGTGGCTGATGTGGCATGTCTTTGGTCGGGGTGGTGCCAGTGAGTGGTGGTCCTGGGGTTGGTGGCGGTGGGTGTTGTGGCCCTCTTGGGTGTCCGGGCCGCATGATGGGTGGCTCCATGGCATCTGTTGCCCTTCCGATGTAGCCCTGGGCTAGGCTCCCTTTTGGTTTGCAGGCTGCCGTCCGACTTTACACCAGGTCAGAGCAGGTGTAGATTTCCTGGTGCTAACGCACCTTATCGCCTGTTTTGTGTTTTTATCGCCGATGTGGCTGGTCGTTGAGAATGTTGAGGTGTGATGTTGTCACGCCTTTTGGCACGGGAACGCCCACTCTGCATCTTATTAGCGATTGTTGCGCGGGTCCTCTGTGGCGATGTTTTTTGCGGCTGCTATCGCGGGTAAACTGGTGCTGTGGGCTGTTTACACCAGCTTGTGAATGGGGAGGTATATTTATCACGACTTTGGCTGCGATAAAGTGCCGTTAATTCGGCAATAGCTCCTTGTGAATATGCCCCTAGGTTTCTTATCGTGCCATAAGAATTTAGAGAGAAGGCAGTCAAATTTTTTGAAATATATGGAAGGAATACGGATAGGTATCATTGAAAGAATGTATAATAAGATAGGAGTAATCATTATCTTAATAGAATCAAGACGGCCCCACCATGAGAGGAAAAGAGGGTTCCAGGAGGAAAGAAGTTTGGAAATACGGTCAAGGGCCTCTTTCATATTGAGTTTATCCGAGTTTAAAATGGAATTATTAAACCAGATTCCTAAGTATTTAATTTTAGAGTTATTCCATCTGCAACCTGTCAAATCAAAATGGTGTTTGAGACAGAATTTGGTGATGGGCAAGATTTCTGTCTTATCAGGATTAATTTTGTACCCAGAAATCAGAGAAAAATAAGAAAATTCTTGCAATAGAGAAGGAATAGACGTTTCGGGATTGGAAATAAAGAGAAAAATATCATTTGCATAGGCTGACAATTTCAAATGGGAATCTCCGTAAGTAAATCCAGAGATAGCAGAATTTTGACGAATACAAGACAAAAAGGGTTCAATACAAAGAACAAATAAAAGACGGGATAGGGGACATCCCTGACGAACCCCCTGTTGTAATGGAAAAAATTGAGAGATAAGACCATTAATTAAAACAGAGGCAGTAGGGGACAAATAAAGTAAAGAGATAAGGGAGATACATTTGGGGTCAAAACCATGCCAGTTTGGGGTTTTGACAAAAAATGTGCAGTCGACTCTATCAAAAGCCTTCTCCGCATCAATAGATACTGCAGCTAGAGAGTAAGAAAGAGTGGAGGCTTTATTCAGGACATTGAAAAACATTCGAGAGTTATCAGAAGTTAATCTGCCTTTAACGAAGCTGCATTGTTCTGGATCAATTAGAGCAGGCAAAAGAGGTTCGAGACGTAGGGCAAGTAATTTAGCAAAGATTTTATAATCAACGTTTACGAGGGAAACAGGACGATAATTCTTACAAGACTTTGGATCTCGACCTTCCTTATGAATTAAGCAAATTGTAGCTTCTAAAAAAGTACCATCTACCTTACTAGTGTTACAAAAGTGTTGGAAGAGATGTAGAAGTTTAGGGAGTAACAAGTTTGAGAAGTGTAGATAAAATTCTACCGTAAATCCATCTGGACCCAGAGTTTTCTCTTTTTTAAGTGAGTTTAGAGATTCAGATAGTTCTATACTTGAAAGATCCGACTCAAGAGCGTCAAAATCAAGATTTCCACGGACAGAAGGGGTAACTTGGGCAAGATAAGTATCATTCAAAGAAGCAGATGCAGGAGATTCCGTTGTATATAAGGATTTATAAAATTTCTCAAATTCATCTAAAATAGCCTGTTCTTTAAAACAATGTTTCCCTCTGGACTTTCAATGGAGTCTATTAAGACACGTTCTTTACGAGGTTTAAGGTAATTAGCCAAAAGCTTGCCTACTTTATTTCGTCCGCCATAAAAACCGGCTCTACTACGTAGAAGAATAGATGAAGCATTATCAGTGGTTAGTTTGTTGAAATCTAGCTCTGCACGAACAAGCTCTTGTAAATTAGAGCCACAGGAGGAAGAATAAAATTGATGTTCTAGATGCTTAATATTAGCTAATAAGCTATTATGTTGAGCACGGGATTTCTTCTTTTTCTTGGAGACAAAATTTATAATGAAACCGCGAGCAGCAGCCTTAAATGTGTCCCATATCAATGAAGAGGAAGAATTTGGATCACCATTTAAGAGAAAAAATTCTTCAGCAAAAGAGATCAAGGAAGAGGAAAAACTTGGATCTTGCAAAAGAAAATTATTGAACCTCCATCTAGAAGATCTGGGTTGTGACCGGAGCAAATTAAAATCTGCAATCACTGGAGCATGTTCAGAAATTACAATAGGTTCAATCGAAGAAGAGATGAGATTTTGAGATAGATGTTTGGAGAGGAAGGTGTAATCTAACTGTGTAAGTGAGCCATGAGGAGGGGGGAGAAAAGAAAATTCTGTTACATCCGGGTTAGATAAACGTCAAGCATCAACAAGGTGTGTTTGAGAGATTGTGTTATGAAATTGCTTATTAGCTTTATGTGGGATAAATCGAATTTGGGATTTGCGGTCTATAAATGGATCCATAATCTGGTTGCAATCACCTCCTAAAATAAAAAAAATCATCTTTATATTTGTTAGACCTGGCATCCTTGGCGTGGGTCTCCCTTCCATTTTTTCGTAATGCCTCCACTGTTGCCGATATGTTTTTGCTGGACTAGATGCTCATGGGCACTTTGCCGCTGCTAATCAGTGCCAAAGTGCAAGTGCTCCCTATCGTTAATCGATACAGGTATTAGTGACTCCATGATTGGATGATTGGTTTACTTGTCAGTCCCTAGTCCAGCGCACTCAGTGTGCCCAGGGCTTGTAAATCCAATGCCGCTGGTGGGCTTGCAGCACTGGTTGTGCCACCCACAGAAGCGGCTTGTAAAATGTGTCTCAGGCCTGCCATCGCAGAGCCTGTGTGCAGCCTAGGGCTGCCATGTCGACTTGGTGAGTACACCCACTTACCAGTCCCTAAACCTTCCCTTTACTGCATGTTGGTCACCCCTAAAGTAGGCCCTAGGGCAGGGTGCATTGTAAGTATAAGGTAGGACATGCCCTGGTGTGTGTGGCATGTCCTAATAGTGAATTACAGCCATTTTCGTTTTTCACTATTGCAAGGCTACCTGCTCCCCATAGGCCAGAATGGGCAGACTGACTATTACACCTTATAGTCAGAACTGACCCCGGGAACATGGTAGAAAAACGAATTTAGTATGCCTGAACTCAGGATGATAAAATACATCTTTTAGTGAAGTTGGTTTTAACATTCTGTGTTTGAAAATACCACTTTTAGAAAGTGGGTATTTTCTTGCCTAACTATCCAAGCCTGCCTCTGCTAGGTTGTGTATTCCTTGTCTGGAGATTGAGTGACAGGGGCTGGGGGTGGCCACAGGAGACAGGATGAGTCAGCGCAGGGCTGAATAGAAAGATCTGCATCCAGAGTGGAGGGAGGAGTTGCACCTGGGTCTGAATAGGGCTGTGCCTGCCTTCCACAATGCTGGCTCCACCTCCTGCCGGGCGGCTGAGCACTCTGCCCCACATTCTGAAAGGAAAGAAGGAGACAGAAAAACAAAGTGCTCCAGGACTGACCAGAACTGGTTTTGGACTAGGCAGAGGCCTCTCTGCCTCCAGAGAACAAAGAGAATCAGGGTATAAGAGGGGCACCCAGACCCCAGGAAAATTAGATCACTTTTGGGAACAAGAAGAAACCTTTGCTGAGGAGCGGAACCAAGAAGAAACTGAGGAGAGACTATCCCTAAGCTGAAGTGCTGCTTGGGGGATTGGCCTGCAGTGGTTTGCCTGACTGCCAAAGAAAGGAGAAAGGAACTGTTGCTTTGCTGTGACTTTCATCAACTTGTGAAGGATCTCCAAGGGCTTGGAAGAGAGCTTGCCCCCTGACCGAAGTCCCAGGACCATTGGACTTCACCCCCTTTGTGAACTGCTGCTGGAAACTCTGTTTCAGTGGCTGCAGAGGTAGGGAGCTGTGACCGACTCTCACGACCGACTCGGTGTCCTGTAAGCACCGCATCGAAGCACCGTCTCGCCCTGCAACGCACGGCCCTGGTCTCACCGACTCCGTCAACGAGCCGCTGCCTGCACCGCATCGAGGGACAACGCGTCCTGCAACGCTTCGCTACGCCGAATCGAACTGGTCCGACCGACACGGTCACTGCTGCTGAGTTCGAGTCCTGTGACCGCACCGGAGTTGGGCACCGCTCGCACGCTTTGCGACGCACCGCCCGACTCGCACCGCTGTCCGGACTGATCGACGCCAGCTCCTGAATCCGGCTCCGTCGCCGCACCGCAACCTGCCAGCACCGCATCGAAGCACCGTCTCGCCCTGCAACGCACGGCCCTGGTCTCACCGACTCCGTCTCGACGGCGTCAACGAGCCGCTGCCTGCACCGCATCGAGGGACAACGCGTCCTGCAACGCTTCCATTTTTGCATCGCGACCGCGACGAACAGCCATCCGGCTCGCACGCCCGTGCCTGCCGCTTCAAGTAAAAGGTACTGTGACCGAGTCTGTCTACGCTGTGTTGGCCCGCCTCGACGCGGTCAGCTGGATTTGTTAGACTCTGTTTGTTCTCGACATCGCCGTAGCCGGAGGAGGCTACCGACTCGCACAGAACCTTGAATTAAGCCTTTTTGATCAGAACTAAGCATTCTTAACAGTATTGTGGATTATTTTTGTCGTTTATGGTCTTGTGATAAATCTATATAAAGTATACCTATTTTTATAAATATATAACCTGTGTGGTGTCCATTTGTAGTGTTGTCACTTGATTACTGTATGTGTTCACAAATGCTTTACACACTGCCTCTGAACTAAGCCTGTCTGCTCGTGCCAAGCTACCAAGAGGGTGAGCAGGGGTTATTTCGGGAGTGTACCTACTTTCCCTGACTAGACTCAAGGGTCCCTATTTGGACAAAGGTACCTACCTCTGCCAACTAGAGACCCCCAAATCTAACATTGGTGGTCAGCGGTGAGGATTCTGGACTTGCATTTGTGACTCATGTACAGTGATTGGTGAACACTACTTAGTGAGTGCAGACCAAACGCAACCACATACTTTTATAGCATTTTTTCTGGGATTTCCTATTTTTGCAAATGCCAAGTTCAGTCACTATGGAGAAACCAGCATCAGTAGCCTCTGTTGAATGTGATTGGGAAGAAGAGAGGCTAGAATGCTACACCCTTAAGCAGCTCAAGCAATTCTGCAAAAAGTTTAAAGTGTCCATGACCGGGATCTCCAGGAAGGAGGACCTCCAAAAGGCGCTGAGGGCCTGGGTCGAATCAAGGAGTGCCCCTGTGGAGGGGCTGAGAATGCAGAAGGGCAGCTGGAGGGGCTATTGGGTCTAGGGGCTAGAAGACCACCTTCCCCAGTAGGTAGCAGTGTTTCTGCCAGAGGACTGTCTCCAGAGGAGTTGGAGGACAGGAAAGAGAGTAGGATGCACGAAATGGAGCTGACTAAGCTCAAGCTGAATGGGCAGTTAGAATTCGAAATGCAAACCAGGAAATTAGCCCTAGAGGAAAAGAAAATGCAGTTTGAACATGAGAAAGTTTTGAGGGAGTTGGAATTGAAGGCCAAAAGCTTAGAGATTACTCCCTCTGGTGGCAGTGTACCGCCTGTGCCTGTTGAAGCTAGGGTGTATATTCCCAAAGATGTGGTGAAGGAGTTTTTAAAAATGATGACATTGGGCAGTGGTTCAAAGCCTATGAGGTAGCCATGTCTTCCCACCGGGTCCCTGAGAAGGATTGGGGAGCGGGATTGTGGGGACGGTTCCTCAGTGAAGGGCGGGATACCTTGTTGGATTTGCCCTCTGAAGTCTATAATTCGTACAGCCACATGAAGGATGCCTTAATGACTAGGTATGGTTTGACCCCTGAGCTTTATAGGCAAAGGTTCAGGAACTGTAGTAAGATTGAAAGCAGTACCTGGGTTGAATATGTGACCTTCTTTTGCAGAGCCTTGGATGGTTGGGTAAAGGGTAGCAAAGCGACTGATTTTCAGGCGCTCTTTGATTTGATTGCCTGGGAGCACTTGTCCGGTAATTGTTTTCCTGAGCTACGCCAGCACCTGATTGATAGTAAGCTGACTAACCCTAGGCAGCTTGCTGAGGAGGCGGACCGCTGGGTGAGTACCCGGGTCCACAAGGGTCACGTGGGAGACTCCGCCAAGGGTGGGCAGGGTCCCCAGCAGAAGAGTGGGGGGGACAAGGGTAAACAGAAGGAGTTCCATAAAGGGCCCCAAAGTAGACCCCAAGGGAACCAAGGAAAGGTTCCCAGCCTCCCCTGAAAAGAAGCCAGTGGCCCTGACAGGCCCCCTGTTCACCAGGGACCACTGGTGTGTTACAAGTGTGGCGCCCCTGGCCACAAGGCAAACGATCCTCGTTGCCCTTTGCATGGAAAACCAGCACCCACCAGTGCAGTCCCCCGGCAGTTGGCTAGTGTAGCCCTGGGGGAGGAGTTGGGTGCCCAAGGTGGGGGATCCCACAGTGTTTTCCCTTGTCTCATTAGGAGACTCTGAGATGGTCCCTAGGACCCCGCTGCCTGAGAACACTAAGAAATACAGGCAGTGGGTGACCATCAATGGCCATAGGGTGGAGGCTCTGAGAGACACAGGAGCCAGTGTGACAGCTGTCAAGTGTCACCTGGTGTCTAAGGAGCAGGTTATCCCTGATGCATTCTATCCGGTTGTTGCCGCTGACAACACAGAGAGTCACTGCAAGGTGGCTCAGGTTCCCTTTGAGTGGGGGGGTCTCGGGTACTCTTCAAGTAGCTGTGAGGCCAGCCATGCCTGTTGACTGTTTGTTAGGGAACGATTTGGAGAGCTCACCTTGGGCTAAGGTGGAGCGGAGTGCGCATTTGGAAATGTTGGGCTTGCCTGATTGGGCATGTGTGACCACCCGGTCAATGGCAGCTAAAGGTGTTCAAGAGGACCTGGAGCCTGAGAGGGAGGCCCAGGTGCCTGCCGGAGAGAGAGGAGGCAGGGGGCGCGGGAAACCGGCCCCCGAAGTTCCCACGGTCCAGGAGGAGGCAGACCCTGAGGGGGATGCCCTGGAGCCTACAGGGGAACAGGTAGCTGAACTGGGGGACCTACCTGAGCTGACCCATTGGCAGCAAGAAGGAGGACCCTCCAAGGAAGAGTTCTGCGAGGAGCAGAACACATGCCCTTCTCTCGTGGGTCTGAGGCAACAGGCCACAGACCAGGCAGCAGGTGATCAGTCTGGATCACATTGGGTTTACTGGGAGAATGGTCTCCTGTATTCAGAGCCTAAGGTTGCTGAGCCTGGGTCAGCCCGTGTGCTGGTGGTACCCCAGCGCTTCAGAGCCTTCCTACTGGGGTTGGCTCATGATGTACCGTTAGCAGGACATCTGGGGCAGGACAAGACCTTTGACAGGCTTGTTACCCATTTCTATTGGCCCCAGATGCGCCGGAGTGCCGCCACTCACTGCAGGACATGCCAGACTTGCCAGGCAAGTGGAAAGAGTGGGAGGAAGCACAAGGCTCCTCTCCAGCCATTCCCTGTGGTCAGCACCCCCTTTGAACGGGTGGGTATTGATATTGTGGGGCCACTGGACCCCAAGACAGCCATGGGCAACAGGTTTATCCTGGTCTTGGTGGACCATGCCACCCGGTACCCTGAAGCCATCCCTCTGAGAACAGTGACGGCCCCCGTGGTGGGACGGGCACTGATGGGAATTTTCTCACGTGTGGGATTCCCTCAAGAGGTGGTGTCTGACAGAGGTACCAACTTCGTGTCCAAGTACATGAAGTCCCTGTGGCAGGAGTGCGGTGTAACTTACAAGTTCACCACTCCTTACCACCCTCAAGGAAATGGGCTGGTTGAGAGATTCAACCGGACCCTCAAGGGCATGATTATGGGTCTGGAAGAACCCATGAGGCGTAAATGGGACGTCCTCTTACCATGCCTGTTGTTTGCATACCGGGAGGTGCCTCAGAAGTCTCTAGGGTTCAGTCCCTTTGAGCTCCTCTATGGACACCCGGTGCGAGGACCTCTGAGTTTGGTCAAGGAAGGCTGGGAGCAATCTCCTAGGAAACCTCCCCAGGATGTATACAGTTACATGCTGGCCTTCAGGAACCAGACTAGGCGTTTCAGAGAACTTGCTGAGGCAAATCTGGAAGCCAGCCAGGAGGAGATGAAGCGGTGGTACGACCAGAATGCCACTCTGGTAGAGCTTCAGCCTGGTCAGAAAGTGTGGGTCATGGCCCCTGTGGAGCCCTGTGCGCTCCAGGACAGGTGGACCGGCCCTTTTACGGTGGTGGAGCGCAAGAGTCCAGTTACCTATTTGGTGGACTTGCAGTCTCCCAGGAACCCCTTGCGGGTCCTGCATGTGAACCGCCTGAAGCCCCACTTGGAGAGGTCCCAAGTGAGCATGCTCTTAGCTACAGATGATGGAATGGAGGAGGAGACCGAGCCTCTTCCTGACCTCCTGTCAGCCCGAGAGCAAGATGGATCAGTGGAGGGAGTAAACCTCTCTACCTCCCTGACACCTGAGCAGCAGGGTGACTGTTGCCAACTGTTGGGACAGTTCCCTGACCTGTTCTCCCTGGTTCCCAGTGTCACTCATTGGTGCGTCCATGATGTGGACACTGGGGACAGTCTTCCTGTGAAGCACAAGGCTTACAGGGTGACTGACAGGGTCAGAGCCTGCATCAAGGAGGAGGTCTCCAAGATGTTTGCGCTAGGGGTGATTGAGTCCTCTAACAGCCCTTGGGCCAGCCCAGTGGTCTTGGTTCCAAAGGCTGCCGCGCCTGGTGCCACCCCAGAACTCCGGTTCTGTGTGGACTACAGGGGACTCAATTCCGTCACCAGGACTGACGCCCACCCCATCCCCCGAGCTGATGAGCTCATAGATCGGTTAGGGGCTGCGCGGTACCTCAGCACGTTTGACTTAACGTCTGGGTACTGGCAGATCGCCTTGACTGATGGGGCAAAGAGAGGTCAGCATTCTCCACACCAGATGGGCACTACCAGTTCCGGGTGATGCCCTTTGGGATGAAGAATGCCCCTGCCACCTTTCAGAGGTTGGTCAACCAGGTGTTGGTTGGACTGGAGGATTTCAGTGCCGCCTACCTGGATGACATCGCAGTGTTCAGTTCCAGTTGGGAAGAACATCTGCGTCACCTCTGGGAAGTGTTGATGGCGCTGCGGAGAGCAGGCCTCACAATCAAGGCGAGTAAGTGCCAGATTGGGCAGGGTTCTGTGGTGTACTTGGGACACCAGGTTGGGAGCGGCCAGGTGGCGCCCCTCCAACCGAAAATTGATACCATTCTGGCTTGGGAGCCCCCAAGACCCAGACAGAGGTGAGAGCCTTCCTAGGACTCACCGGGTATTACCGGAGATTCGTCAAGGGGTATGGCAGCATTGTTGCCCCCTTGACCGAGCTGACTTCCAAGAAGCAGCCCAGGAAAGTGATTTGGACTGACGCCTGTCAAAAAGCTTTTGACACCTTGAAGAATGCCATGTGCACGGCGCCTGTGCTCCAGGCACCCAACTTCTCCAATGAGTTCATTGTTCAAACCGACGCTTCAGAGCATGGTGTAGGGGCTGTTCTATCACAGATCAATGAGGAGGGCCTAGACCAACCTGTAGCCTTCATCAGTAGGAGGTTACTTCCCCGGGAACAGAGATGGAGTGCTATTGAGCGTGAGGCATTTGCTGTGGTCTGGGCACTGAAGAAGCTGAGACCATACCTGTTTGGGACTCACTTCCGGGTTCAGACAGACCACAGGCCCCTCAGATGGTTGATGCAGATGAGGGGTGAGAATCCAAAGCTATTGAGGTGGTCCATTTCCCTACAGGGGATGGACTTTACGGTGGAACACCGCCCTGGTACAGAACACGCCAATGCTGATGGTCTGTCCAGATTTTTCCGCCTTAGCGATGAGAACTCCCTAGGGGTAGGATAGTTCTCCCCACATTTCAGCTGGAGGGGACACGTGTTAGACCTGGCATCCTTGGCGTGGGTCTCCCTTCCATTTTTTCGTAATGCCTCCACTGTTGCCGATATGTTTTTGCTGGACTAGATGCTCATGGGCACTTTGCCGCTGCTAATCAGTGCCAAAGTGCAAGTGCTCCCTATCGTTAATCGATACAGGTATTAGTGACTCCATGATTGGATGATTGGTTTACTTGTCAGTCCCTAGTCCAGCGCACTCAGTGTGCCCAGGGCTTGTAAATCCAATGCCGCTGGTGGGCTTGCAGCACTGGTTGTGCCACCCACAGAAGCGGCTTGTAAAATGTGTCTCAGGCCTGCCATCGCAGAGCCTGTGTGCAGCCTAGGGCTGCCATGTCGACTTGGTGAGTACACCCACTTACCAGTCCCTAAACCTTCCCTTTACTGCATGTTGGACACCCCTAAAGTAGGCCCTAGGGCAGGGTGCATTGTAAGTATAAGGTAGGACATGCCCTGGTGTGTGTGGCATGTCCTAATAGTGAATTACAGCCATTTTCGTTTTTCACTATTGCAAGGCTACCTGCTCCCCATAGGCCAGAATGGGCAGACTGACTATTACACCTTATAGTCAGAACTGACCCCGGGAACATGGTAGAAAAACGAATTTAGTATGCCTGAACTCAGGATGATAAAATACATCTTTTAGTGAAGTTGGTTTTAACATTCTGTGTTTGAAAATACCACTTTTAGAAAGTGGGTATTTTCTTGCCTAACTATCCAAGCCTGCCTCTGCTAGGTTGTGTATTCCTTGTCTGGAGATTGAGTGACAGGGGCTGGGGGTGGCCACAGGAGACAGGATGAGTCAGCGCAGGGCTGAATAGAAAGATCTGCATCCAGAGTGGAGGGAGGAGTTGCACCTGGGTCTGAATAGGGCTGTGCCTGCCTTCCACAATGCTGGCTCCACCTCCTGCCGGGCGGCTGAGCACTCTGCCCCACATTCTGAAAGGAAAGAAGGAGACAGAAAAACAAAGTGCTCCAGGACTGACCAGAACTGGTTTTGGACTAGGCAGAGGCCTCTCTGCCTCCAGAGAACAAAGAGAATCAGGGTATAAGAGGGGCACCCAGACCCCAGGAAAATTAGATCACTTTTGGGAACAAGAAGAAACCTTTGCTGAGGAGCGGAACCAAGAAGAAACTGAGGAGAGACTATCCCTAAGCTGAAGTGCTGCTTGGGGATTGGCCTGCAGTGGTTTGCCTGACTGCCAAAGAAAGGAGAAAGGAACTGTTGCTTTGCTGTGACTTTCATCAACTTGTGAAGGATCTCCAAGGGCTTGGAAGAGAGCTTGCCCCCTGACCGAAGTCCCAGGACCATTGGACTTCACCCCCTTTGTGAACTGCTGCTGGAAACTCTGTTTCAGTGGCTGCAGAGGTAGGGAGCTGTGACCGACTCTCACGACCGACTCGGTGTCCTGTAAGCACCGCATCGAAGCACCGTCTCGCCCTGCAATGCACGGCCCTGGTCTCACCGACTCCGTCAACGAGCCGCTGCCTGCACCGCATCGAGGGACAACGCGTCCTGCAACGCTTCGCTACGCCGAATCGAACTGGTCCGACCGACACGGTCACTGCTGCTGAGTTCGAGTCCTGTGACCGCACCGGAGTTGGGCACCGCTCGCACGCTTTGCGACGCACCGCCCGACTCGCACCGCTGTCCGGACTGATCGACGCCAGCTCCTGAATCCGGCTCCGTCGCCGCACCGCAACCTGCCAGCACCGCATCGAAGCACCGTCTCGCCCTGCAACGCACGGCCCTGGTCTCACCGACTCCGTCTCGACGAGCGTCAACGAGCCGCTGCCTGCACCGCATCGAGGGACAACGCGTCCTGCAACGCTTCCATTTTTGCATCGCGACCGCGACGAACAGCCATCCGGCTCGCACGCCCGTGCCTGCCGCTTCAAGTAAAAGGGACTGTGACCGAGTCTGTCTACGCTGTGTTGGCCCGTCTCGACGCGGTCAGCTGGATTTGTTAGACTCTGTTTGTTCTCGACATCGCCGTAGCCGGAGGAGGCTACCGACTCGCACAGAACCTTGAATTAAGCCTTTTTGATCAGAACTAAGCATTCTTAACAGTATTGTGGATTATTTTTGTCGTTTATGGTCTTGTGATAAATCTATATAAAGTATACCTATTTTTATAAATATATAACCTGTGTGGTGTCCATTTGTAGTGTTGTCACTTGATTACTGTATGTGTTCACAAATGCTTTACACACTGCCTCTGAACTAAGCCTGTCTGCTCGTGCCAAGCTACCAAGAGGGTGAGCAGGGGTTATTTCGGGAGTGTACCTACTTTCCCTGACTAGACTCAAGGGTCCCTATTTGGACAAAGGTACCTACCTCTGCCAACTAGAGACCCCCAAATCTAACAATATTGGATTCATTTTTTTGTAATATTAGGCCAAAGGGAGTAGTCCGGTTGAGTCGGACCATAAACATTAAATACAGTCAAAGAAATATTATTGATAAGTAACTTAGCTAAAAACCATCTACCTTCCAAGTCTATGTCTTGAGAAATAACAGAACAGTTGAACCATTTGTGACATAGGATAATTACACCATTTTGTTTATTGGAGGTAGGAGAAACAAGGACTAAGCCAACCAAACTCCGCTTGAGCTTTAAAGCCTCCAATTCTGTCAAATGAGTCTCCTGTAGTAAAACTAAATCTGGATTATAGGAGGCTAAATGAGAAAGTATTCTCCGCCTTTTTCTAGGATTAATAAAACCTTTCACATTCCAGGATACAACTCTGAATGTGGATACATTGAATAATATATGAAGTAGCACGATCAACAGTAATAAACAAAGAGAAGTAGAATACTGAGAAAGAGAAAGAGAACAGAAAAAAGAGGGGTAGTATAGAAGTAAAAGAGAAAAAAAGGAAGGGGTGATAGGTAGGACCTTAAGAGAAGACAGTACATGCCAACCATTGAAAGGATATATAACTGCAAATGAAAGTAAAAAAGGACTGACAACTGTAATACGTACCTTCAGGGGAGAAAAGGAAGAAAAATA
This sequence comes from Calotriton arnoldi, assembly GCA_963921515.1. Lineage (NCBI taxonomy): Eukaryota > Metazoa > Chordata > Amphibia > Caudata > Salamandridae > Calotriton > Calotriton arnoldi. The sequence continues at coordinate 411,614 of CAWUFW010013279.1, forward strand.
CAAGGAGTGGCGACACACAAGTGAAGACAACACATCCAATCAGGGAGAACGTACCACAACGGGGAACGATATAAGACGAGCAGGAAACGGATAAATAGGAAATCCCAAAGAGAAAATCTGTAAGAATATGAAGGGGAAGAGAAAAACAAAAAGACATAATTAACATGTTATGAGGCAAATATTAAAAACTACCTGCAAAAGAAAAATAGCAAATGAATCTGCATAAACCAAACATGGTTATAATAAGTAAGAGATAATTCAAGGTATAGAAATCACAGAAGAAGGACCAGCAGTTTCCATCGACATTGTGAAGTGTGAGTGGATGAGTTTCCTCAGGTCTATCGGATCTTCAAAAGTAGAGGTTCTATTTTGAAAAGTAACTTTAAACAAGCATGGGTGAAATAGCCCATATCTTGCACCCAGTGTGTGTAGAGCAGGACGGAGATCAAGAAATTCCTTCCGATGTTTGGCTGTTGCTGAAGAAACATCCTGTGAGATAAATAATTTAGAACCAGACCATACAAGTTGTTTTTTGAGTTTAGCTGCATTCAAAACTTGTAGAAGGTCAGTAAATTTCAAAAATAGAAGAATCACACCCCGTGGCTTCGAAGGAGCAGATGCAGAGGACAAGCGAGGACCCAGCCTATGAGAACGTTGAATACTTAGGTTTGTAGTTGCAGGAAGGTCAAGAAGCTTTGGAAGAAAGGTAGTGAAGAAGTGAACAGGGTCATCACCTTTCAAGCCTTCCAGAAAACCATATGAGTGAAGAATATTGCGCCTGTTTCTATCCTCAAGATCCTCAGCAGATTTCTTTAACAGGAGGACCTCCTTCTCCAAGGTAACAACCTTGGCAGACATGTCCTGTAACTCTCCAACATGTTATTCCACCACAGATATACGAGTTTCCATAGATGACCATTTAGTATCTAAGACTTGCAGACGAGAATTTGTTTCCTTGATAAATGGACGTAGAGCACGTATTTCCTCCAGAACAGTGTCCAAAGATACAGGAGAGACAGACTTCGGCGGAGAAGGAGGGTCCTGTTTGAGACGTTTGTTAGCCGAAGATGGAGTTTGCAGTTTGATTGAAGAAGTTGGCGAAGCCACCATTCGCAAAGAACTAGATTGTGCCATCTTGCAAGCACTATGTAGAGAGGAACTAGTATGGGATGAGCAAGATTCAGGAGCGTGAACTGTAGACTACTTGTTAATAAAAAGCAGTTTTTTTACTCCTACCCAGAAGTTAAAAGCAGAGGAAAAGCCACAAGAGTATAAGAGTTAAGGAGCAACTAGCATGTTAGTTTTGCCCCAAGAAAAACTGCACAGGACAAAAGTTCAGAATTATACTTGCGCAAAATCCACAACATTAAACAACTTCTGCGCTCCACTGGTCTAAAATGAAAGGAGAAGGTAAGCAAATCCCTACTTATGCAGGAAAAAACAGGGTTTTCAAATTATATTGAAAGTCTCTTCGAAGGAAATGTGTATGAGGAGAAAGGCAACATCGCGGGAAAAAACAAAATGGTGGCCGAATATGAGAAACTATGTCTTTTTAAAGTTTCTCACAGCAGAAGGGGAAAAGAGCCATACGATACTCAAATCCACTCAGTGGGTCATCCGACACCTGTAGAGTTCCGTTTCAGGTTTGAAGAGGAGCTGGAACCACGGAAATCATCGCAGCATTCCCCGTCGCGGCACGTAACTCAAAGCTAGGCGGCCATCTTAGTTTGCGCCATGCGCGCACCCCCACCAATGCAGGATTTCTGTCACATGCTTAGGCTGCAGAAAGCAACCATTGGATATGACACACTTAAACAATGGAAAACAACCAGGTGGCATAGTTCTCTGGCACATGCTTCTTCCTTATCCCCCAAGAAGAAAGAAAGAACATTTCTCAAGACACATTTTCCCTGAGTGTACCACAATGAAGTAAAATGAGACCAATGGTGAGATTCCATATTAATAAAGAAGGAGAAAAAAGGAGCTGAACATTTCTTACACTTTGTACGATTTGGGATGAGTTCTCAACCAGAATGGCTAAAGGTGAGTGGACCCCAAGGGTTGGAAGGAGTATAGGAAATGAGGATAAAAACATTCAAAACTAAGGAGCACACCTATAATACGTTTTATCTGGGAGAGTTCAAGAGAACAGCAATAGCCGACCCCTGAGCCTGATTCCTAATAGGTGACATAATGGAGATAAAAGAAACTCTTCAAGAAGCTCTCAGCTCCAAAGCGGGATGCAGGAATCCCTCAGATTAGATTATTGCCTATGCGACCTGAGAGCGTCATTTCTGAAAGGCCCAGTAAACCTGAATTTTAGGACTCTGCGGGCCAGATGTACGACCAATTTTAGCATGCACAAACGGGTTAGCGACCCGTTTGCGCATGCTAAAATTGGTATGGCCATGCACTAACAAATTTTTGCGAGTCGCAAATGAATTGCGACTCGCAAAAAAGTGTTTAGAGACTCGCTATTTGGAAGGGGCATTCCCTTCCAAATAGCGAGTCTCTAGCCCATGTACTAATGTTTTGCAACCGCAATTGCGGTAGCAAAACACTCGCAATTACCACCTACTTCACGTAGGTGGTAATGCATTCGCAAATGGGAAGGGGTCCCCAGGGGACCCCTTCCCCTTTGCAAATGCATGCAAAATTATTTTTTAAGGGCAGGCAGTGGTCCCAGGGACCACTGCCTGCCCTTAAAAAATGAAACGCAAAAGTTTCATTTTTATTTTTTTAAATGCATCCCGTTTCCCTTTAAGGAAAACGGGCTGCATTTTAAAAAAAAGCTGCTTTATTTAAAAGCATTCCCGGACATGGTGGTCTGCTGAGCCCAGCAGGCCACCACCCCTGGGAGGGCCAGCCATTCCAAATGGGGTCGCAAAATGCCAGTGGCTCATTAATATTCATGAGCCTTGCATTTTGCGACCCCATTGGGAATCGCAATCAGTGTCTCTGACACTGCCGTACATACTAAATTGCGACTCGCAATTTGCGACTCGCAAACGAACGCAAATTGCGAGTCGCAATTTAGTATGGTCATACATCTGGCCCTGCGTCTTCTCCATCTATGGGCAAAGAGCAGGAAATACAGGAACATAGGTGGACCAGTTTTTTTGGTAATGTATTTAGAACATTGGGCACGGAAAATGGGAGAGAATCCCAGAAGAGCTACAGAGCAAGGACCTCTATTAGTGATAACAAGGATACATCTTATTGCAATATATTGTATTGTATTGCAATATTTGTATAACAGTGCATACCAAAACAGTGTGCTGCGAGTTCTAGTAGGAGGTAAGAGAATAACATTCTTCCTAAGTGTGGTTGGAATGCTGCATATTTATAGTGTCACTATTGCTGGAAGATGGACTAGTGATGTACAAAAGTATTTGCAATCTGACTGATTATCAATGAGTTGCAGTTATAGAAGGCAAACATTCTTGTTAGGTGTATGTTTAGATTGTTGCAACACATCCAATGTGCTTGAGCACGTCTCCCCTCTTGAAGCAGTAGGCTTGGACAGAGCAAGCCACATAGTAAGACGTTTGGGGAATAGAAGTATTTTCACTCTAAGATCATCACTTTCAACTGATCAACAGCCTGAATTCTGGGGGCATTCATGACCACAGGACAGTGTCCATCTTTCGCTGGTGAGCACCAAGTGCCAGACTACATAAAGTAACACAATAGAAAATAAAATACATTTGAGATGCTGATGAATTGTAGAAGCAAATAACAAAACAGGAGCAGCCCTGTATTTTGTAGACCTATATTTTAATGCAATGTGTTTTATAAAAGTATTTTCAAGGCTTGCAATACAGCAAAGCACCAGTTCCCAACCATGCTTAACCAGGGCAGAGTTTATGGATTTTATGTGGAGTGCCAAATGTTTCCCATCTCTTCTAGGATCCATTAAGGGTAAGTGAAGAATTAACGTTTTAGGATTCATGAGCACAGAAACACATGTTCTGCAGCATACTGAAGGACAAAAAAAGGAAAATGGACATGTTAAAGCTCCATTTAGACAGAAAAAATTGTCACCTTCCTCCAATGTAGCCAAGGAATGGAAGTATTCTTTGATATCGCTGCAGACTCCTTGTTGACATTAAGCATGTAATATTTTTTTAATGAGTGTTATGATGAGAATGCGTCAGTGTTGAAGCTGCGTAGTGCAATCTTCTCTTTGGTGAGAGCTGGTGTTGGTATTCAGAAATACCTGTCATGCCTAGTGACTGTGCAGTAAGTGTGCCTGCTTGAACAGATGAGTCATCAACAGGATAACTTGATTATCATAGCTTTTCCCAGACAATGAGATCCGTGCCATTTCCAGACCTACACATTTGTATATCGAGTGTCAAATCTGACAACAAATTTCCTAAGTAAAAAGGTACCTGTGTGCTTGTAGTTTGAGATGGAATGATCACACGAGGAACAAGGTCAGTACTGATTTGCATAAAGTAGGCCTTTCTCTAAAGTGGGACAGTGGGTGACAAATATTGGATTGTAATACCACCCAGCACATTCACCAGTGGTTTACATTGTTTGCAAGCAGTCCTTCCACCACCTTTTGTGTATTTAACTTGTGTGCTTGTGACCGTGTACAGAGCCATAGCACTGAAGTATGTCTAAACTCTTGTCTGAAACTCAGAAGTCAGTAATACTTTCAGGCTATTTCATATTTTCGGAAGCAACTTCAGAAGACATTTCAATTCACCTTCTTAACTTAGTCCAATGCATGTTAGTCAAAGGATGAGAAGACATTATTCTGGGCCCCATGAAGTGAGCTGAATGCTTGCTTGTGGATGAAACTTTGGAGGGAAGATTAGACAGATCAAAAGTATTGATGAATATGCATAAATAATATTGAACAAAACTGGGAAGCATACAGATTCTGAGATACCTCTCATTCCTATCATTTGACATTATAAATATGTCTGAAAGAGGAGCCTTCATGAGTCCATTCAGATTATGGAAATTGGTAGAAATGTACAGGAGCAATGAAAGATTTCAAGAGGAGTCAGATTCAATTTATAATACTGTGACAGACAGACTAATCTGTAAGGTCGAATCCTTTTTACAAAGGAAAATGGAAAAAGCAGTAGTCAGCTGATGAAGCTGGCTGAAATACACCTCAAGATTAGAAGTCGTCAATTTCGGATCCCTCTGAGCAGTACTAGCAGGAACAAGTTTGCTTATTTGGCCACTCACTGGTACTGTGACACATTCCCTTAGAAAGCAATGGACCAAGAGAAATAAAATACCACCCCATAGGAACTAATGTTAAAATAATTACATTATTTTGACATTAAATTACACAACCAAACATCTATCTATCTATCTATCTATCTATCTATCTATCTATCTATCTATCTATCTATCTATCTATCTATCTATCTATCTATCTATCTATCTATCTTTCTATCTATCTATATACCTATCTGCCTGCCTGTCTGCCTGTCTGTCTGTCTATCTATCTATCTATCTATCTATCTAAAAAACAAATAATACAATTAATGCAAGCAATAAGATTACATTTTTTTTAAACTAAAAGTAATTGAAATAAATTCAGCACAGAACTCTTTTTAATTTGCATTAAAATATTGCTCATATTTTTCCCTATAGGGATAGCTCTGCCTTGTCAGCAGAGATCACCATCCACATGCGCAAAGATACTTCGAGTAATTTTAGACTTATAAATCCTGCTGGACAAGGTTCCACCCCCCGATGTGAGGGGGTGTAGCACTAAAGTGTAAGGCTACACTCAGAATTTGTGACTAACAAAAAGTGTAGAGTTACTCCTAGGTGTAGTAGTATATAAAAGCATGAATAAATACACGTGCATTTTTCATTTGTGAATAGGCCCTCTAATATGTAGAAATATCACAAAACATACTGCTTGCTCATTATTTGCGCTTGGTTTACTTTGGCGTATTCACACAAAGTTAGCTCAATACTTTTTAGTAGATCTGATATTTGTTGTGCAATTTTCCTAAATTACATTGTTCTTGTGTTCTGTGGTGCTAAGTCTGCTCCAGTCAACTTTAGGCGCTAAAAAGCTTTCTGGACCCTTGATCATAAACAAAGGAGGCATGGAAGTAACAATACAGAAAATGTAGGAGTGGACGAGGGTGTTATGGTTTGATAAGGCTGCACCATCCCAGATGTAAGCAAGGCACATGATCTCCCTAAACCACTGTTTGGTAGTCGAAAATGGTGGCAGCGGCTCTCTCACAGACCTGGTCCCAGGTGTTACTGTACTTTCTATTCCAATGCTATTTAGATGACTAATGCAAAGACAGATTGGCAAATAACCTGGCATTGTGGAGGCCCTGAAAAGCTGATGCAGCAGGACAAACCCTGCAGACTTGGTGGACATTGTGACGGACTATTAAGGTAAGTATTGCAGTAACAGTTTTGCACAGAAGGTTAAGCATTGTCAATCGTCAGGAAGAGAGGAACAGTAATAGGACAGGGAAAAATTGCAAGTAAACAATATTCAGATGGGTATTTGGACAAAATATTGAGTTGTAAATATCAGGAGACAGAAATATCTGGAAAAAATATAGTGATGCAAAAATTCTAGTCAAGAATATAATTTTTTCCAGGAAATTAATGTCACTGCTAAGAATATCATTGTTGTTGATATAGTTTTCAATAGCACAGTTGTAACAAATATAATTTTTTAAGTGCGTCAATGTGTTTTAGCTCATATATTAATTTTATGTGTTATTTTTTGTGTAATTGTTAATATTTTTAAATCTAGTTTGTAATTTTAAGTGAATTATAGTTTTTTTAAATTTAAATGCTAATATTAATTTATACTGCTGTAGCGAGTTGCTAGGTTTGTAGGGGTATAGGTTGGGAAGGCAATTAAGTAATAATTAATGAATTAATTGATAATTAATTATCTAAATTGTGTAATATTTACATTTTAGGTGTGGGCCACTGTGTTTGTAGGGGTATAGGGTGGGAAGTTAATTAAGTAATAATTAATTATCAATTATTATTAATGTATTATTAATTATTTAATTGATTATTAATTATGTAAATTGTGTATTAACTTTATATTTGAGTTATAATTTAGGTGTGAACTGTTGGGTTTGTAGGGATAAATGGGTGGGAAGTTAAGTAATAATTAATGAACAGTTTTTATGTATTTATTATTTAATTGGTAATTAATTATGTACATTATGCAATACTGATTTATTTTAGTCATATTTTAGTTGTGGGTTATGTTTGTAGGGGTTAAAGTTTGGGATTTTAATTAGGTATTGATTAATTAACTAATAATTATTTAATGTTAATTAACTAGTTAAATGATTATCAATTACATAATTTGTGTTATACTTAAGTATTCTAGTTATAGGTGAAGTGCGGGCTGCTAAGCTTGTAGAGGTATAGGGTCCAATTATGATGCGGCCTGTAAAGGGATGAATTGTAATGGGCCGCGCGGTTTACTTTCTGACCGCCTCATTTCGATAGAGGCGGTTGGAAAGTAAACCGGACACGCATTTCGGCTGGCTTCCAATGGACTCGGAGAGCCCGTCCGCCAGTCGGAAGCCGGCCAGTAATCTCAAAGGCAGGCCTTTACGCCCTTGAGATTACGATGCACGCTTTCCGACATGGTTTCTATGCTGGCCCATCCGACATGGAAACCATGTTGGAAAGCATGTTTGGTGGCCCCCAAAAGGGCCCCCTTTGGTGCACGGCATCCGGTTGGAGGCCAAGGGGGCACCTGTGAAGCCTCCCTGTTGATCCCTGCACCTTGTGGCAGGCACCTGCAGGTGCCTGCCACGGGGTGCAGGGATGAACCCACCTCCCTTTTCTCAGTGGGAGCTTTTGCTACGGCCGGTTTACAGCCGTAACATGAGCTCCCATTGTGAATGCGACCGAACAGTGTTTGGTCACTTTATGTCACTTTATAATGGGCCGGTCAGGACCGCAGACTGGGTGTCGGTCGGTCCCAGTACCGAGTTGGTGTAGGGTGGAAGCAATTCCGCCCAACATCGAAGTAAGCCCCATAGTGTGAGAAGTTAATTAAGCAATAAATAACAATTTGTTTAATTGATAATTCATTATTAAATTGTTTAATAATCATTTAAATTACTATTAAATATTAAATATATATTCTATATGTATAACATGTATAGATATATGTATATGTGTGTATATATATATGTATATCTATATATAAATATATAGATATACATATGTATAAGCCTTTTTAGTTTTGCCCATAACTTTGCTGCAGTTGGACAAATCTTCACGAAATTTTCAAAATTAGTACTACGCTTTTACTTACTGTCATCCCGAGAACTAAAAGGAGTAAAAGTGTTGTTTCTTGAGCGGGCCCTGTTAATCAGAGAACAAGCAGAACTGATGAAAACCCTTGGTGAGGGGACACATGCTTTTAAAAACTGTTCAGAGCATTGAGCATTGCTTAGCCCAGGAAACCAATAGGCGAGATAGGTTTTTATTAGTCATCTTTCGATTTAACCAATTACACCCTCTCCTGGCCTCACCCAGTGGATGGATTCAACCGATATTTAGGTTGCCTTGTGGCTGCGACAATAGATCTCTAGAGGATACCCTGCATTTTGTCATGTTCCTTAACTATTATGTGAGGCCCATAAAGCAATTTTATCCAAGTACACCCAGCCCTCGTGCACTTTCTGATGCTTTCTAATGAACATGTTTTATTTGCTGTGGTTAACTTTTTATGAGTGCCTGGATGTGTAGGCGATTGAGACCAGAATGTTTACTGTATCGATGTACTAAGTGTCCCTTCCTAATCTGTTTTATTGGAAACTGGACTTTTTATTCTGTATCTAATGTATATGCGCTATATATGTATGTATTTATGTATTATTTATTGTGTTCTTTTATGGCTGGTGTGGTCAACCGAATAAAGATTTTAATGATGATAGCACAATGCTCAGTTCAGTTGCTGTGTTGAAAGTTTTGGGGTGATCCGCCAAATGGGGGCCATGAAAAAGGGGGGGTCCTAAAATGCTTTTTCCCCCATGTTAATTCCCATTTAGATTTTAGACATGACTGCAGCCCGAACCGCTGGACGGAATTACACACAGAAAGGTAGCTCTTGGTTCAGAAAGAGGCCCGTTTTGTTATTTGGTGTAAATCCTTTCAGTCGTTTCAGAGATATTAAAGACAAACTAAATTTGTATATCTAGAGGCACAGACCATCCATTAATCTTGCTGCTCTCATGCAGAGATCTGATTGTCTGCCAATACTTCAACCAGGAAGTGTTGGCAGCCATCTTGGGATTCGGACTCAGCTGAGTCGCAAAAACAAATTTAAACAAAAGAGAAGGGACACGGTAGGAATACCGGGCCTGATTCACAGAACTAACTTACGTCAAAAACATAAAGTTAGTACTTTTTGGTATTCACAGAATACACTTACTCATTTTGGTATTCACAGAATGAACTTACTCATTTCGGTATTCACAGAAGTTAGGACTCCTAACTTTAGGACTCCTAAATGCCTTCTGTGAATACCGAAAGTCTTAAAGTTAGGATTTTTCTCAGTTTAGGAGTCCTAAAGTTAGGACTCCTAACTTTACTACTCCTAAACTGAGAAAAATCCTAACTTTAAGACTTTCGGTATTCACAGAAGGCATTTAGGAGTCCTAAAGTTAGGACTACTAACTTCTGTGAATACGAAATGAGTAAGTTCATTCTGTGAATACAAAATGAGTAAGTGTATTCTGTGAATACCAAAAAGTACTAACTTTACGTTTTTGACGTAAGTTAGTTCTGTGAATCAGGCCCACTCTGACCCTGTAGGCCTGGTGATGGGGTCAACATGGATCCCGCCAGGGTCAAAAAGCACTTTTAAAAAAATGTTTGTGGTGAAAATTGTGCTGAATTCCAGAATTGGCAGCAAAAATAAAAGAAAACAAGCACGGTCTCCCACGCTTGTTTAAACATTGGCTCCCAGGTGGGCCAGGTCCCAGGGGGCAAGCGTATAGTAAACAAAATGGGAGAGGGTGCATGCAGCCCCCCACCCAGTAGGGCCCCGGTGACTACCACTTCCCAAGGGCCAAAAATACAAACTAACAAGCATTGGCATAGCCAATAGGTCTCGCCTTTGGGACCTTATAAGTGTTTAGCTATGCACCAGTTAATGTTGTTGCACCAAGGATATTGTGCTTTATAACTAAATACTTATAAGGTCACAAAAGCGAGACCTATTGGCTATGCCAATGCTTCAAGGGTAGAGAGAAGGGTAGAGAGAGGGGTAGAGAGAGCGAGGTAGAGAGAGAGGTGGAGAGAAGTAGAGAGAGGTTGAGAGGTAGAGAGAGAGAGGTAGAGAGAGAGAGGGAGAGAGAGAGGTAGAGAGAGAGAGAGAGAGAGAGGTAGAGGTAGAGAGAGAGAGGTAGAGAGAGGTAGTGAGAGAGAGGTAGAGAGAGAGAGGTAGAGAGAGGTAGTGAGTAATGTGAAGCATCACGAGTGTGCAGTGCAGACAAGCACCCCAGCTGTGCCCAGCAGGTATGCGGCACGTCACGGTGTGTGTGTGCGTCAAGAGAGGTGTGTGTGTGAGGCCTCTAAAGGAGTGTGCGGGGAGAGATGCATCCGTGTGTAATGTGAAGCATCACGAGTGTGCAGTGCAGATAAGCACCCCAGCTGTGCCCCAGCAGGTATGTGGCACGCCAGGGTGTGTGTGTGCATCAAGAGAGGTGTGTGAGGCAAGGCCTCTAAACGAGTGTGCATGGAGAGCGGCATCCGTGTGTAATGTGAAACACCACAACGACTGCACAGTGCCGACAGACACCCTTTGGGATGTGAAACGTCACAATAGTGTACAGTGTAGACAAACATGTGCAAATGATGAGGAACTTCTAAAATGAGAAATTGCTGAAAAAGTGAGCAGTGCAAACCAACTCAAGTATCTAAGGTGAAACATCCACAGTATTGTGCTTTACACACAAACACACGTAGGTAATATGACACTTCAAACACATTAACGTGAAACCTCTAAACAAGTGTGCAGTGTAAATAGACACCCCAATATAATGCGAACCTTCTACACACGTTTGCAACGTATACAAACGGTACAATTTAATGTGAAACTTCGCAACACGGGTGCAGTGTAGGCACTCTTCCCTGCTTAATCTGAAACTTGTAAACAACTGCTGGATGCAAAACCGTTCTGTAATATGAAACTTCTAAAATATGGGTAGTGTAGAGAAGCAGCAGTGTAGAGAAGCTTCCTTATGCAATGCGAAACTTCTATAAAGATGTGCAGTGCAGAGCAGCTTCCTTGTGTAAAGGGAAGCTTCAAAAGATCCGTGTGTGTGGTGAATCTCCAAACAAGTGTAGGGGAGAGGGTGTAGCCTTACGGCTAGAGCGGTCGACTTTGAAGCTGGGTAACTAGGTTCGAGTCTTGGCAAGGACGCTCAACATCCTGTGATTCTGGGCAAATCACTTAATCTCCCCGTGCCCATCTGTAACAAAACTGGTGCTTAAGCAAGGGGCTTTGATACCCGATTTCTCGGGTCTAGTTCGCACTATATAAACCTCTAAAATAATATTTTTTTTTTAAACATAGAACAGACCGCGTTGTGTATTGTGAAACTTTTCAACTAATGTGTAGCGTGGCCAAACACCAGTGTGTAAAGTGAAACCTCTACAAAAGTGTGCAGTGTGAAAACACCACCTTGTTCTCCATGAAGCCTATCAACGAGTGTACAGTGTAGACAAACACCCTAATGTAGTGTAAACTTCTCAACAATGTGAAACAAGTAAACACACCAGCGCACAAGTCCTAAAAAAAGAAGTGGGGGGACTCTCTAAGTTAGGTGGTGTCACAGGAAGTGACATCACGGCAGGAAGTGACCTCACGGCAGGAAGTGACATCACGGCAGGAAGTGACATCACGGCAGGAAGTGACATCACATGTGCAGCAGATTTATCATTTGCACATATTGCAAGATTTAACAATTGAAGCTGCTCAGTACTCCCTATCCGTCCTGTGCTTCTCCCCCAGGAAGATGCTCCGTCTGCTCTGTGTTGCTCTCTTCCTCGTGTACTTCCCCCTGCAAACTCCCTCCATGCTTTGTGTTACTCTCTCCCCCCTCTGTGTGCTTCTCTACCCTGAAAACAACGCCTGCCCGCACTCCTTGTCGCCCTCTTCCTTTTGTGGTCCCCCAAAACTTTGGGGCAAAAGCGATGGGAACAAGAGCTAAGAACGACCCTGACACACAAAGGATGGGAAGAGATTTACTACAGAGACATACAGCACATAACATCGCAAGCATAGAAACAGCTGTTAAGCTTACAACTTATTGGCACCCAACTCCTGCTACACTTCACAGAGACAGCCATAGCGCGAACTGCTGTATTTGAACAATAATTCGAATTTTTTATGAGAGTCGACTGATTCAGAGAAGTTATATTGTATGGATAGTTCATATTGGTCCACATTTTCAGTGAGTTATGTTCAAGTGGCAGATACACCTTTTGTGCACCCTTTGATGTGCATGCTATTAAAAGGCACTTGGATGGTGAAGCGCTAAGAGGAAACATACACATTTGCTTGGGTTGTGAACAAGGTGTTGGATTTTTTTTTGTATAGTTGGACAATGAAGATTTGGAGCGTAAACAGTTGATTGCTAAGATCACCATGTTGTTTTATTTGTTCTTCTGCCATAAAGTGTTGAATGTGCATGTGCTGGACTTGGCTAGAAGATCCTTAGGGACTTCTAAGGGTACCCCAGAATCCAATCTGGAGTGTACCTAAAGTACATACAATCAATTTAAGGGGAAAGCAGATAGGCTGGGGTCCTGGATAGCAGGATCCCAGCCAAACTAAGTCGAAAACCAGCAAAACACCAGGAAAAAAGTGGGGGCAATCATGCAGTCAGATTCCACCTTCCTACACCCTGCATCTCCACTCTGCCTATTGAGGGAACAATCAGCCCCCCGAACTTTTTTCTTAGCCCCCCGAAATTTGGCTCTAGTTTCGCCTCTGCAGTCCTGCCAAGAAATGTAAAATTCCCTAGCTTTAGGAAACAAAATGACGATTTACTAGGAACACAGAGGTGAGGATTATTCTACCTGACTTAAATAAAAGTTCACCTTTTTATTACCGCCTCCGTGGGTGATGTAACACCGGATTGTCCAAATTTATGAGATGTGGGTATGCAGCGCGATGGACAGAAGTGTAGGGACGTGAAAGAAAGGGATATGTAGAATTTTTGTCCTGAATTTTGACCCTTTGTCCTGAATTTTTACACTCACCGTCCTGAATTTGCACCCATGCCAGTTGGTCACCCTACCTCTGCTGCTGCGATGGCAAAACTCTGTGACAAACTTTGATGGGTAGCCCCTGCCTGAGACTCAGTGACGGCATATCCGGTGACAGCTATTGACGAACTTCAGCTAGGAGGACCTGGGTGATGTCATATCCCTGAGACAAAAACGGATGCATGGCCTGTTTGGAAGGCTCCGTGATGTCATAACCATGTACCACCTACTGGCGTGTTACAGCTGTGGGCACCTGTGGGCTGCCCCCCTCCCTGTAAATGTCTAGCGATGTCATCAATTTGGTGAATTATTCAAAGCTGTCCTGACGTAGCAACAGAAAGCGCAGCACTGAAATAGACGCTCTTCCATAAGTGTTTGGTTCCGAGGAAACCCTTGAGGGCCACCATCGCTCTGTTCTCAGTAAGTTTTCCCTGGCAGCAGAGACGTGAGCCGCTTCCGAGGGCGGGTAAAGCATGCTTCAGCGATGTCTGAAATATGATGTGTTTATGTTCGCCTCCCCTCCTCCCTCCTGTAGGAAGTCAGAGAAATAAACTGTGGTGGGCCTCGGCGCGGGCCTGCTGTGAGCGCGCGAAGCCGGAAGCCAGACCTTGTGAGCTCAGGCCCCTACACCGGATTGTCCAAATTTATGAGATGTGGGTATGCAGCGCGATGGACAGAAGTGTAGGGACGTGAAAGAAAGGGGTATGTAGACGAGAGAGCGGAGCGAAGAGGGAGACAGAGAAGAGACGGAGAGAGAAGAGAACAGTGAAGGGAGGATGGATATGAAACGGGCGCGCAGGGTGGACGGCGTTTTGATAAGCAGGGTGGACGGCGTCCACCCTGTAAAATAAGTGGGGGGATGCTGTCCACCCGCGTGGTACCCCGACTCGTGCCCTGAAACACACCTTCAGTGCAGACGAACACCCATGTGTGCTGTGAAACTTCTAAAACCAGCGCGCGCCTCGCGCTGAAAGTTAATAAATAAAAAAATTAAAAATGAAGCTGATAGCCGCGCGGCCGTGAAAGTGACCCGGCCGCGCGGCGCGAAAGTGAAAGGAAAATGAAGCTGACGAGGAGGGGGAGAAGGGAGGGGGTAGGGGAGGGGATTCACACGCTGTAGAAAGCCAGATGGCAGCTGTGCACGTCGCGCGCGCTTGTGCGCTTGCGAGCAGCAGGTGTGACCACACGCTCGTGCACCATGGCCTTTTGCTTGCGGGTAACCGCAGGGAAAAGGCCATGACGCACGAGCGTCTGGTCAGCTTTTTCAAACCCCCTACATAAAGTCTTCGCCAGAAGCAGCGCTTGCGCGCTACTCTAGGCTCGACCTAAAACGGGAGAGAGGGCAGCGCGGCCCCCTCCCGAGCCGTATTCAGCCCGGGAACCACCACTTCCTCAGGGCAGGCCCTCCAAACTGAAAGGAGGAGGGCCTCCCTCCTAGAGCCATTATTGGTCCTGGGGACTGCCAGCTCCCTATCTCCTGAGGTGTCCACCCTCAGGAGATAGTAAGTCTGCTCCAAGAGGGCGAGAGCAGAAAAACTGCTTCCACTCGCTGGGAGCAGACATTTCATCTGTTTATACAGATACAAAAATTGCTCTCACATGCAGGGAGCAGCATTTTTGGCTGATCCTTGTGTGCAGGAGCAATGACGGCTCCCACTGGAGGCAGGGAGCCGACAGGGACTGTGGGGGCATTGAGTTTCCCCCCGCAGTTCCCAATGTTGCACACTGGGTGCCATGGGTGGGCTCCAGAGCTCCCAGGATCAAGAGTCTGAACCCTGGAGGATGAGGTCCTTTTTTAATTATCCTGAGAATGCAAGTGCCCAAAATCATCCAGTTATGGCTCCTGCAGGTAAGAACGGTGACGCAGGGCAGACGATGGAATAGGGAAAAATAATTAAATGAATAAATCCTATTCCATCGTCTGTCGACATCCCCCCGCCCCACCGCCCCACTGCGCTTACCTGCAGGAGCCATGACTGAAATCATCTACAAGCTCCGCTCATTTGGCCCCGCCCCGTGTTTTAGTAGTATGCAAAGTCTTACCGTCTTTTCCCACATTGATGGACCGTTTACTAAAAGGCCCCAGAGTGAGTTTCCTGCTGATTTTCGTGACGTGTTCTTGATGCACAGGAATACAGGAACATCTCCACCAAACAAACAAGCACTTACTTCATATGGTTTAGAGAAGGTACCTCTGGTGGAGATTTACCTCTTTGTAGTATTGTCGTGTTCTCTTGACGAGGATTCATGTTATCACAGATGAAAATGCTTCAGGAACAATTGCATTGCAGAAATTACATTCAAACAAGGTCACTGTAGACATTTCCTCATGGTCCATTATGCAGCTGTAGTGTAAAATATGCACTAGACATTTACCCAATGAGGTAGCACTTGCTAAGCAACCAGTAGAAAGTACTCCAGTTGGGTTGAAATTCCCACATCACCACCCACACACTCACTCACAGACTCATACAGCCACTCACACACCCACTCACACATCTAGACAGCTACTAGCATACCCCATCACACACTCATTCAGCCACTCACACACCCACTTACAGATACATACAGCCACTCAGACACCCTTTTACAGATGCATACAGCCACTCACACACCCATTCACAGACCCATACAGCCAATCACATATCCACTCACACACCCGTACAGCCACTCACAAAACCAGTCACACACCAACAAGGCTACTCATGCACCAACTCACAGACCCATACAGCCACTCACACACCCACACAACCACTCACACACCCACAAAATCACTAACACACCTACTCACATACCCATACAGCCATTCACACACCCACTGAATTGCTCACATAACCACTCACAGACTCATACAGCCACTCATACACCCACTCACATCCAGAAAACTACTCACAACCCCACTCACACACCCATACAGCTACTCTCACTCCCATGTACAGATACATACAGCCACTCATACACCCAATTACAGATCCATGCACCCACTCACATACCTATGCACATACCCATACAGCCAATCGCACACCCACTCACACATCCATACAGCCACTCATAGATCCGGTCACACATTGACACAGCTACTCACACACCTGCTCACAGACCCGTACAACCACTGGCACAACCACTCACTAACCCATACAACTACTCACACTCCCACTAACAGACTCACTCACATACCCACACTGCCAGTCACATACCCACCCACAGACCCATTCAGCCACTCACACACCTACTCACAGACCTACAAAACCAATCAAACACCCACTCATAGACCCATACAGCCACTTAAACACTCACTCTCTAAGATTACAGGTTACAGTTAGGAAATAAAATTAAAGAAAACTTAGAAATTCACTAAAAAACGCAAAGGCTACAGGGACAATATAGTTAGGAAATGACATTGAAAAAACTGCAGAAATTCACTAAAAAAACAAAGGTTACAGGGACATTATAGTTAGGAAATAGTATTGAAAAACCCTTAGAAATTCACTGAAAACAAAAGGTTACAGGGATGTTATAGTTAAGCTTAGATTTCAGTCATACAAAACCAGTAAAATTCAGCTGTTATAGTTACCGGAGCTAACTATAACTTACACCCTCCACAATGCGCTGTTTATGACCTCACATGTTACATCACTCATGAAATAGTCAGTGACATCATTGATGACATCTCAAATTACATGGATCCACATATACATATATTTATGGTTAATTAATAATGTTCTTATTAAGAATTTTATGTTTGTTCTAAATTAATAGGGTTATTCAAATATGTTATGTGTTTTAAGTGAAGTACTTTGTTCAGACTGGAGTGGGGATGGTAATTTTAACCCCTCCAAAGTCCAATGCTATCCCTACTGTTGCACAGACTGCAGTAGGGATAGTAAATCATACCCCTCTGAAGCCAACATTTTCTCTACTGTTGCATAGACTGGAATAGGAACACTATTTCTTATCCCTCCAAAGTGCAACACTTTCTTTACTGTTGCACAGAGTGGAGTGGGAATAGTAAATCTTACCCCTCCAAACTCCAACACTTTCCTTAGTGTTGCACCGACTGGAGTGGGAATAGTAGATTGAACTTCCCTGAAGTCCAACACTTTCACTGCTACTATTGTATACTGAGAGGTAATAGTAAATTTAATCCCTCTGAAGTCCAATGCTTTCCCTTCTGTTGCACAGACTGGAGTGGGAGTGGTAAATCTTACCCCTCCAAAGTCCAACACTTTCCCTACTGTTGCATTTACTGGAGAGGGAATGGTAAATCTTACCCCTCTAAAGTGCGATGCTTTCCCTACTGTTGTACAGACTGGAGTGGGAATAGTAAATTTACCCCTACCGAAGTCCAACGCTTTCTCTTCTGTTGCAAAGGCTAGAGTGGAAATAGTAAATCTTAGCCCTCCAAAGTCCTACACTTTACCTACTGTTGCACAGACTGGAGTGGGAAAAGTAAATCTTACCACCTTCGCAGTCCAAAGCTTTCCCTACAGTTGCACAGACTGGAGGTGAAACAGTAAATCTTACCCCTCCTAAGTCCAATCCTTTCCTTACTCTCGACCTGTTTGGAGTGGAAATAGTAAATGTAACCCTTCTGAAAGCCTACTCTTTTTCTACTGTTGCATAAACTCGAGTCAAAATAGTATATCTAATACTCCCTGACTTCAATATATTTCGTAATATTGTTTAAATATATCTCTTATTATTTGTTTATTTTATTTTACTTATATAAATATATATATATATATATATATATATATATATTCACTGAAAAAACCATAGGTTTCAGACACGTTATAGTTAGAAATTAGCATTTAAAAAACCTTTGAAATTCACTGAAAAAACCATAGGTTTTAGGGACAGTTATAGTTAGTTGGACATTGCACTCGTACAAAACCCGTGAAAATTCCCCCGTTATAGTTAGTTCAGCTAACTATAACTCGCGCCCGCAATGCACTGCTGATGACGTCACATATTACATCACTCATGACATGGTCAGTGACATCACTGATGACATCACTGATGACATCTCAAATGACATCACTGATGACATCATCCAGTGACTGTGTGTTTCTGTAAAGTTTAAATATGTTTAATATATATAGGGAAAGGCGTATTGAAGAATGAGTGGGTGTATAAGTGTCTGAATGGATGATTTAGTACGTGCGTGACTGACTCTACAAGTGAGTGATTAAACGTATCTTACTGAATGCATGGGTTAGTGACTAAACTGTGTGAATGTCTGTATCCGTCTGTTGGTGTGTAAGTGGATGCATGGATTTGCGAATAGCTACATGAGTGTCTATATGGGTTATTGATTGGTTCTATGAGTATCTGTATGGGTGCCTGAGTGTTTGTGTGGATGGGGTGTGTGCGACTGTGCATAGATGTGTGAGTGGGTGATTCACTGGGTGGATGGTTTCAAGAGTGCATCTGTGATAGACTGTATGGGTGGGTAAGTGTGTGTAAGAGTGTGTTAGTGAGTGAATGTATGTCCCAGTGGTACATGTGTGAGTAACTACATATGTGAAAGGCAGTATATATGTGTATTGGAGTATATAAATAGCTATAAGCGAGAGTGAGTGATTGTGATAGTGGCTGTATGGATGAGTGTGTGCTTGTATCAGTGATTGTATAAGAGCGTAACAATGTGCTAGTATTTGTATGATTAAGTGAGCTGGTGTGTGTATAACTGTATAGGTGAGTAAATGGCAGTGTGTTTAATTATTTGCATGACTGACTAGGTGTGTGAGTACCTCTATGGATGAGTGGCGGTGTTTGAGTGTCTATATAGGAGTAAGAGTGCATATGATAGTCCTGTACTGAGTGACCATAAGTATGAGTGACTGTACGGGTGAGTGAGTGGATGTGTGTGTGTAGACCTAAGAATCAGTGAGTGGGTATGTAGTTATTGGTGTTGGAGTGTCTATGGTTTTGCGAATGGCACTCTGTAATTTAGATTGGGTGTATCAAAGGTTATATTAGGGTGTGAGGAGCTGCATCAGATTATCACGTGGATGATGTCATCAGTGATGTCATTTGAGATGTCATCAGTGATGTCATCAGTGATGTCACTGACCATGTCATGAGTGATGTAATATGTGACGTCATCAGCAGTGCATTGCGGGGCGCGAGTTATAGTTAGCTGAACTAACTATAACGGGGAATTTCACGGGTTTTGTACGAGTGCAATGTCCAACTAACTATAACTGTCCCTAAAACCTATGGTTTTTTCAGTGAATTTCAAAGGTTTTTTAAATGCTAATTTCTAACTATAACGTGTCTGAAACCTATGGTTTTTTCAGTGAATTTCAAAGGTTTTTAAAATGCTAATTTGTAACTATAACGTGCCTGAAACCTACGGTTTTTTCAGTGAATTTCAAAGGTTTTTTAAATGACAATTTTTAAATGTATTAATTTTTATATTAATTTTTTCATACTGATTTACTACATTTTTAGAAACAATTTCTTTTACATATTTTATTTTTAAATTACATTGTAATTACATTATACATTACATTACAAAAATACTTTCTCAGAATGAATTACTTTAGTTTAAATACTTTGCACATAGGCAATAGACTTTTAAGTACAGTAGTTACAGTTGTTGCAATGGGCAACACATTTTCAAACACAATGCAACATTCAGCTCAATGTGAATTTCTAGTTAAATGCAATTAGTTACTTTATGGATTACTTTTCTAACCACAGGACTGGATCCTAGATTCAGTCCTGGTACATCTCCTGTAAACAGTTGAGTAAAAGCGTTTTGGTTACAGTCGTGATTTTTAAGGAATATTATTGTATTTTAAAAGTTGACACTTAGAAACTTTTTCTCATAGAATCACCAATGTTATCCTATGGAAGGAAATTCACTTAGCAGGTAAAAACTGTTATCGTTACTTTTTCTTACTCAGTGTTGGATCCTGGATCCAGCACTGGTGCATCTCCTGTAAACAGTTGAAAGAATGCGTTTAAGTCATACAGGCGATTTTTAAGGAATATTTGTAGTTTGTGAAAATCGACACTTTGAAACTTTTCTGCTGAAAACCAGACAATGGATTCCTATGGAAGAAAATATAAGTTACTGGTAAGTACGGTTAAAATTACTTTTCAGGACCAGTACTGGGCTGAAAGATACAGCACTGAGGTCTCTCCTTATAACAGGTGAGTAAATCGGAATTCGTATTTCGGCTGATTTTAGAGGAATATTTGTATGTTTCAAAAATCAACACTTAGAAACTTTTTCAGCAAAAAGCAGGCAATGATATCCTATGGAAGGAAATTCAAGTTACTGGTAAGTACGGTTAAAATTACTTTTGAGGATCAGTACTGGGCTGAAAGTTGCAGCACTGAGGTCTCTCCTGATAACAGATGAGTAAATCGGAATTCGTATTTCGGCTGATTTTAGATGAATATTTTAAAGTTCCAAAACTCCACACTTAGAAGAATTTCCAAGTGAAACCAGTCAATGTTAGCCTATGGAAGGAAATTCAAGTTACCGGTAAGTACGGTTAAAATTACTTTTCAGGACCAGTACTGGGCTGAAAGATACAGCACTGAGGTCTCTCCTGATAACAGGTGAGTAAATCGGAATTTGTATTTCGGCTGATTTTAGATGAATATTTTAAAGTTCCAAAACTCCACACTTAGAAGAATTTCCAAGTGAAACCAGTCAATGTTAGCCTATGGAAGGAAATTCAAGTTACCGGTAAGTACGGTTAAAATTACTTTTTAGGACCAGTACTGGGCTGAAAGATACAGCACTGAGGTCTCTCCTGATAACAGGTGAGTAAATCGGAATTTGTATTTCGGCTGATTTTAGAGGAATATTTTAAAGTTCCAAAACTCCACACTTAGAAGAATTTCCAAGTGAAACCAGTCAATGTTAGCCTATGGAAGGAAATTCAAGTTACCGGTAAGTACGGTTAAAATTACTTTTGAGGATCAGTACTGGGCTGAAAGATGCAGCACTGAGGTCTCTCCTGATAACAGGTGAGTAAATTGGAATTCGTATTTCGGCTGATTTTAGAGGAATATTTTAAAGTTCCAAAACTCCACACTTAGAAGAATTTCCAAGTGAAACCAGTCAATGTTAGCCTATGAAGGAAATTCAAGTTACCGGTAAGTACGGTTAAAATTACTTTTCAGGATCAGTACTGGGCTGAAAGATGCAGCACTGAGGTCTCTCCTGATAACAGGTGAGTAAATCGGAATTCGTATTTCGGCTGATTTTAGCGGAATATTTTAAAGTTCCAAAACTCCACACTTAGAAGAATTTCCAAGTGAAACCAGTCAATGTTAGCCTATGGAAGGAAATTCAAGTTACTGGTAAGTACGGTTAAAATTACTTTTCAGGACCAGTACTGGGCTGAAAGATACAGCACTGAGGTCTCTCCTGATAACAGGTGAGTAAATCGGAATTCGTATTTCGGCTGATTTTAGAGGAATATTTGCACAATGGTGAAGGGAGGGGGCGGGGCCTGAGGTGACATCTGTGCAAACGCGCCCGTGGCGCGTTTTAAGTTGGGGGATTAAGTCCCCTTGAATCATGAGGGTCCCTACGGGCCAACTAGCCCACCAGGAACCTCCAGTATGCGCCAGGGGCTGCGTTGCAGAGACATGTACAGAGGCCACACCCCTTTTACACCTCTCTGCAACGCAGCTCTGTGGCGCTTTCTGGACGTACCTGTTGGGCTAGTTGGCCCCCAGGGACCCTCAGGATTGAAGAGGATTTAATTCCCCATCTTAAAACGCGCCACGGGGCCTGTTTGCACACATGTCACCTGAAGCCCCGCCCCCTCCCTTCACCACTGTGCAAACGTGCCCCGTGGCGCGTTTTAAGTCGGGGATTAACTCCCTTGAATCCTGAGGGTCCCTGGGGTGCAACTAGCCCACCATATACCTCCAAAAAGCGCCATAGAGCTGCGTTGCAGAGAGGTGTAAAAAGGGGTGTGGCCTCTGTACACCTCTCTGCAAGGCAGCCCCTGGCGCATACTGGAGGTTCCTGGTGGGCTAGTTGGCCCCCAGGGACCCCCAGTATTCAAGGGAATTCGTTCCCCTCTGCAAACGCGCCAGGGGCGCGTTTGCAGAGTGGTGAAGGAAGGCGGGGCCTACGGCCCGATCGTTTTTTTTTTTTCCCTGAAGGGGGCTGTGTGGCCCCCTTCCTTTTTCCTATTTTTAGGCCCTGGGGACCCCATCCCCCAGGGCCTTACCCCTACCTTTAAAATTAAAATTAAAAAAAGAAAACGGGAAGGGGGCCGCGTGGCCTTCCTTCCCTGGGCCTGTATTGGCCCCGGGGACCCCATCCCCCGGGGCATGGCCTCTTTTTTTTATTTGGAGGGGGCTGCGTGGCCCCCTCCTCAGGCCATTTAAGGCCCGGGGACCCCATCCTCGGGCCGGCCTTGCACTTTTTTTATTTTTTTTTCCATTTTTTTACTTTGTGGAGGGGGCTGCGTGGCCCCCTCCGTGTCACTTATGGCCCCGGGGACCCCATCCCCCGGGGCCTGGCCTCTCGTTGGGGACTATGGGGGGTCCCCAAGCCCCCACAGTCCCGCCGGCTCCCCGTGTCCTACGGGAGCCGGCCTTGCTTACACATGGGGAGCAGCTAACATGCTGCTCCCCATGTGGAAAGCAATCAGCTTTGGATATTGGAAGAGAGAGCAGGTTTCCTGCTCTCTCTTCCAATATCCAAAGCAGTTTGCAATGACAGGACGGGAGCCGCGAGGCTCCCGTCCTGTCATTGCAAACAGCAGTGTCCCGGGGTAGGCACCCCGGGACACTGCAGGAGCCGGCCCTGGGGGTGGCGGTCCCCAGGGCCACCACAGGCTCCAGGAGGGGAGCCGCGCGGCCCCCCTCCCTACATTTTGAAAGCCCCGGGGAGGTGGTGGTGATTGATGCGGTTGTTATGGGTGTCAGGGGAGGTAATCGGGAATTATCCCTGCGTAAATTGGAGTCAAAGTACATTATTGATTTTGATTGTCTGACCCCAAACGGGTTAAATTCGAGCGAGGAACTAGCTGTTCACTTGATGGAATGAAATTTGTATATGTATGAACATTAGACGGTATTCGACCCTTTTGTGATTTTAAACACTTTTAACATTTTACTTTTTGGTTTTTATTAGGTATGAAATGGCATCTTGTCGATCTTGGGGCTACAATGATTCGAGTGTCTAATCATGTTTTCCAGCTATGGGTTCCACTTTTTTTAGGACAACCGATTGAAACAGCAATATTGTCCTTGGAATATTTGCCCACTGGGGCGAGATGTAGCGTGATGTACAATAATTAATTGTACATCTGTTAGAGACCTATGGGTGTATCGGTCTACATAGCCGGTAATGTTCTCAGCAGGTATTCATTGCATAAAAAGTTTATTAGTTGATACCTTATGACTAGTAGAATGACATACACATCAGTCACCAATAGGCTTGGGTCAAAATCTCGTTTTAAGCAAAATACGCATTTGGGACAACCGATTTAAGTAGCAAAATTGTCCTTGGAATAGTTGCCCACTGGGGCGAGATGTAATGTGATGTATAAACAATTAATTGTACATCTGTGTAGAGACCTATGGGTATATCCGCCCACAGAGCCGTTAGTGCTGTAATTATACATCATTGGTGTTTGTTTGTGTTATGGCACAATGTTCTCAGCAGGTATTCAATGCAAAAAACTTTATTAGTTGATACCTTATGATTAGTAAAAGGACATATACATATCCAATAGGCTTGGGTGAAAATCTCATTTTAAGCAAAATACGTATTTGCGAGTATTGTCGAGCAAACATAGTGACGAATAACAAATGTAAACATTATTTCAAAAAATATTTAAAAAAATTCATTTTGTATGTTTTTACATGTAACACTTATGGGAGCTATAATTCTCTTCTGTAAATTACCAAACTATAAGGGTAGTTCAAATTGTATATATATATCTATTGTATCAAGAACTTCCAAAATGGATGCCATTTTCTAGTGGGTGTTACACGTATGAGGTGTTAGTCCTATGTCTATGTTAGGCATAGTTTAAATTCAATCACTGTTTGTTGCAACTTTGAAACGTGATCAAGGCGGAAGCCGAAACGCGTTGTTTCCTGCAAATAAATTATTTCACAAGCATACGTGTGGAGTCCGAGTACGTCTGTTGGAGTAGCAGAACCGAGGGAATATATATATATATATATATATATATATATATATATATATATATATATATATATATATATATATATATATTCAAAGAAAGCGATTGGAGAGTTCCCCAAAGAACTTCAGCGGCACACCATAGGACGGCACAATATTTATTTTATTGTGTCACAAACAGAACAACGCGTTTCGGCGAAGCCTTCATCATGTTAGTGACCTGTGCCCAACCACCCATAGAAATACAGGGCAGCGTTGATAGAAAGTGAGGAAATATTGCAACGTAAAATAAATGTGCATAACATGAAAAACAAATTGCAAAATTGCCCACAATTGCGAGAAGGCGCTCTGCATTATTTTCAATTCATTAAAAAGTTTGTGATCATAAACAAATAATGAATAAATATTACGGAAACAACATCCGGTGTATAGACATAGAAGAGGAATTAGCAGTTCATCATATCGACATTGTAATTCATAAACCAATGTTAACAACGCAATTCATCTTGCTAGGTAATGGCAAATACAATATAATTTTTACGGGTAATGTAACGCTTAACCGTATATCATGATAGGGAACTGTACTATCAAGGTTCAATGGGCAAATGCCACAAATTTCAGACATGAATTTTTTAAGAACATTCCCAATGTAATTACATCACATCTTAAAATAGATACGGTGAAGAAATATGTGATATTGCCATTATAACACACATGCGAACTGCAGAAATTCTGGGTTATGTACCCCTTATTAATCCATCCTATGCATTATACAAATAAATAAATGGAAAGGAGACTCTTCCTAACTCCATCACAGATTTCACGATCTATTTACTGTATGCAGCTAAGCGATTCTTGGAACTAATATGTTATTCAGCACATACTTTTTCAGCAAATATTGTCACGGTTGCAATTTCCATTATTGACATAATTCATTGTTGTTGTATTGAGCGACACACAGATACACAACTGATTGTGATTAGAGTGAATGTGCTAAATAATATAAGTGAAAAGGAGGAGTGAAGTCAATGTCAAAAAACCCTTTCCCAGGGAAGACGGATTCAAACTGCTAAGCCTAGCAGATAGGGGGAACAAAATACAATGCAAATGCACATCTATTGGCTCCATGATCCCAATTCCAGAATCTATCCCATGTGGGAAAATAAAGACAGCCTCACAACATAAGATAAAATGAAAAGTGAATAATTCTAAAACAGCCAAGGCTGAATATTATTCTTTCCAGAGAACTAATGGAAGTAATTCTAATCAATAAATCATCTATAGCCGATGTGGGTAGCAAGCTCCTCCCCATGATTCATCCCATTGGGGATTCTGGTATTGAGCTCGATAATGTACTTGGATTCTGTAACTCGTAAGAGTTTCTCCCGATCTCCGCCCCTAGGATGTGGTAAAATTCGGCCAATGCCAAAGAATTTAATCAGATTGGCATTGCTTTGATGTTTTTCTTGATAGTGCCTAGCAACAGGGTAATTGAAGTCAGCATTGGTTACCGCTCTCATATGCTGTAGAATGTGAGTTTTAAGTTGTAGCTTTGTGCTGCCCACATAGTTAAGTTAAGGCCGCACGGGCACTCCAGGACATAGATGGTATAGTCACTGGTACAAGTTATAAATTTACTGATCTTCTTTAGTCTCTTATTATCCTGTCCCACAGAATAACTGTCACGGTTGCTACTGTGCCTGCACGCTTAACAGGAATTACACTTCTTGAAACCCTTCGCAGTTCCCAACCATGTGGTGGTGGTTGGTGTATTGTAATAGCTTTGAACTAGATGGTCTTTTATGGACTTGGATTTCCTATAGATTATTGATGGTGTTTTACCTATAGAGGAGCCAATTACGGGATCGGATTCCAATAATCCCCAATGTCGTTTCATGATACGTTTTAAGTTGTTTGACCTGATATTATATGTGGTAATTAATCTAGGAATCTCAGTGTCATTTTTCGATTTTATTCTCGAGGAGAAAAGTGCCTCCTTTCGTGGAATATCCTTGGCTTTTTTACTGGCAGCTGTGATAACCTTCTTTTTATAGCCTCGTTGCCTGAATCTTTTTTCCATAGTTTGTTGCTCTTTGATAAAGTCTCCCTCAGTACTACAATTTCTTCGCGCCCGAAGAAATTCCCCAAAGGGGATACTATTGCGAAGGGGAGCAGGATGATTGCTTTACCCACTCAATCAGCTCCACATATTGTGAGTTTCTAGATGTAGCCATACGTATAGAGGACGGCCATATGGTGACCAGCCTCTTTCGCAAAGAGACTGCTGGAAATACCCTGCTCCACGCTAATAGCAATCATCCTGCTCCCCTTCGCAATAGTATCCCCTTTGGGGAATTTCTTCGACCAAAGCACTTATGAGTTGAACATGCAGTTGGATGTGAAATGATACATGTAAAGTAACAAGTGGTGCAATACTTGGGATTTTGAAACTGGAATTAAGGCATAGTGAATATATTAATGTGGCCATGACGGTCCAGTGCAAACAGTAGATGTGATTATACCTGTTACAAAATGGCAACTAGCGAGCTATGGTTTGTCTGTACTGGGCAGACTTGTATTCAGCGTGCTATAGTTGTGGAATGAACGTGTATTAGTGTTATTCTAAACTCTGGAAATTGTCATCATAATGATTAAATGATGTACTATGTCAATTAATTTGCCGTTTACCAATGCCTTTCTTTGTGTTTACTAAGGATTAAAGGGTGATTTGTGAAAGCGGTCAGCGTCATGACCAAGGTGTTGGAGGGTACCGAAACCCATTGGTGCAGCTCCTCTATGATATGGAGTGAATGAAGCATTGATATAGACTACATTGGAGTGTCATGGTGTTCTTTATCTGAAGAAAGCAATTTTGTGGTGAATTTAAAAGCAGCGCACGGCATATCGCTGAAACCCGAGCACCACCGGCAATCAGAAATCTCAAGAGCAACACGCCGGCGGTGCTTGGTTTTAATCTATCTATCTATCTATCTATGTATCTATCTATCTATCTATCTATCTATCTATCTATCTAGCTATCTATCTAGCTATCTGTATATCTAAATCTATTTATATCTATATAGATCTATCTCTATCGCTCTCGATTTATAAGTACATAGAGAGAGATAGAGATAGATATAAATAGATAGAGATAGATAGATGGATAGATAGATAGATACATAGATAGATAGATAGATAGATAGATAAATAGATCGATAGATAGATAGAAAATATATATATTTTTAGATCTTTATAATATTTATAGTATATATCATTTTGGGGATTTTACATTTTTATATTTTGTTTATTTAGCAATTCTTTTAATGTTTTGCAATTGATTTGTTAATATTTCTCAGGTTTCATATATATATATATATATATATATATATATATATATATATATATATATATACGGTTTTTATAGTAGCAATTTAAAAATAGCCAAGAAAGTAATATAATGTAAAATATATATTCCTATTGATAATGTTACATCATATATATATATTTATATATAAACATGCACAAACATATGTGTGTGTTTATGTAAGTATAAATTATTAAACATTATTTAAATGTATTTAATTGACATTATATTAATGTTATATATCAAAATATTTAAGAATTACTATTTTAAACTATATATATATATATTAAAAACGTATATTTGTGTATGTTTTTTATATATTTTTATTACACAATATTTTTGTTTATCAGTATTGTGATCCATTCAGATGCTCTCAGTAAAATGAGGTATCATCCACACTCCACTGTCCGTGCAGTTGTATACACCTTCTTGCTGCCTGAAAAAATATGCATGTGCAAACTCAATGCAAATCAGGGACAGGGGAATGCCAAGATGCTGCACGGTGTTTCCTGAGAGCAGTAGCACTGCATTCTTAGAATGACTGAATTATGTGGACAGCACCATGACAAACTGCGGGTGAAGCGTTATTGTTACTGGCAAATGTACTACATGGTGCAAGCTGTTTTAGATATTTTATGACTTGCCATAACTTTCTAGTTCTGTATTCGGTTTTAAATGTTAATTGTAATTGTTTGCATCTATGAATCAATGATTTGTAAAAGAAATAAGATCCCTTTTACAACCTGGATTTATGTATGATCCTAAGCAGACTATCCTTTTGCTGGATATAAAATAATAAATATATTTGTATGATGACTTCTTCTTTGCTGTCTAAGAACGGAGGCATTACACAATAGATATAACAGTCACATAAAAGTATTATCTGAAAGAAATACAACCCAAGAATTTCACATCCTAACTGTTTCTGTGTTAATCACCTGAACTACAAAAGCTTAAACTGACAGTTTTAGTTCATTTTCTGAGATTCTGTATTGCAGAGAATAGGACAAAGAAGCAAATAACAATGTAAATTAAACACAAACAGCAAACGAAGAACAAACATGACTGAAAGAGGGAAAGGAAGGAGATTAAAGGAAGGAAGACATAAAGGTTAGAGCGAGAGTGCCAAAATGAAAATAATGGGGAGCAGACTTACAAGCAGGACCATTGTTCATAAATACCATTAACATAACCTGGAGCAAACAGTCATCTTTAAGAAATAAGGATGTGAACCCACCTTCCTCCAGGATGTCACAATATTTGTAAAGGGATAAAAGGATGTACTTAAGGGGCAGAATTAGGCAAGAGCATAGGTGTGTAGTGGGTTGGGGAATTAACTATGAGAAAAGAGGTTGACCAGACAGCAAGGGCAAATAGTAGAGAGGGCATTCCTTAAGCTGTAAAAAATAACGGAAAGTCCTAATTTGTTTCCTAAGATCTGCTGCCTGTGTTGCCAAACGCAGGGATTGCTGAACTTCAAGCCTGTCGAGACTTGATTCTATTGTCTGTACCCTTTTTTATTCCATCCTACACTTCTTGCTTTTTATCTTGCTACTGGAGGTTCTTTTTCATGTCATTTTTCAGTATTTTCCTAAATTTCTCTTCATCCCTTTACTCCTTTTTCTTTTTTTCTCTCTTGCCTTGGGTCAAAGTCTGACAAAAATAAGCCCCAGACTCAGCAATTACCAGAACAAATTATGCACTGATTTCTGGGTTTTCCTGTCACAGATTAATATGTTGACCACATTGTGAGGCAAGGAATAATCCATGGAGAACAAACTAAAATAATTACAGCAAATAATCGTACAAAATAACGTACTACAAAGTGGATAAAACCACAGATTTTGACTTTTGGTGGCAGTATCTGTTCCTACAAAAGTTTGGGAAAACAGACACACCTACCTCCAAGAACTTAGAGAGTGATATGTCCTTTTAGTTATAGCATGGCTTGGGATACACAGGAAGTTGGCTTCCAGAGACTCATCTCACTCCTACAAGATTCAAACACGCCATTCATCGGTAAGTAGGTCTCGTTCGGATGTGACTGATACATATGGCAGGCTAAACTGTGAAAACCTGAGCCATGGGACTCTCCATCAGGTGTCAGCTTCATGACAGTTTGTGAAGCCCAAAAACAAGTCCTAGCACCAAAGACATGGTTCCAGTTCATGCAGTCCAGATGGATCAAGCCCAAACCACAACCCAGGGACTCCCAGTTGATCTGGAACTGGAAACTGAAACTTAGTATAAAGCTACTTCCTTGGGAGTCCAATAAGCTTCTGAAAAGTAGCAAAGCTTGTGGAAGAACTGAGAGGATAAGGAAATTATTCTTGTCTCCCAGTTGATAAAAGGATTATTTTGAGCCAACAAGAGTACCTAAAATAGCAGCGTGATTGGGAGAAGCAAGAAGGTCAAAGGAGTCAGTAGCTTTAGACTATGTTTCAAATTCCAATATTATAAACCTACTTCAAGGTATACCTGCTCAGTAAAAAATAAGTATGCAGATTGTTTTGAAAAACCAAAAGAACTGACACTACCTTCCCATCAGGAGTTTGTCTGTGCCATCTCTATTGAATCTAGAGCAACTAATACATTTGGAAGAGTGTATCCCCTTTCAGAGTCTGAAAAGAAGTCTTAAGAAAATTTACAGAATGACCTAATTACTCGATCTACCTCTCCATCCAGTGCTTCCATGTTCTGTGTTCAGAAGAAATCAAATGAGTTGAGACCCTGCATACAGTTTAGAAGGCTAAACAAGGTCACAATAAAATACCGATATCCCCTTCCTTTGACTAAAGATATTTCAGTGTCCGTTAGAGGCATTACGATGTTAACCAAGTTACATCTTGTGAAGTATATTATTTTCTCCAAATAAAGGGGACAAATGGAAGGTGGCCTTTAAAACAACACTAGGTCACTTTGAATATAGAGTTATGCCTTTGGTTTACGTAATGCTCTCGCCATTTTTCAGTGATTTCATGGGCCACATTTTTGTGACATGCTTAATCAATTCATTGTGATATATATTGATGATATCTTGGTCTATTCCAGTGACTCCTTGTTACACCACGAGCATGTCCTTCAAGTATTGATTTGACTCTGTCAGAATGAACCTTTTTTTCAAACCTGAAGTGTGTGAATTCAACCAATCTGAAGTTGAATATCTCGGTTGCTGACTGAAGAACTTGAAGAAATTGGATTACTGACTGAGTGGGATAAATAATACTCCTTGCCAGGGTGAAGTCACAAGCAAACCCAAAATTAATATGTGCTCAACCCTCTGGTAGCTTGGCACAGTGCAGTCAGGCTTACCTCAGAGTTAATGAGTAAAGTATTTGTGCAACACTTCCAACAGTAACACATTTACCAAGACCAAAATGACAAAAGCCTAATCAGTAGAACCGGAGATTTGCAATTTTAAAGATTTGCGTGAAAATAGTGCCAAAAAGCACAAAGTGCCAACTGTGGATATCTGGTTGTGCTGGACCGGGAAAAAGTTGCAAGTTCAGGTTGACCGGGAGGGAGTACGGGCCGGCTACAGAGAACCAAATCGGCCGCTCAACAAGAGTACCTTAAATCCTGGTTGCGGATTGTGGCAGAGTCCTGCATCGAGGATGCGTTGTGCAGCCGAGGTGATGCCTCAGTTCTGAGGGACTGTGAGGCTGAGATGCAAGATCTTGAGTCATCGTCAAGGTTTCCGTCAACGAGGGCTTGTGATACGAAGTCTGGCATCAAGGATGTGCCAACTGCTGAGGCGATGCATCAGTTCTGAGAAACGGCAAGGCGGTATTGCGAGGTCCTGCGTCGTTGTTGAGGTTCCTGTTTACAAAAAGCTTGCAAAGCGAGGGCCTTCATTGATGGAATGCATCATACAGCAGTGGTTCTGATGGAACTGCGAGGCTGCAATGTGAAGTCTTCACATCTGGAAAGTCCACCCAGCAGAGTAGACATGTTGGTTCTGCTTGTGGATGTGCCGTGCAGCAGAGGAGATGATTTGGTTCTGCTGTATCCACAGATGGGCTGTCAGAGAACCTTCAGGCCCACTTCCAAGGGTCCAGAACTGGGATGGCTCCACATGGCAGGTTATGACTCACAGATGGCATGTGCCTTGTTGAGCTTTCTGCCCTTGAGATTCAAGTCAGAAGGCCAGCAAGCTAGCCCTTGGAGTCACTCTGGGTAGTCGGTTCAGCAGATGCATTTCCAGTCCTTCTCAAACAAGCAAGAGGATGGCAGGCAGCAGGTCAGCATAGCAGGGCAGAAGTCCTTCAGAGCAGCAATTAAGCAGAGTAGCAGCACAGCAGTTATTCTTCCTAGCAGAGTCCACAGGTCCAGATGTGTAGTGAAAAGTTAGTCTCTGGGATCCAATATATCAGGTGCCTCCTTTGAAGTGGAAGAAGCTACTAGAGGTTTCCCGTTGAAGTAAACATGTTTCCTGTCTCCCCTGGCTCCAGACTAACTACAGAGGATATACAGCCCTTTGTGTGGGGACAGGACACAGCCTACTCAAGTGTAAGTAGGGCTTACACAGCCCCACCCTCTCAACCGGCCAGTGATGGCCCAGCCAGGCACACCTAATTTCTCTATTGTGTGTGGCTGTCTAGGAGGAATACACAAAGTCGAAAAAGTTAGCCATCCCAGTCATGTGACCCAGAGACAGGCTACAGGCACTAAATGGCTAAGGCACATAAATGCCAACTTTCTAAAAGTGGCAATTTCAAAATTGTGATTTAAAATCTGACTTCACCAGAAGAGTGTATTTTTCATTACAATTCCAAAGACACCAAACATGAAGAGGTTACCTGTTCTGATTTGGAAAATACAGCTTATTGAATGTAATAAGGTAACTCCAGTGTTATCCTATGGGAGATGTAGGCCTTGCAATAGTGAAAATTGAATTTATGAGTTTTTGACTACCAGAACATGTAGAACATAAAAGTACATGCCCTACTTTTTAGGTCGAGACTAGAGCCAAAACGCATGAGCTGCTCTGCAAGACGTATTGTAGAGGAGTAGGGAATAGAAGCCCCTCCCACTCTCCACCCATATTTGCTATTGGCTTGTGTCATTGTCCGTCCTAAATGCTGGCTTCTGATTCGTCAATAGGCTTGTTAGTCCCTCCTTAGTACCGCCTCCTCTTCATCTGTCACCTCCCATGGCGACTGGCCCCTTTACTTTGGTTGTTACACGGTACGTGTTATTTAGACTGTGAGCACTATTTTCTTTAATGAGGTTCTTCTACTGCAGGCACGGCATGTTTTGGTGCCTTCTTTACTCCCGCCTCCCTCCCGTTGTCGTGCCTTTTTTCCCTCCCCACCCTCCCTTCTGAGGTCCGTGCCTTCTCCCCTCCACCCGCCATCCTGTTGTCCGTGCCTTCGCGGTCCGCCTGCCCTCCCGTTGTCCATGCCTTCTCCCCCCTGCCCACCCTCCCTCCCATTGTAGTGCCTTCTCCCACCAATCCGCCCTCCCTCCCGTTGTTTGTGATGCCTATCATTTGCAATGCAATAGGTCTTGCATAAATGCGAGACCTATTGCATTGCAAATGCTTGTTAAATAATTGAACCCTGCCCTGTGGCTTGTTTGTGGTCTATGCTAGGAGGAATGTTTATTCATTAAAAAGGAGGGTTTGGTCCTGACAAAAGGTTTACTTTGCCAAGTCAAAATGGCAGTTTAAAACTGCACACAGAGGCTGCAATGTCAGGCCTCAGACAAGTTTAAAGGGCCACTTAAGAGGGTGGCACAATATGTGCTGTAGTCCCACTAGTGGCATTTCATTTACAGGCACTGGGTACATGCAGTACCCCTTTGCTAGGGACTTCTAAATAAATTAAATAAACCAATTGGGGATAAGCCAATGTTAACATATTTTAAGCAGTGACACATGCACTTTAGCACTGGTCATCAGTGGTAAAGTGCACAGAGTCGTAAGGCCATCAAAAAGATCAGCAAAAATGGAGGAGGAAGGTGAACAGTTTGGGTTAAGACCACCCTAAGGCTAACAGGTTTAAAAACAGCATTGGAATCTGAATTGACCCATGTAAAGTATCTGCCATTCTGGGTTGACCTGCCCCTTTTAATATTAAGGAAGCACAGTTTTTCATAGGTATGGCAATTTCTATTGTTGCTTTGTGGGCAACTTTGCTCAAGTATCTAGTAATATCACCTGCTTACTTAAGAAGCATATGCTTATTCACTGTTTCCAGGGGGATATTGTAGCCAAGACAGATTTCAGAGAACTGAAAAAAGCTTTTGCTCAAGCCCCAGTTTTATGCCACCAAGCTCCAACTAATATAAATATTGTTGAGACTGACACCTCTGACCGGGCTGTTAGTGATTATTCTGACAGCTTCAGGAAGATGACAGACTATAACACACTCAATTTGTTACCTCTCTCCTGTTTTGCCATAATCTATAAGGAATCAACCTGTCTTAGAGAAAGAACTTCTGGCAATGACAATGACCTGCTCTGAATAGCGACATTTTATGATTGGAGCCTGGGAACCCTTCCAAATTCGCACTGATCATCGCAACTTACAGTGCCTCAGTAATATGCAGTGCAGGAATTGTCGGCAAGCCCGCTGGGCCTATTTTTTCAATCAGCATGGATTCTTTATTACTCATATTCCTAGTTGTAAGAATAGATTGGCTGATGACCTCTCAAGTAGATATCCTAAATCTTCTCGAACTTTTGGTCTAAATATCCATTCTGCACAAAAGATCCTTCATTTGCTGTGACACAATATTGTCTTGATAGAGTTGCAGCCAGTAATTCTAAAGTCTCCAGAAAGGATTGGGAAACCTTACAATGGCAGTCCTACAAAGAAGGGGAACTTTTATTGAAAGGAAAGGCCTTATTTATTCCTTCCAAGCAATTTAGGTTGGAACCCATCAAAATGTGCCTTGCTGGACATAGAGGAATTAAATCTACTCTGGAGCACCTTCTTTGTTCTTTTTGGTTGCCCTCTCTTCAAAGTGACATTGAAATTCATGTTAAAAGATGCCTGTCTGTACCGAGGGAAAGGTTTCTCACTCTCAATCTGCTGGACCTCTACAGCTCTTACCAGTACCTCCAGAGCTAAAGGCATACTATTTCCACTGATTTCATTGTAGCCCTGCCTCTGTCAGAAGGTAATCTGGTAATCATGGTCATAGTTGATTTCTTTTCTGAGATGGCTCATTTCGGAACACTTTAGAAATTACCTTCTGCTAAAAGAATTCAGTTTACAATGGCTACTCAAGTTATTATTTCAGATCAGGGACTTCAGTATGTCACCCACTTTTGGAAGTGCTTTTGCAAATCTCTACACGTTCATGTGGTCTTTCCTCCCGGATTTCATCCTCAGACCAGTGGTCAAACTGAACGACTTAACAAGGAACTGTAACAATGTCTTCAATGCTTTTGCAATTCCTCTCAAAGTGCCTGATCTTCTTTTTTAGCCCTGGCTGAGCTCTCCTGTAGCAACTGCATTCATATTACCACTCAGCCTGCACCATTTTTTTGTCTTTTTTGTCTTCATCCTTGAACCTATCCTTCTATTTTTCATGGTCCAGTTATGGTCCCTACAGCTTTCAGTTTTGTTTGACAGTTGAAAACTGTTCGACGTAAGATTTTTTGACTCGTCAGGAGTCTTAAAAGAGAATGAAGTTCTACGCTTATGGCCATCATAAATGTTCTCCTGATTATAAAATTCAGAATAAGATTTGGTTATCTTGTAAGTTTGTGCCTTCTCATCTTTCCCTCAACAATTTTAAACTTTGGTTCTATGGGTCATTTAAATCCATCCAAATTGTGAATCCAGTTGCTTTCAACATTCAATTGCCATTTATTTGGAAGAGTCAGCCAGTGTTTTATTCCTGCCAATTGAAATCTTATTGTGTGGACCTCTTTTGGTGCCTTTTTTCTATGCCTCCCCTTATTTTGGCGAAGAGTGAACCAAAATATGAAGTTCAAGAGATTTGTGAATCACGTTTCTTTAGGAAGAAACTCAAATTCTTAATTCGTCGGAAGGGATATCCACATAGTGAAAGGTCATGTGAAGATGCCTCCTAGGTTCAAGCTCCTCTTCTGGTTTGATGCTTTTTCTGGCAATTTCCAGGCAAACCCAGAGCTTTAAAAGAGGGGCATACTGTTGCACTGCTGGCAGCATCCTGCCCGATGTCAGCGCCTGAGGCTATCTGGGGCTGGTGGAATGCACAGTTCCCACAGAGATGTGATATCTGTGAGAGTGCTGGTGGGTGGCCGCGCTCTCAATTCAAACATACCTTCAGGCGGCACAAATTACTTTTCATCTCCTTGGGGGGAATCTCTATCCGGAGACACCATTGTTGCCGCCATACTTCCAGTGCTTTCTCTCTCCAAGAAACCCTTGTGAGTATTTCTGAGAAATAATATTTTACCCAATTCAAGATGACCGTCACAGTATTGAAGTATATAATCTTTTCAATCGATTATTGACTCTTAGGTATTTCCTGTTCCTTTGGCCTATAAAAGAAGGAAAATTGGTTCATTCCTTGCATGGCAACACTTTTTGCAGACCTGTTGTATTGCTCCAGTTCTCCTGATTGAATGCCAGTTCTCCCCTGGGGTTTGCCAATTCTGAACCTATCATTCTTACTAATGGGTTATACTGCTCCTACAGTCCTTTTCTGGTACCTTCTCAGAATTCTACTGTAAGGATCTCCTCTTTTACAGCAGTGTCCCCGGCCTCGAGTCCTGATTAGCATTGCAGACCAAGACTTCTGTGAACTGCTGGAGGTTTTTTGCCTTCTGGCTTTTTCTCCATTTGGGGCATTTTCCGGAAGGCACCTTCTGCTTAGGTGCTTCCTAGTGTTGGCAGCAATGTGGCTACTGGAAGGGGTCATCCATACCTCTCACAGTATAAGATGGTGAAAACTTTGGCCACTTGACCAAGTTGCAGCCAAAGACACTGCATCAGTCGTCAGCTTCATGGCAATTTTGGTGACATTGCAGCTGGTCAAAGTGCTGATAAAGCTGGTCTATAGTTTGTATGAGGTCTACTAGTGGACAATGTGAAATGCTTCCTTTGCTGCAAAGGATTTAGTCATGGTGCTCTCAACCTTGCACTCTTCACAACAAATTTCACAGCCTCTTGCTCTTCCATGACTATGAGGGTAAGTGGTCTTAATATCGAGTTTCTAATATCGATATATTATAATATCGAGTTTAGTATATCGACAGTACTAAATATCGATGTTAAATATATCGATGTTAAAAATATCGATAAGTGTTGTTAAAAATATCGATGTCAGTAATATCGAATGTAAAAATATCGATATGTCAAAATATCGTTATTATATTTTAATGTTATGTTTTATGTTTGTTTTTGGTATAATATGAGTTGATTAATGTTATAAAAAATAAAAAATGTATTTTAACTTTTTAGGAGCGGGATGTTGGGTTTATAGGGGATAAGGGTGGAGAGTGTTTTTAGAAAATTGAAAATAAAATTAAATTTTTTAAAAAATGTATACAATTAAATTTACAATGTTGTTTTAGGAGCGGGATTTTGGGTTTATAAGGGTTAAGGTTGGGGAGTGTTTTAAAAAATTAGAAATTAATTTTTTTTTTTTTTTACATTTATACAATTAAATTTACAATGTTGTTTTAGGAGCGGGATGTTGGGTTTATAGGGGATAAGGGTGGGGAGTGTTTTAAAAAAATTGAAATTTAATATTAAAATGTATTTAAATTTATACAATTAAAATTACAATGTTGTTTAAGAGCGTGATGTTGGGTTTATAGGGGATAAGGGTGGGGAGTATTTTAAAGATATAAATTTTTTATTTTGAAAAAATGTAAAATTATAAAATTATTTGTAAAGATTTTTGGGGGAGTGGGATATTGTGTTTATATGTGAGAAGGTTCAGGAGTGTTTTAAAATTTTTTAAAATATTTACAATTTTTAAAAAAAAAATGTAACATTTCAATTTAAAATTTATTTTTATGAGTGGGATGTTGTGTTTATAGGAGATAGGGGTGGGGAGGGTTTAAAATTAAAAAAAAAAATAATAATAATAATTACGAAATCATTTTTATAAAAAATGTTCATGAGTTTGATGTTGAGTTTATAAGGGTTAATGGTGGGTAGTATATTAAATTAATTTAATAATTTTAATAAATTAGCTTACTCAGGGCCAGATGTAGGTAAAATCAAATTTGCGAGTCCTTAATAGCGAATTTTACCGATTCGCTATTAAGGACTCGCAGAATTGAATGTAGGTAGGAATCGCTAAAATATTAGCGATTCCTTAATATTCCTTAATAACAAATCGCAAATTGAGATTCGTTAATAAGGAATACCTACCCATTCATTCCTATGGGCGAAGAGGCCCATAGGAATGAATGGGAAGATATTCACTATTTGCGATTCGCTATTAAAGAATCGCAAATAGCGGGAGCTATTTCAAGGGTGCCAGGGTGACAAAGGACACCCTGTTGCACCCTGAAATGTGCATGTGTGCACATGTGGTGCACATACATGCCCTAAGGGCATGAATGTGTGCCACATGGCACTTTAAAAAAGCAAAAAAGTGCTTTATTTAAAGGAAATCGCTAATTACCACCAACTTGAAGTTGGTGGTAATTAGCTGATTCACTTAGGCTAAAGTGCACTTTCTTTTGTGCTACTTACATTGCATTTAAGGAATCGCAATTTGCGATTCCTTAAATGCAAGAGCAAAATAAGGAATCGCAATTTTGCGATTCCTTATTTTGCTAGTAGGTTTAAACTCACCTACATTGCTCGCAGCCAAATAGCGAATTTCAGCGTTAGCGCTCGCTATTTGGCCACCTACATCTGGTCCTAAATTTTGAAAATTGCTTTAAAATAAATAATATTTTTATATTGTTTAAATTTTATAATGAAGGTGTGTAATTTGATGGTATATTTGTAATATTGTTATTAAAATATTAAAAATTATTTTAACAGAAATTAAATGTTGAAGATATTTTGTAATGATGTTTGTTTAATACTGGAAACGTTAATATATATTATTTATAGAAATTATAGTTGATAAACAATTTACAATATGTAATATTTAATATTTAAATAATATTAATAATTAATAAATACAATTTATGTTTCCTAGGAAAAATATATAAAATATTAATTTGTATACAGTAATTTATGGATATTAATAATAAAGTAATAAGGGGTCTATTACGATGGCGGTTGGATGTCCACCGCCGGGCCGGCGGTGGCGCCCGCCGGACCGGCGGTGGACATCCGCCCGCGATCGCAACCAAGAAAAACGCCGGTCAAATTAGGATGGCGGTGGTGACCACGGCGGTGGGAAATTCCGACTGCCACTTTTCCGCCGGTTTCCATCCGCACTCCTGCCTGGTGGGCGGAGCAGGACCGGGATAATGGTGGCGGTGCAGGGCAGGCTCCGCTGGCAGGATTATAATGCCGGCGGTAGCCAGCCTTTCCTCAGCGGTCAAACCGCCATGGAAAGGCATGCGGAGATTGTCTTCCGGGGGCCCGTTGCGGGCTCCCAATGTGTTGGGGGGGTGTACTGGGGGGGTACCCATGGTCCCCCCCTACATTTCCCTGTACCAGGTGGCAGGCACTGTGCAGTGCCTGCCACGCAGTGCAGGGAAATGTAGGACATGCTCCTTTCGGCATCGCGGCGGTGCTGCGGGCAGCAGCAACCGCCGCAATGTTAAGGCCCGCGATCAGACTGCCGCGGTCGGATTTCGACCGCGGGTCATCGTAATTCGACCGGCGTTGATGTCGCGGTCCATGCGGGCAGTCTTTTCCCGCTACCATGGCAGTCGGGGAGGTTTTCCGACCGCCATCGTAATAGGCCCTTAAGTGAGGATAATTTATTAAAAATATGTTACATTAAAAAAATTAATATGTATAATGTACATTAAAAAATGTATTTATTTGTGAAATATATTCATTTTTTAAGTATATTGTTATATTTACTGTTTTGGAAAAATAAAGATTAATAATAATACATTTATAAAATAATTTACTATATTTAAATAATTTAAATTATTGTTATTATTAAAGGAAATTAATTTCATGTACAGTTTATTTACAAATGTAGTTTTTATTTGAGGAGGATTAGTAAATTATATATGTTTAGTGTCCTGCACCTTCCCTGATTTAATAGTAACTGGAGTGGGTATAGTAAATTTTATATGTTTAGTGTACAGCACCTTCCTTCATTTAATACTAACTGGAGTGGGCATAGTAAATTATATATGTTTAGTGTCCAGCACCTTACCTGACTTAATAGTAATTGGAGTGGGAAAAGTAAATTATATATGTTTAGTGTTCAGCACCTTCCCTGATTTAATACTAACTGGAGTGGGAATAGTAAATTATATTTCTTTAGTGTCCAGCCCCTTTCCTGATTTAATACTAACTGGAGTGGGAATAGTAAATTATATATGTTTAGTGTCCAGCACCTTTCCTGATTTAATACTAACTGGAGTGGGAATAGTAAATTAAATATATTTAGTGGTCGATTCCGATCTCGGCCGGAAGCGCACCTAACACTATTCGTCCGGGAAAAAACCAAGCCGAACGCGTGTTTCCCGACCGATTCGAACATTCGTCCGAACGAGCAAGTACGATGCGCATAACTGCCCAGATCCCGACCCAGCCGTACTTACCCAATCCAGCTCCTGTTCCCCGCCCGAGCCGGATCCGTAAATGCAGAATCAAGTCGCACGGAAGCAAAAATACAGCACCTTCCGGCCGGACTAGTACGATGCGCCATCCGTACGCGCCGAACCTGTCGCTACGTCCGGCACGTCAGAGCATCCGGGAGAGCTGCACATAAGCTCCGATTCGCGCCACAAGACGATCCACGGCTACGAGACGA
This sequence comes from Calotriton arnoldi, assembly GCA_963921515.1. Taxonomy (NCBI): domain Eukaryota; kingdom Metazoa; phylum Chordata; class Amphibia; order Caudata; family Salamandridae; genus Calotriton; species Calotriton arnoldi. Next base: position 452,248 of record CAWUFW010013279.1, read on the forward strand.
ACACGCCAGCCACGAGTACGAGTCGAAGCAACGAGAAAGCCGAACGAGACGAACCAACCATGAATCCCATCGCGCAGGTCCTACCAATACTCTACATCTATTACCGGAACAGGTACGGACGCGTACGGCGCAGAAGGTAAGTCAAACACCCACCACACAAACAAACGACACATACCCGACATATAACACACACACATAGGGATGCAGAAATGACTTACACTAGCAACAGCAGAACCATAGGGGCGGGATGGCTATCACCAATGCCATATACACCCATAGGGGCCTGGATCCCTACCGCTAACACCACCCCTACTCAGGGGAGGCTGGATGCCTGTCCCCAACACCACCTCTACTCAAGGGGGGCTGGATGCCTGTCACTACTACCATCCCCACTCATAGGGGGATGGATGCCTACCACTACCACCACCCCTACTCAGGGGGTGCCAGATGCCTGTCACTACTACCATCCCCACTCATAGGGGGATGGATGCCTGTCACTACTACCATCCCCACTCATAGGGGGATGGATGCCTACCACTACCACCACCCCTACTCAGGGGGTGACAGATGCCTGTCACTACTACCATCCCCACTCATAGGGGGATGGATGCCTACCACCAACACCACCCCTACTCAGGGGGGCTGGATGCCTGTCCCTAACACCACCCCTACTCAGAGGGGCCTGGATGCCTGTCACTACTACCATCCCCACTCATAGGGTGATGGATGCCTACCACCAACACCACCCCTACTCAGGGGGGCCTGGATGCCTACCACCAACACCACCCCTACTCAGGGGGGGCTGGATGCCTGTCCCCAACACCACCTCTACTCAAGGGGGCTGGATGCCTGTCACTACTACCATCCCCACTCATAGGGGGATGGATGCCTACCACTACCACCACCCCTACTCAGGGGGGGCTGGATGCCAGTCCCCAACACCACCTCTACTCAAGGGGGGCTGGATGCCTGTCACTACTACCATCCCCACTCATAGGGGGATGGATGCCTACCACTACCACCACCCCTACTCAGGGGGGGCTGGATGCCTGTCCCCAACACCACCTCTACTCAAGGGAGGCTTGATGCCTGTCACTACTACCATCCCCACTCATAGGGGAATGGATGCCTACCACTACCACCACCCCTACTCAGGGAGTGCCAGATGCCTGTCACTACTACCATCCCCACTCATAGGGGGATGGATGCCTACCACCAACACCACCCCAACTCAGGGGGCCTGGATGCCTACCACCAACACCAACCCTACTCAGGGGGCTGGATGCCTGTCCCCAACACCACCTCTACTCAAGGGGGCTGGATGCCTGTTACTACTACCATCCCCACTCATAGGGGGATGGATGCCTACCACTACCACCACCCCTACTCAGGGGGCTGGATGCCTACCACTACCACCACCCCTACTCAGGGGGGCTGGATGCCTACCACTACCACCACCCCTACTCATAGGGTGATGGATGCCTACCACCAACACCACCCCTACTCATAGGATGGGTAATGCATGACACAACCAGCATACTCCAACATGAGGAATGTCAGAAAAAGACATCCCCCAACACCATGACAAGCGTGTGTAGACTGTGTCAAATGCCTACAACACTGAACATGAAATTGAACATACAATGTGACCCCCTATCACATGTGTCACACATAAATGTGTGTGGCCTCCACAATGCAAGCAGACCATGACCACTGTGGCAATGGGGTCTAACACCCCATCATCACAGTGACCAAAAGGTAAGTGTGGGGTCCATAGCTGAAGCACATTTTGAACATTGTGGCAATGGGGTGTAACCCCCATCATCACAGTGACCAAAAGGTAAGTGTGGGGTCCATAGCTGAAGCACATTTTGAACATTGTGTCAATGGGGTGTAACCCCCATCATCACAGTGACCAAAGGTAAGTGTGGGGTCCATAGCTGAAGCACATTTTGAACATTGTGGCAATGGGGTGTAACCCCCATCATCACAGTGACCAAAAGGTAAGTGTGGGGTCCATAGCTGAAGCACATTTTGAACATTGTGGCAATGGGGTGTAACCCGCCATCATCACAGTGACCAAAAGGTAAGTGTGGGGTCCATAGCTGGGGCACAATTTGAACATTGTGGAAATGGGGTCTAAACCCCCATCATCACAGTGACCAAATTGTAAGTGTTGTCATGGAAAAAGCTGCAAATGCCAAACAGCATGGATTCTCCCTGGTCACAGAACAACAAACACATCAGTGGCATAGTAGTGCTTGTGTCCCATAGCAACATAGATTGGGTGAGGCAAACAGTGCAGTGCAAATAAGACATACCTTTTGCCATGTGCAGACAAACATCACCCATGGGGGCTGACACTGTCAACATTCATCAATAACACAATGACAGAAGTGACCATCATAATGCAGACCCACATATCTGCACCAATGGGCACACAAATGTAGATATCCTGTGGAGACTGTAGATGTGAGGTGAACAAATACCATACCATGGCAGCAATGGGACATACAAACCATGATCACTGTGCTGACTGATGACCTAGGAGTCCCAGGGACAGCAGGGGAAACCCTCCAAACAACATACAGCCAATGGCACACTAAAGATATGCCAATGCAGTGGTGCAGATGCACAAGCACAAACATGCAGCCCCACACTGCATATCAAATACAACAGGTGAGGGGGGGTGCCAGTGTCCCCAGGCAACCACACAACACATGAGGAGGCCTGAATCCCAATTACACAGATGTGCATACAGTGCCACACAAAAGTAACTCATGGATCCGAATCCCCTATGTGGGCAATCAGGCATTGTTAGATGAGAGGGAGCCCAAATTACACGTGTCACACAAGCTTGTAGGAACAGCAACTAACATAGCAAGACACAGACCCACCACAGCACCACCCCCAGGGTTCCCACATTGTGGTGACACTGGCCTGCATGATAATCCCACTGTGATGACAAAGCTAGATGTCGTTCACACTGTGAACCACAGTCATGTGTCCTGAGCAACAAACTACCATCACACCTACACAAGCACAAATCAATCAGCACGGCCTGTCAGCCAAGGCCAATATGGAGGCAGGGGTCTAGCCGTGAAACAACTCTCATCTGCACACACTCAACACCACACACCTTGATCTCCACCAATGTGCAGCAGTGAAGCTCACATGGACTGGTGACATTGCACATGCACCCATGACAATCCCAGGGGTGGTGGTGGGAACTAAGGTGCAGAAACCCATCACACATGGCCAGTCAACAAGACTCGTGAATGTCTGACTCACTGCACAGTACGCCGTACATGGGCATGACGTCGATACCACACCAACCAATGGGATCCCGCCCACAGTCACACATCAATGAAGAAGCCAAGGTCACCCACAAAGAACACACATAGACAACTACCAACATTGCAGCTCTGACCCTGAGGAGTGGCAGCAGTCACACACACAACGTGTCACAATCACTGAAAGCTAACACAAACTGTAAATTACATGACTGGTGTAACCAACAAGTGCCAAGGGAATCCTGACTGTGTCTCATCTGCTTTTGCCCACAAACTCAGCCCTGACAGCAAACACACCTATGGGTGACACCCTGATGACCAGTAATGTGCCATGCACCCACATCCCAGAGAAGCCAGGAGAAGACTTTGGGGGAACATAGGTCAACTCAGCAAGCATCACAAACAGGAACATCACTAGGGATCCCACCCTGCGTAGCAAAATGGAAGTGAACACACACAGACATGCTCACACAACACACACCTTGTGCTCAGGCAATGTCACAGAATTACACACTGCCATGAGGGGACTCCACTCCTGTGTAAGGAAAGCTGTGCCATACGTTGTCCCAGTAGGGCTCTATTATGTCAGCAGAACACTTGGTCACTCAGTCAACAATTAGCACAAAATTAAGGCTCCCGTCATATCAGCCTGGTCATGGGAGCATCACCGAAATCATCAGCACAGATCCAACACACATGTATAGCAAGTTGCACTGATGACACAGATGAGTCCTTCCCCATTGATGCCCAAACTTGCATGTCCAGTGGAGATGGTCACACGGTCAGGGAAATAGACAAATTGAACAATGGCAAGCACAACAGATGTGCAGGGGTGTAGGCCACAGATGTGATATTGCAAATAAAAGTAGGAAATCCCATTGCCAAATCTTGAAAACATGACAACCTCATATTGCTGCGAAGGATGACATGGATACACAACAGGATAGGACACATTCCCCCTGGACCAGATGGGGTCCTGCACAGTAACACTTCATTTTCCTGAGATCAAAAATCACCATCACTGCAGCAAGGGCATGGTTAGCATAATCAACATCATGTACATCAGAAGCAAAACCACTAGAGAACAGAAAGTAGGTTTATTCAGCATATGTTTGTGAAAAAGTGAAAGTCCAGAAAAATAACAAAGGCCAATGGCCAGTCCATTATCAAAGTCCAAACAGGGTGTCAGTGGCAGATGTCACCCTTTGCATGCCTGCACTGCTACACACCAGGGACATTCCCCTCGGAGGGGCATACGGGGGGGCAGGCCAGGCACCGCAGGGACAGGATCAGGGCTCACCAGAAGGAGGCAGGGAAGGGGTGGTGGGTGCTGGAGAGTCACTGACAACTGCAGTGGAGGTGTCTGACATGGTGTGTGCCGGCACAACTGGGGGCATGAGTCAGATGGTGTGGGTGCCGGCACGACTGCAGTGGGCTGTGCAGATGGAGTGGACAGGTTCCCCACTGCAGTGCCCAAGTCAGACGGGGTGGTAGTGGACTCCACTGCAGTGCCTATCTCCAGGGGAGTAGAATGGGGTTCGGTAAGGTGGGCAGGACAGAGGGGAGGACACGGTCTCCACACCAGTGGCACAAACATGCGCAGCGGGGGTGTGGTGCTGGAAGAGCAAGTGGTAGGGGAGAAGGCCGGATCATTTTGGGGATGGTGTATCTGTGGGTGGGGGAACCTGCAGGGTGTGGTGGGGGAACCTGTGGCGTGGGGCCCGAGGGATGGAGGAAGGAGACTTGGTGGTTGAGCTGCAGGGGGGCGGCGGGGTCTTGCTCTTCCGGGTCCGTGGGGACTTGCAGATGGGGGCCTCAGTCTGTCTGTGCCTGGGGGCGGGTGTCCGGGGGTGAGGGGCACTCCCCTCTGTGCGGGTGGACTTCCTCTTCCCCCTGTATGCTGGATCAGCTGGATCGGAGGGGAAGAGGCCGAGGTCACAGAGGAAGATCTGCTTTGTAGGTGGGGTTGCAGGTGAGGCAAGGGAAGGGGCCTTGGAGGGAGAGGTATCGGAGGACTGCGGAGTGACTGTGGATGCCTGTTTGTGTGTCTGTTCCCCATCCCCTGTGGGTGTGGTATCAGTCCCCTGAGGATGCCTGCGTGCACGTTTTGTTTTTGTAGTGGGTGTGTCTGTGCTGCTCGTGTCTGTGTGTTTGGGTGATTGTGCAGGTGTGCATGTGCTTGGGACATGTAGGGTGCCAGGAAGTGTGGATGGGGCAGAGGTAGGAGGGGTGAGGGACTGTTGGAGGAGGGACACTGCTGCCGTCAGGGAGGAGTCCATGGACTTATTGCTCCTCTGTAGGGCAGACATGCCCGATGAGATGCCCTCCTTAAACGACACCAGCTGTGTAAACAGAGTGGTGTGGGCATGGAGGACACTCAGCATTGCTGTCTGCCCTACATGGAGCTGGCGAAGTAGGTACACAGACTCCTCACTCAGGGCAGCAGGGGACACAGGGGCAGGGGCTGCGGTGCCTGGCACGAAGGAGACACGCTCCCGAACACGGGAGCCTCCACGGACCTCTGGAATGGGAGCTGATGGGAGGGCGGTGGTGGTGGTGGTGGCGGTGGCGGGACAGCAATACAAGCTGGGGTTTGGTGGCTGCTGACACCCGCCTCCACAAGGGAGTCATCCTCCGAGCTGCTGTGGTCCTCAGCTGAGGTGGATTCTGCTGAGGACTCCTCGGTGTGGCTCCCCTCGCCCTCCATGCCACTGGGTCCCTCCGACCACTCATCGGCTGCTGACCCAGTCTGGCTCTGCGGCTCCTCCTGGTCCGTGGAGCTGTCCCCTCCTGTGGCCGTGGATGTATCTGCAAACAATTAGGGAAACAGACAAACATCAGTCACCTGCACTGACCGCACACACCACAGTAAGTACAGCACATTACAGAGCAAGCCCTGGCATCCTTAGTTGAACATTGCCAAAAGTGCTCAAACAGAGTAGGAGAAGCCAATTGTCAGTCTGATGGTCAACCATGGCACTCACATCCCTCCTGGCCTTGCACCCATCTGTCTGGTGCCTGTCGGATGGCAATACCCCAGTGTGGACACATGCACCACCTACACAGTAGTTGGACAGTGCAGAGAACACAGTGAAGTGTGTGAACATGCACACATCACAACTCTTGCCACTGAGTCAGTACAGGTGTCCGGATAAAGGGATGGCCAGAGTCTATTTTGAAATGCATGTGATACATACCAGCACCAGACACCATGATGCACCCATGTCCTGATAGTCAATGCCACAATGGGGTGCATGTAGCACATGTCACTCACCTGCAGGATCACTCTTAGGGAGTTCAATGTCATGGCACAGGCATGCCTGCAAAGTCATACATCACTGTCTCCAGTCACATGAGCAGGGTAGCCAGCCAACAACAGTCTGCACTGTGTCACAATCCTAGGTCATGGGGAATGCAAGTTCTGTAGCTGACAAGTGCACATGTCCATCCCCCACAAACCACATCATCTGAACACTTATTTGTCCACGTCATCCCAATTGGACATATGGGAGACATGAAACACAACCCTCGGAACCTGAGCACCTCACAATCTGCTGTGAATGGGAGACAGCTACCTGAACTTCACATTCGCATACCCCAGTCTGCACAGTCAAGTGATCAAACACCTATATGTCTCACAAGTATCGTCTCCTATGGTCACATCTCCGGTGGCATGCTGAGCCCTAACCGATAAACACCCCAGTAGTCCTGACAACAGAGCCACAGCACAATGACACAGAGGCAGACACCTGAGGGAACATTCCACTGAGCACAACGTGTCAGCTCATACACGGGAGTGGGAGTACATAGTGTATTGTATGGCCTGGAGTAGGCATGACTGTCCTGCTCCACGTGGAAGAGGGATGAGCCCTGGACAGTAGGCAGGTGGCTAAGTATGTGTGACACACTTGATATACATACTCCTGGGGCCCAAACATTGTTCCCACCTGCAGCATGGGTGTGTGCCAAATACCCCAGGCACATGTGGTGAATCAGATCAGCAATTGGACCACATATCAAAGTAACACGCAGATTACATGTCAGAACTCAGGCATTGTGTAAGCAATGGACCCACCCATGAAGCCCACAACAAAGTTACGGGGACAAATGCTGTCCCCCACCTTGAGCTAAGCAAAATGTAAGGACACAGTACCCAAGTGACACAATTTCCTGACTGTAAAGGCCACACGTGGGTATCAGATGAGGAGTGGGCATGTCACAATTGAGGGGCATGGGTCCTGGACCACAAGACTGATGTACTGTGGAAGTTTAACCAGGCCAGAGGAGGGCACATAGCATGTCAGACAAAGTTCACAGTGCAGTCATGGACTCACCCCCTCCTTGCTGCTGTCTGGCCTTCAGCTGCCCATCCAGGTCAGGGAAGACCACCGCCAGGATCCTGAGCATGTGGGGGGTCAGGGTCTGGTGTCCGCCCCTCCTGCGAGGAGGCGACAGCTTCAGCTGGACCCTTGCGATCCTCCGGGTCCAGCCCCGAAGGTCCTGCCACCTCTTCTGGCAGTTGCGGATCCGGCGCTTATAGACCCCCACAGATATTACTGCCCGGGCGATGTTCAGCCAGATTTCCTGCTTCTGGTGGGCATCAACCTGTGAGGATGACAAAGTGTAAAGGCCATTACTACACATGCAACATATCCGTGCATCACACATTTGGATATACATGTCTCAATCACAGGGGCACATGATGTACACAGGCAGTGCAACGATGGCTATGAACAGTTTGCCAGCAGTTACTACATAGTATAATTGCCTGGGAAGTAAAACCTTGTTGGAATGCACTGTTACTGCACTATACCTGTTCAGTGCATGTAACTACACACTATGGGGGGTGACAACTACTCAGTGAGCATGCTAGCCTGTGGCGTGCACACTGTAAGTCTTGCTAGTCAGACAACATGCACATTTAGTAAGGCAGTGGACAGCACACTCACCTGCTCCCCTGCTTTCCCATACAGCTTGCTGTACTGTGGAAGGAGGCTGTCCAGCAGGGCCTGGTTCTCCTCAGTGCTGAAGGCTGGGGCTCTCTCCACAGTACGTGCCATAGCAGGATCCAGAGGATGCAGAGACAGCAGCAGTGGTGGTGGCAGATGTCGTCCTGGAGCATGTAGTGCAGGCAAGTGAGCTCTCAGGGGAACAGCCAGCATTATATGTGTGCTGCTGAGGCAGATACTGTCCCATGTGTCCAAAGTGATAGGTCCAAGTCGTTTGCATCTTCTGAATCTGGCCAATCCATGGAATTGCACCACTTACACACGCCCACAGCATCCTTTAAAAGTTCAACTTCATGAGACCCATGAATTTGCAACATTGTTGTGGGTGGCCAACTGAATTCACAGCATCAGACTCGTTAAAGGTTCGAAAACGCATCTGTTGCCATGCCAGGCCACAGCCAATGCGTGCGCACCGATCGGTCCATTGCTGTACAACGCGTATTTTGAAAAACAACGCGTACCCGTTCACATCATATGCAATGGCCAATGCGTGCGCACCGATCGGTCCATTGCTGTACAACGCGTACCCGCTCACATCATGTGCAATGGCCAATGCGTGCGCACCGATCGGTCCATTGCTGTACAACGCGTACCCGCTCACATCATGTGCAATGGCCAATGCGTGCGCACCGATCGGTCCATTGCTGTACAACGCGTATTTCGGGCCACATCATATGCAATGGCCAATGCGTGCGCACCGATCGGTCCATTGCTGTACAACGCATACCCACTCGCATCATGTGCAATGGCCAATGCGTGCGCACCGATCGGTCCATTGCTGTACAATGCGTACCCGCTCACATCATGTGCAATGGCCAATGCGTGCGCACCGATCGGTCCATTGCTGTACAACGCGTATTTCGGGCCACATCATGTGCAATGGACAATGCGTGCGCACCGATCGGTCCATTGCTGTACAACGCGTATTTTGGGCCACATCATATGCAATGGCCAATGCGTCCGCACCGATCGGTCCATTGCTGTACAACGCGTACCCGCTCACATCATGTGCAATGACCAATGCGTGCGCACCGATCGGTCCATTGCTGTACAACACGTACCCGCTCACATCATGTGCAATGGCCAATGCGTGCGCACCGATCGGTCCATTGCTGTACAACGCGTATTTCAAGCCACATCATATGCAATGGCCAATGCGTGCGCACCGATCGGTCCATTGCTGTACAACGCGTATTTCGGGCCACATCATATGCAATGGCCAATGCGTGCGCACCGATCGGTCCATTGCTGTACAACGCGTCCCTGTACAAGTCACTCGCATATGTCACCATGCCTGTCACAGGTGAAAGTATGCCAGCCACATTTACTTTCCAGGGACTCAGGGGCACACCTACAACACCACAGCCTGTCCACACTGTATCCTAAGGCATGTAAGGCTGCATTACCTTTTCTGTGTATGGGGGTCAACATGTGGTTTTTGGGTGGCACTTGGGGCAGCCACTCCCAGGCTGTGCACGTGTTCTTGGGGACAGAATCCTTGGTGTGTTGTGCACATGACCACTGTGATGTGCAACTGTTCATTTCAGAGCATGTGGCATGGTCACATTTCCAGGTTGTGTATGTGTATGTCATGTCACATACCCCCTGAGTCCCATGTGGGACGGTATGTATGTCACAGGGTGACCCATTGCCACAATAGTGATGGCCCTCCACAGTCTGTGTGCATGTTGTGTTTACAATGTCTCTGATTCCATGTGCACAATGGGAGACAGTCTCCACATCCACGTTGTTTGTGCATGGACTTTGATGTTGTGCGTGTGTGTGTCACAGACGTCCATTTCTGTCCTGCAGAGGCAACAGGGACCACTACCTGTGGGGGTCATGGTTGTTTTGCTGTGGTGTATTCATGATACGCCTTGTCATGCCAGTGTCCATGTGGCAATACAGGGTCCCTGGGAATCTACCTGTCAATGAGCTGTGATGCCTGGGGCACATCTGTCCTCACATGTCACTGTGGTGTGTGTTTGGAACGTGACAGCAGTACATGGGTACTGTGACACAGCCTAATGATATCCCATAGCACAACCTGGGACTTGTTGACAACACATGTTGAACTGTGATGTTAGATGTTGGCCATGTAGTGTAGTGTAGCTCCTATTTCCCTTATAGGCTCTGCGCATTGGAATAATATATCCTATAGGTTTGACATAGGACTAAGGTCGGTATGTCCCTATCGAGTATATTAAACTTAATTACTTGTGCCAGCTAGCTCAGAGGCCACTAGAAACTTCTTGACGACAAGAAGGGATTAGTTTCTGGCAGCCGCAAAACATGACCACTGTGTTTCCCTTACAGAATCAGGATGTGTCCCAGAGTCGTAGAAACAATAGATAACTATTTCACTCAGCTCAGTTGTGCATGGTTCAGTTATTCTCAGAGTTACACAGAAATAACAGACGGGCGTTTCAATAAAAAGGTTTATTGAACAGTCTTGTTTCTGTTGTAAGTTAGATGTGCTGTTACGATCACAAGACAGTATGCAAGATAAATAATGTACAGAGTGAGCAGTAAAAATAAATAATACTGCGTTAGCATTATCTTTTCAGCATATATGCATTTACATAAAATGACACAGCCTAAAAATGCGAGTACTCATACGATGCGTTTCTATCCTAGTTCTACCTAGTGTGCCTAACCTGTCCTAGGTGTAGGAAGAAGTAGAAGTAGGTGCTGTATGCCTGACTAGAGTATACTAAGAGTAAGTTACGCCTAGAGTCTAGTATGCCAAGAGTCCCTCTAGGTTCTAGTCTGCTCCATACCAGAAGAATGAGAGAGGTAGGAATCTCATTTCCGGACTCGAACTCCAACACCCCGCAAGGGAAGTTAGATCACTGGAAGCTGGACTCTCTGCGTGCAGGAATGACAGCGTCTTCTCAGTGCGTCCGGCCGGGAATCGGGCTCCTCTGAAGTCGAGGTCTCCTCTGATTTACAGGGGTTTGGGAAGGTATATTTATACCTGAAAATGTTAGCATTGACGTGAGTTGGGTAGCGAAAGACGTCATGAATGAATCCCTTAAGGAATAGAGGTTCATGCATAATGTATGAGTCCTTGAAGAAATCAATAGTCCTGGGCAAGGGAAACTCCCGCAGCCTGAGGGTCTGTTTTTTCATGGACTCGTTGAGACGCTAGGGTGGACGGATGTCGGAATCCATGCCTGTATTTGGTATGCATGGCTTATGCCTAAATAAGGTCTGGGATTTTATGCCTATATAAGGGCAGGTTGGATTGTGCCTATATATGGTCATGATTCTAGAAAGCCCGTTTATGGACACCCTATGAAGTATACAACACCCACTCCTCTTTTGTGTATACAACAATACTAAAATGCTAAACATTTAAAATGCTAAACATTAAAATGGAGTACCGCATATTAAAACATATCCTAAAAAGCTTTAAAAGATACATTAAAATGCAAAAGGTTGCTGTACATCATCAAAGCAGTGCTTTTCATTTCCTGCATAAAGTGTGAAATAAATGCAATCTGGAACGTAATATAAAAGCAATATATATATATGACGAAAATGATCGATAAGTTTGTTTCAAAATCAAAATCATGTCCTATCATGAAATTTAAATGAATAGTTTTAGACACACAAGATGACTAAATGTCCCTGGAAGTACTGCCAAGTCTGTATTATAAGGCCAGTTCTACTTTAAGCAGATTGGAGTGCCATTTTCGTTCAAAAAATGGGACAAAAGTTCAGATTTGGTAAAAGTTCCAAGGTTTTTGAAAAATGAAGGCCAAATTGTTGCTGTTGTACTGGAACAGAGTATGCCGAAGCAGAGTCAGTTCACGGGTCTGGTGTAAACATGAGATCATCTACCTCAATAGACAAAACATCATCCACTGTCGCTGGTGTAAGTTGGAACACCTCGTGTAAAAGATTGACCGCACAAAGATGGGAAACATCGCTCTCAGCAATGTTCGCGTTCGTTGTTACCTGTGTGCCTGGAGTTGTTTCTCGTACCTCAGCAGCAGCAGGAGGCGACTGTGAGATCTCAATGAATGCTGACATCAGGATTGGAAGCCTCTGGGGACAACACAAAGCATGGGCCGTTATCGGGTCCAGCAAAGCATCAACATCCTTTGGCGCAGCTGACGGATATGTTAGACAGGCGTCCAACACGCATTCTTCACCGCATAGCAGGCATCGTAGAACAGGTAAGATGCAATCTTGCCAGATTGGTCGGAATGACAGGAACCATGTGGTATTAAGGTCCCGTAGACGAGTCATGCCTAATAGCTGTACTATTCGCTCACGGCACTTTCTTTCAAGGAGAGCTTTCTCCATTTCGCTCGGAGTGATTTCGGCGAAGAGGCTGGCCATAGCGCAATAGCAGACAGATGAATAAAATTCCCGCAACAAGTGCTAGAATTAATGGTATGCCACCAAACAGCGAATGTGCAAAGTTCGGAATGATTCCAAGTATTGCCTGGAACGGTGCTAAGAGACCGGTGCAAATGCTCTTAAATACATGTAAAACTCCCGTTGTATCTGACATGTTAAAGATACGTCCTATCATTTCTACGAAATGTATAGGGCAGTTGGTACGTATTAAAGTCTGTATCTCAGCCGAAGTCCTTGCGACTTGCAGATCATAGGTTTCTTTGGCCGAGGTCAAAGGCACTGTTTGTTGCAAAAGCATGGCTTTCATTCTGCTTAAAGTATCAAATCTTATAAAAGAGACGTTAAGTGAAGGCCACAAAGGCGACTCCATGACTGTGTCTATTGGGGGAAACAATACTTGCATACAGCAAGTGACCCTGGAGTTGACCGTTACTAGATATGGGATGCCTGGCAACATTCCACAGCAGCTCTGATCATTCAACATGAGGTAACTCCCATTCAAAAGTTGTCCAAACGTTGGATTAATCACAGCAGCTGGAGAACCGTGCTGATGGCAAGACAGGTTTGCCACAGAACCATTACAAGCTCCGTGCAAAATAATGTCCTGACATATGAGTGAACCGGTCAGTGCATGTTTACAGTTAGTACCGCTAAGAAACACTTCACGATCCCCACTCCAACATCTATGTGTATACGGTAAATCCCAAAATATCTTAATGTATTCCTTACCCAACCTTTCATATTTGCCTGCTTGCATCTGTCTGAGGCAATACTGAAACTGAAAAGTTGTCACAGGCAACGTTATTTTGCCATGAATAACCCATTCTGTAGCTGGTTTTTCTGCCACTGTAAATGGTAATTTCTCCATTTTTTCAATGCTCAGCACTGTATACCTCGCTCCTCTTTGTGCCAATTCGATCTGTTTATCAGTTAGATTGTATTCTGCAAACAGAGACGACGTGTTGATGAAACGCCAAGGCACATAGCCCGCTCGCAATGATTGCAGAGTCCATGTCAATAACACTATAGAACGTAATTGCGATTGACCTTGTTGTAACATAGCCAAATCTTGTTCTAGAATGTCGATAGCAGAGGATACAATGCCATCCAATGAATAAATTCTGGAGGACAAAGTTGTTAACCCATTGTCGACTACAGAGAGTGTTTTCTCTAAATTAATACGATCAAGTTCACGTATTCGTTCTGCAGCCTCTATCTGTGACACTTTCCATGCTTCGTTATAAGCAGCATAGATGCCGGCATATATGAAACGTTTTTGACGCGGTTTTCTTGGTCCAAGCAAGAATTCCCTAAGATCTGCGTCATGTGCAAGTAAGGTTAAGTGTTGCTTCACATCCTGTAGTGTAGATTTATGCAGCCAATCGAGGCATAATTTACCTACACTGTATGTTGTAACTACCCCCGGATGTTGTCTTTGGACATATCTTGGGTCTGGCCTATGAATAGTTAAGCCCTGAGTTTTGTTCAAGAACCTTTCCTGACAGTTGTTTGTGTCTGTGGGCCAGATCAACCATTTTTTCCAATTAGGATGAGTTCTGTTGAGTTGTAGTATATTGTCAACTGTCACCACTGCCTTCGTATTATTATCACTGGCAGGTGTTGGCACAGAAGGTGTTTTCATCTCTTTTATCTTGGCTAATCCAAGACAAGATGTCTGTTGGACGGTGTCATTCAAAAACAGTATTTGTTCAGGGATAATACAGGCTCTAAATAAAGCTTCTATACCCTGTACTTGCCAATCTTTACTACCCCAGACAGTTTTTGTCTCTATTGTGTCTTTCCATAAGTCGAAACCCTGTGTAGACAGTTGGGCAATAAATGCTTCAGAGTAAATCTGTTTCGTATTTGTTAACATAATTTTCAGTCCTGTTTTGTTTACATTTCTGTAGTAAAATGTCTCTGGGTCAGATGTATTATAACCTGAAAAATATGGAAATTTACTAGCAAAAGTTTTCGAACTACCTTGTGGTGGTGTAGGACAATGTTCCCATTGATTAAACATAAACACATTTCTTGGATATGCAGTTTTGTGCAAATAATGATGACCATAGTGGTTATAACAATACAGTTTTTCATAATCGGATGAACCCTCTAAAAATTCATTTTTAGAAAATGCAGCAGATTTTTCTAGATCAAACATTATATCTTGAACAGTCTCTAAGTCCCAATCATCTGAATAGGTACTGGACGTAATCAAATCACTTAGTGAAATTTTAAATAAATGTGGAATATTCAATTGTTCACTTGGACCGAAGATTTCATAATCTGTTTTGTCCCACACTATACCATCCTGTATAGGAACAGCTGTGATGTTCACTGATGACAAGTCTCTTGCTTCACGATGGGAAGATTTATGTGGTTTCAAAAGTACATTCACGACTTTTCCTTCACTGTTCACATGGATGTATTTTCCACTTATAAGCATGCTTACTGTTGTTACCAAAGCTAGCCAGAGCAGGAAAACAAAAAGTCCAGATGTAATCCAGAGTTCAATCCATGGAGAAACCAGATAAGTCTTTTTCAGAAAGTGAATAAAGTCTTGTACTTGCTGCTTGAGTTTTGATGATGCTGGCGTCGTTTCAGGTTCGCTTGGATCCTCTGAGAACGTATCAAAGTCAATGAAATAGCCAGAAGCAGTTCTGTCAATTGTTGGAATTGCATCAGGATTCGTTGAAATCACAGGAACCAGTTCTTCACGAGTCACGTTGGTGTAGACAGGTGTATTTGGACGAACTGTTATTTGGTTGTCAAGAGGGATGAGTTCCATAGCCTTGTTGCTTAGTCCTTCATTTGTTACAGCTGAATTCTCGATCGTAATCAGTCTTTCAGTCTGAACCTCTTGAATAGTAGCGAGAGGAGTGCGTTTGCTACTAGGTCGGAGTCCACGAGGCCTACTGCTTAGTATTGGCCACATACTGTGGTTTGATCAGGTCGATTGACACAAATCTTTTCTCCTTTCTTCCAGCAAGGGGCGGCAGAAGTACTGTCCTTGTTCCTTGAACAGCTAGAACAGGTACCGGTTGTCTGTAAGAAGGTCCAAATTCCTTCTTGTCCGCGATTTTTCTCTGACTAGATCCCCAACTTTTGGAATCCAGACAGGCCTTGCTGGGACCGCCGATTTTTCCCCAGTGGTGGTTGGCTGTAGGGATACGTTGCTTTGTTTCGTTCTTAATTTGTTAAGATCCTGTAAAACAGCCAAACGATCTTTGATATCAAATGGTTTCATGTCCACCACTGTGCCTATGTGTTCTAAGTCTGGAACCCACATTCTTGTCCCAAATAGGACCTCATATGGAGTGACCCCCCTAGAGAACTTCTTGGCAAATTATTGATAGCGCGCTGAACGCTAATGAGGTGTTTGACCCACCCATCACCCGAGCCTAATACCCTAGCTGTTATAGACTGCTTTATGTCCCGGTTTTTCCTTTCCACAACAGAATTTCCCTCAGGATGGAATGGAGAGGAGTACCGCAATGCAACGCCCAGACTGGCCATGGCCTCTTTGTAAGCCCTAGAGCTAAACGCAGGACCCTGGTCAGAATGAAACGTGCCTATTGCGTATGTGCCGATAAAGACTCGCAAATCTTTTATAACAGTTCGAGCGTCAGCCGAGCGCTGAGGCCATAACCATAGGAACCTAGATTTAGTATTTGCGGGAATGCCTTTGTCCAGTAGGACGCTGGCGATTAGATAGCCTAATGCTGTCTAACAGTGGTGTCTGCACTGGGCTGCCGCATTCGCAGCATGGTGTCTGGTGGCTCTCTCGCTGTAATTTACAGTCTAAGCAATTGTTGATGAATAAGTGAATGTGTGTATTCATTCCAGGCCACCAGTACATCTCTTTTAATGTCAAAATTGTTTTAGAGATCCCTTGATGTGACAGACCCTCCCCCAAATGTGTTTCATAAATCAAGGCTGCTCTTCGTTCCATGTTTGGAATCACCCTATCCCCCACTCCAGGGATTCGAGCAAAAGGAACGTTATTCGCATCAATTACATAAGAGTACTTGAGTGGAAACTTTTTGGTAACGCTGCACTGCTGCCTTTGCTTGAAGCATTGACAGCTAACATTATCTCACCGTCTATTTTTGTTTTTGAACGAGTGATCGCAGCTACGGAAGCCGTCTGAACAGCCCCCTTCGCGGCTTCGTCAGCCAATGAATTCCCTGCAACGTGAACGCCATCACGCTGATGACTCAGTGTGTGAATCACGTGAGCCTTCGGTAGTTCGTTTTTCAACTGAACTACTTGTTCCCAAAGCAATTTGTGCTTTATTGTGCCACCCTTCGCATCTTTGAAACCATTGTCAAGCCAGGTTCGTATATAGTCATTATACGACTGAACACAGTAATAGGAATCGCACACTATCAGTGTGAGGAATTCTCGATCCGTACTCTCAAGTGCCAGTTTGAATGCATGTAGTTCAGCTCGCTGAGCTGTACAATCACCTAGTGACTGAGTTTTTGTGACCATAGGTCTGAAGATGCCATCTCGCATGCGACCTTTAACGATAGCACACGCTGCACTGTAAGCTTGCTTACTCCCTGTTGCGGGCTGTGCGGATCCGTCAGTGTAAATTATAAATTCATACTGATCGAGAGGCAGAATCTCAGAGGGCAGAGGACATTCTTGTTCATATTGGAGAAATGCCTGTGTTTTTAAATCTGGATCAAAAATATATTCAACATCAGTTGCAGCAAGAGAATTAACCCACTGTATCCATCTCGGATGTAAAGCTTTAGCATTCGGAATGCTCGCTTTTGTGACCGCTTCTAAAGCCGGTACTGGGGTAACGACAATTATGCGTTTCCCTTGGGCTAAGGCTCTTTCTTTTGCTACAGCTGTTTGAACTGCTGTCAGAATTTTTCAGTTGACCTGAAGCGCATTTCCGCTTGTGTATACAAATGTGATTTGTATGCAATTGGTACTTTCTCACCCTCATTAAAGGTTAAGTAAGTGAATCCACATTGACCCGAAATTATTCGAATCACCAAATTTCTTTGACTTACGCGTGTTTGTAAGTGCTTTGTTGCTAACATGTTAGCTTGGAGTGAACGCAAAATTTCTGTGTGTTCCTGTGTCCATTTTTTGATTGTGTAATCAGGTTTGATTAGTGCGTAGAGAGGTTTAACCCTTTCTGCGTAATTTAGAATGTATGTTCTACCAAAATTTAGGAATCCCAGTATTGATTGTAAATGTTTTAGCGTTTTTGGAGGTTGGAGCAGCGCACATTTCTCTAGAAAGTTAGCTGCCAAGCTCTTGCCTTCACTTGAAAGCTCATATCCTAAAAATAGGACATTGAGATGGGCAATTCTGGATTTTTAAAGTTGAACTTGTAGCCCTCAGAGGCGAATCCCAATATAATGGTGCTCACCCTGTTCAAGTGTTTTTCCAAGTCATCGTCTGTCAGATAGATGTCATCGACATAGGACAATGCCTCGTTGTCATAAATTTGTAGTAACTCCGTTACTCTTGCTGAGAATAACCCCGGGCTTCTTGAACCCTTGTGTGAGTCGACAAAAGTGACGCTGGGTCCCCATTATGGAGAATGCCGTTAAGTACCTGCTTTCAGGTGCTATATTTTGACAAAAGAAACCGTTTGAGATGTCTAATGTGGTTTTGTATTTCTTACGCACAATGTTATTCATTAATGCTGTGCTGTGTGCATTCTGCACTGCAAAAGTTTTAGAACAAGTGTTTAAATGTCTGTAGTCCAAAACTAGACGATATGTATTGTCTGGTTTGGAGACAGGAAACAAAGGATTGTTCATGGATGAGGTGCATGTTTCAATCACCCCTTGGTATTCAAGTTGATTTAAAATCTCCCTGACCTGTTTTTTAGCTTCTTGCTTAATAGGATACTGCCTCTGAGCAGTAGGTTCATGTTTCAGATTTATTTTATGGTGAGGTGAGTCCTCATCCCATCCTACATGATTTTTATATAATGCTGGAGCCTGGGCCACTGCCCATTTTCTGGCATATGTATATTGTAAGTGAATTGGTATGTGATTGGAGAAGGCAGGCATAATCATGTCCTCGCCGTGTGGGCACTCCCTGACAAATTGTGGTGGCCAGTCTTTTTCTGCTAGAAGTATGTCATAACCCTTTGATAGTTTTTCCCAAAAAAGTGCTTTAACCTGTCTAGGTTTGTCTCCCTCCATCCGGAGTGTTATTTCATATAACCTTTGTGGAGTACTAACCCTGGTATCTACAGTCTCTACTGTAATGTACTCATTCAAGTCCACTATCTCCAGAAGTTCCATCAGGTTCTGGCGAGCTATTGTGACTTCTGCTGCACTGTCCAGCATTGTCTGAGCCCATTCTCCGTTCCTGAGCTGACGTTCTCAGAATTCTCGGCATGTCTAACTATTAGACCTGCTACTTTCTTTTTGGAGAATTGAGGTTTAGCTTTAGTTTTTGTTGCGTGCTTGTCGTCTTTCGATTTCACGCGTTCTTCTCTATGTTCTGTTCGTCCTCTTCTTTCCGAAGTCTGTGATGAGACCTGAAAGGGACGAGAGGAACGTGTATCATTATCTTGATACCTATCAGGTTTTCTCAAATTATCCCTATTCCTGAGGTTGTACCTCCTTTCAGAGGGCTCCTTTTGAGGAGACCTACCTCGGGATTGAGATCTTTTCTCATTTGAATTTTGTTTAGTAGACTCCCACTTCTTTTTAGAAGATGTAGGAGTTTGTTTAATTGAGTCCTTCTCAGGACTTTCAGATAGTTTTGGTTTAACTGGTCTCCCACCCAAACTATCTCTGCCTAATTCTGCATAGGATTGCTCTATAATTCTGGGTAGCTCTGTTTGATGTTCTGTAACATCAAATTCCCTTAATTTTTGTCGGATCGCCACTGCTGCTGCCTCCCCTTTAATATTTGATAATATTATTGTAGAGACCTGTTCGAAATTTTTCAGTAATTTCATACCTAAATTTAAAGCAGGCTCTGCCCCATATTCGTTTTGAATTTGTTTTAGGACATCTGGTATTACCGCTATTGATGGAATGCCGTGTGTTTTAGTGTAGATGGCAGCAAAGACTGAGCCCCAAGTGGTGCAGTCTTCCAGTTGTGGTGTGATCCCCATTGGTAAACTAATGGTTAGGATTCTGTGTTTCTCATGCGGGCTAGTATTTGGAAATACTGCTTCGATTTGAGTAATTTTTTGAGCTATCCAAAATGGAATTTGCTCCCGCTTAGTGGGCATTTTACCCATGACTGCGTATAGAGTCTGTGGTGTAATTTTTAGATTGTTCCCCTGTTGAGGGGTTTGATTTGGAAGTGTTAATGGTTGTTGGACTGTGAAAGTCCGCATGACATATTGAACCAATTGTCTGTAGATTTTTATTAACTCTGTGAGTTGATTAAGTATTTCCTCGTCTGACATTATTTCGATGTCTGGATGAGGTGTGTAGCCGGCTAGAATCGGCCATGTTGCTCCTGGTCTACCTAGTGGACCGAGCCTGGTTATATTTTTGTTATGTTTTAGGGCGCCTTTAAACCAGAGCTGATGCTCCTGGTATGTTAATGGAATCTCTATATCCTCGAATGGAAAGTATTCCTCTGGTGGTTCATCTTCTTTGTAGAAGTGGAACAAGTGTGTTACTGGATTGGATTCAGGAAGAATTACCCATGAATAGAATACCTCTGTCTGAAAGGATTCATGTGCCTCAATCACGAAAACTGCTCTACCTCCTCTCGGTGGTAGGCCATGTTTTATAAGTTTTAGAGTAATGGCTCTTCTTAAGTTTGGAGCGATGTCTATGACACCCTCCTCGGTTTCATTTAAACCGGTGAAGTTAAAAAGTGCTTCTTGGGCTGGATCAGCCGCAGCTACACCGTTTCCGGCGTCATTGTCAGTGCCTGACATTTTTCTGCTTGAAAATATGTAAAACAAATTTCAAGGAAACAAAGATAAGGTGCACAATATTGTGGAACACTGTATCCTTCAACGTTGAACAAACCAAACAGCTAATATATAGGGGTCTTCCCTATGTGGCCGTGGCGGATACTATCCCTGCCCACTCCAGACGTCTTTTGGAGTATATGGGTAGGGGTCTCTGAGAGAAAAAGAATATATGCACAGCTGAGTTACTCAGTATCTAACGTTGAATTACTGCCTTACCAAACGTTGGGCGCCATGTAGTGTAGCTCCTATTTCCCTTATAGGCTCTGCGCATTGGAATAATATATCCTATAGGTTTGACATAGGACTAAGGTCGGTATGTCCCTATCGAGTATATTAAACTTAATTACTTGTGCCAGCTAGCTCAGAGGCCACTAGAAACTTCTTGACGACAAGAAGGGATTAGTTTCTGGCAGCCGCAAAACATGACCACTGTGTTTCCCTTACAGAATCAGGATGTGCCCCAGAGTCGTAGAAACAATAGATAACTATTTCACTCAGCTCCGTTGTGCATGGTTCAGTTATTCTCAGAGTTACACAGAAATAACAGACGGGCGTTTCAATAAAATGGTTTATTGAACAGTCTTGTTTCTGTCGTAAGTTAGATGTGCTGTTACGATCACAAGACAGTATGCGAGATAAATAATGTACAGAGTGAGCAGTAAAAATAAATAATACTGCGTTAGCATTATCTTTTCAGCATATATGCATTTACATAAAATGACACAGCCTAAAAATGCGAGTACTCATACGATGCGTTTCTATCCTAGTTCTACCTAGTGTGCCTAACCTGTCCTAGGTGTAGGAAGAAGTAGAAGTAGGTGCTGTATGCCTGACTAGAGTATACTAAGAGTAAGTTACGCCTAGAGTCTAGTATGCCAAGAGTCCCTCTAGGTTCTAGTCTGCTCCATACCTGAAGAATGAGAGAGGTAGGAATCTCTTTTCCGGACTCGAACTCCAACACCCCGCAAGGGAAGTTAGATCACTGGAAGCTGGACTCTCTGCGTGCAGGAATGACAGCGTCTTCTCAGTGCGTCTGGCCGGGAATCGGGCTCCTCTGAAGTCGAGGTCTCCTCTGATTTACAGGGGTTTGGGAAGGTATATTTATACCTGAAAATGTTAGCATTGACGTGAGTTGGGTAGCGAAAGACGTCATGAATGAATCCCCTAAGGAATAGAGGTTCATGCATAATGTATGAGTCCTTGAAGAAATCAATAGTCCTGGGCAAGGGAAACTCCCGCAGCCTGAGGGTCTGTTTTTTCATGGACTCGTTGAGACGCTAGGGTGGACGGATGTCGGAATCCATGCCTGTATTTGGTATGCATGGCTTATGCCTAAATAAGGTCTGGGATTTTATGCCTATATAAGGGCAGGTTGGATTGTGCCTATATATGGTCATGATTCTAGAAAGCCCGTTTATGGACACCCTATAAAGTATACAACAGTAGGTGCCATACATGTCCTTACAGAACGGCACACACATCATGTACTTGTGTCTCGTAATGATGTATCATGTGATATTGAGTATGGTCTATGCCACATATGTGGGGTGACTGACAATCTTTCTTTCTTCACCTATGCACTGCAGGGCACCAGCTGTCCATAGACCATTCCCTGACCTTGCAACCATGGTTGAACGGGACTGCATCCGACGTTACTGCTTCACCAGGCCGCTGATTGAGGAATTGACGGTGCGGTTGGCCCCACATTTGCAACCTGGCCGGACATATCCTACAGCGCTGACCCCCAAGGTGAAGGTGATGGCAGCCCTACACTTCTTTGCCACCGGTACCTTTCAACACACTGTGGCGTCTGCTGGTGGGATGTCACAGACCATGTTCAGCCGTGTGCTACGCGATGTTTTGGAGGCTATGCTGAGATACCTGAACCAGTACATCTATTTCCCTAAACGTCAACAACTCACTGACGTCAAGAGTGACTTCTATGCCCTGGGGAGGATGGCGCATGTCATTGGCTCCATTGATGGGACACATGTGGCTTTGGTACCACCACAGGCACATGAGCAGGCATACAGGAACCGAAAACATTACCATTCGGTCAATGATCTGGTGGTATGTCTTGCAGATATGAGCATCTCACACGTGTGTGCCCATTTCCCCGGTTCTGCACACGATGCCTACGTGATGAGGAGTAGTCGCATCCCGAGGATGATGTCACAGATCCAGAACCAGCGTGCCTGGCTTGTCGGTGTGTACTGACTTTGTACCATTGTGTGTGTTCTGCAATGTAGTATTCCACCCTCTTTTCCAACTCAGCTAATGTGCAATTGTCTGTATGTAGGTGACTCCGGATACCCCAACATGCCGTGGTTGCTGAAGCCCCTCAGGAACCCTGTGACACCAGCCCAGATGCGCTACAATGAGGCACATGGTCGGACCAGGAGAGTGATCGAGCGGACATTTGGTCTCCTGAAGAGTCGCTTTCACTGCCTGGACAAGACAGGAGGGGCCCTCCCATATGCCCCAGCAAAGGTGTGCAAGATTGTCATTGTCTGCTGCATGCTACACAACCTGGCAGTGCGGAAGGAGTTGCCTCTCATCCTGGATGACGATGACCAACATCCGCCACCTGTGGACGATCCTGGCCTGGGCCACGATGCCAGTGATGGTGATGATGATGAGGGTGATGTCCGCACACAGCTCATCATCAACTTCTTCAGCTGAATGTGAGTATCCAGAGATGTCATGTCAATGATGTGAGTTTGCGTGATATGTGTTGGTGGTGCTCTGGTGCTGTTTGAGTGTGGCCATGTGCTACTTGACTGTATGCGTGAAGCGATGTGTCCTTACAGGTAGTCTGTACTCCCCAACAGTGTTGACATGCTAACTTGGTTTTGTGTAGGTATCTTGTGACATGTATTGGGCATGAGTATTGCAGTTCTGTCCTGTTCTTCAGTGCTTTTGACTGTGTGTCATTTCTGTCCTTCACAGGGTACTTTCAGAGTTGTTTGGTCAACTGTGATCCCTCGACACCGTGATTCAACTTCCAGGGTGGAAGCTGTCGTTTCCCTACAGGTGATGTGCCACATACCCCTGGACTTTCATTCTTCTACACTTGTTGACTGTGTGGCCACTGCCACGTGGGATTACCTTGCATCTGTAGTGGTAACAACATGTTGCAAATGTGTAATAAAACTGTGCTTCTCTTTGGGATGTGCGTTGTCTGTGGTCACACATCTGACTGACATTTGCTTACTGCACCAGTGGGGTACTTAACACAGACTGTGAATAGGTGTGGTGTCTGTGCATTGCACTGTATTTCCTGGCAACATCAGTGTAGGCGATGAGTCAGATGGCCCTGGTGTGTATGTGTTGTGTGGCCCTAGTGGTGTGTCTCCCTCATATGTGTCACGTCGCCATGACTCACATGACGGTGTTGTACTTGCTGTAGCAGTTAGCATGCGCAGTGTCATTTAGCAGATCATCATCTCCATGACAGAAACCACGTTGGAATCACAACAGAGGCAAGTATGGTGTATTAGTGAGTTTATTTACATACATGTGTGAGTATAGTGCACAGGATGGTGGGTGCTGTACATTGGGATTGTAATCCAAAGTTCCCAGATGAGTTGGAAGTCTTGGTAGCAGAAATGTCCTGAGTAAAGTCAACAGTCATCTGATACATTGGGCCAACTTAAACTCCCCATGTCATGTGGGAGAGTTGGGTTGCATTCGACAGGGTGAACAGTTTGCACACAAAGGTGAATTTCCAGAACAGGTGTTGGGTTCCTGTGGGATGTACATGGCCATCGGCCTATCAGTTGTCCTTCCTCGGACGACCCCTCTTCTTTGGGGGGGGACCCTCACGTACAGGCTGCTGCGGTGCAGGGGACTCTCCGCCAGAGTCATCCTCCCTCCCTGTGGCAGTTGCAGTTGTTGCAGCACCAGATGTTGTGGGCACACAGGGAGGTGTGGCCATGTTGGTGCTAATCTGGCGGAGGCATGTCACTATGTCCCTATGCACCGCTGTCAGTTCTTGCAATGTGTCCCACTTGGACTCCATGCCAGACATGTATGTCTCCACACGGGACATGTGTGTCTCCACACGGGACATGTGTGAGTCCAAGCGGGCATGATGGGCAGCCTGCTGCTGTTGAATGTCCTTGAGGATCCCCACTACCTGGCTGACCTCTCCGGTGCTATTCTGGTACGCATCAGCAATGCGTACCAGTTGTGGGTCATCATGCAGTCCAGACCCCTCTGCAAACAGCGACCTATGTCTACCACCCCTCCCACCACCCCTGGCGACACGTGCGGGACCTGCGGTGGCACACACAGGTGACCCTAGGCCCCCTTGGGGGTTGTTACTGGGGTTGTTGTCCATTGCTCCACGTTGGGCCGGGGTCCGTGTGCTGTTGTCATTGGTGGTCCTTGGTCTGTCCGTGTCGGCGGGGGTGGTCTGTGTGTTGGCAGTTGTTGGAGGGGTGGGTGCAGGGGGTGCAGATGGTGGTCCTGCTGGTGCTGCATGATGACTCACACCGGAGGTGCCAGGTAGGTCTTCGCCATCCGAGGAGGGCAGAGGCTGTTCCACACCAGTGAGCTCAGTGTCCCCCGGAGCCTGGGACAGGGACTCCTCATCGTCTGCTGCTGTGTCCCCATCATCACCTGTTTTTGGGAGAGACACACAATGTATGTTATGTTTCTGCAGGCATCAATGGTTCACACACCTGACAGTTGTGACTGTACCTCTGGATGCGGGCCTGTACATTGCATTGTCCTAAGTTGTCACAGTCAGAGGTTGATATTGGTGTAGCACATTGTCCTGCAAACTTGAAGCATTTCAATGTGAATGTTGAGGTGTGTACATGGACAGCATTGGTTGTATTTGGTGGACATCCGGCCCTCCTTCTCCCCCCAGCCCAGTTATCCCACCATGAAGCATGCCACCCTTGCAGTGGGTTCAGGTTGACTGTCAGGATGTCAGTCAGTGGTGTCCTGTTGTTTGTTGGTGCCCAGTTCCCAGCAGGGCCTTGTGCTCCCCACAACAGAGCACCATTGTCAGACATCTTTGAAGTGGCTTTTCACTCCCTGTGAGGTGTGCATGCTTCAGTGTGAGCTTGCTGGGCCATTTGGGTGGGGGATGTTGAGCTGTGACTACCACTCCCATCATGCTATTGCCCACGCCCCCCTTCCCAGCATGCCCATACTTCCTTCCTTTTGAGTGGACTTCACTGTATGTGAGTGTGACAGCAATGGCAAGATGGCTGACAGTGTGGTCCTGTTGTTTGTTGGTGCACAGTTCCCAGCAGGGCCTTGTGCTCCCCACAGCAGTACCCAGTGTCAGCCATCTTGTCAGTTCTTTTCCAATCCCTGTGAGGTGTGCATGCTTCAGTGTGAGCTTGCTGGGCCATGTGGGTGGGGGATGTTGAGCTGTGACTACCACTCCCATCAATCTATTGCTTACGCCCCCCTTCCCAGAATGCCCATACTTCCTTCCTTTTGAGTGGACTTCACTGTATGTGAGTGTGACAGCAATGGCAAGATGGCTGACAGTGTGGTCCTGTTGTTTGTTGGTGCACAGTTCCCAGCAGGGCCTTGTGCTCCCCACAGCAGTACCCAGTGTCAGCCATCTTGTCAGTTGTTTTCCACTCCCTGTGATGTGAGCATGGTTCAGAGTGGTGTTGATGGGCCAATTGTGAGGGTGAGCAATATCTGTGACTACCACTCCCATCATGCTATTGCCTGCACCCCCTTCCCAGCATGCCCATACTTCCTTCCTTTTGAGTGGACTTCACTGTATGTGAGTGTGACAGCAATGGCAAGATGGCTGACAGTGTGGTCCTGTTGTTTGTTGGTGCACAGTTCCCAGCAGGGCCTTGTGCTCCCCACAGCAGTGCCCAGTGTCAGCCATCTTGTCAGTTGTTTTCCACTCCCTGTGATGTGAGCATGGTTCAGAGTGGTGTTGATGGGCCAATTGTGAGGGTGAGCAATATCTGTGACTACCACTCCCATCATGCTATTGCCTTCACCCCCCTTCCCAGCATGCCCATACTTTCTTCCTTTTGAGTGGACTTCACTGTATGTGAGTGTGACAGCAATGGCAAGATGGCTGACAGTGTGGTCCTGTTGTTTGTTGGTGCACAGTTCCCAGCAGGGCCTTGTGCTCCCCACAGCAGTACCCAGTGTCAGCCATCTTGTCAGTTCTTTTCCACTCCCTGTGAGGTGTGCATGCTTCAGTGTGAGCTTGCTGGGCCATGTGGGTGGGGGATGTTGAGCTGTGACTACCACTCCCATCATGCTGTTGCCTACACCCCCTTCCCAGCATGCCCATACTTCCTTCCTTTTGACTCTGCTTCCCTGTAGGGTAGTGTGCCTGTGCTGAAATGATGGCTGACAGTGTTGTCCTGGCGTTTGTTTGGCTACAAGTCCCATGAGTGTCCCTGTGCTTCACACAGCATAACCCAGGGTTGTGGTTCTTTGTGGGATATTTAATTAGAGTGTGAGGCATTGCATTCTCCCAGGTGAGTTGTGTGGAGTTTTTGTTAAGGGGTGTGTGTGAAAAGCTGCTTGTAAATTTGGTCAGAGCTGTCAGTCCTCCTTCCCACCCAGCCAGATATCCCACCATGGAACGTGCTTCCATTGCAGGGAGTGCAAGTTGGCTTTCAGGATGTCAGTCAGTGGTGTCCTGCTGTTGGTTGTTGCACAGTTCCCAGCAGGGCCTTGTGCTCCCCACAGATGTGCCCAGTGTCAGCCATCTTGTCAGTTGTTTTCCACTCCCTGTGATGTGAGCATGGTTCAGAGTGGTGTTGATGGGCCAATTGTGAGGGTGAGCAAAATCTGTGACTACCACTCCCATCATGCTATTGCCTGCACCCCCCTTCCCAGCATGCCCATACTTCCTTCCTTTTGAGTGGACTTCACTGTATGTGAGTGTGACAGCAATGGCAAGATGGCTGACAGTGTGGTCCTGTTGTTTGTTGGTGCACAGTTCCCAGCAGGGCCTTGTGCTCCCCACAGCAGTGCCCAGTGTCAGCCATCTTGTCAGTTGTTTTCCACTCCCTGTGATGTGAGCATGGTTCAGAGTGGTGTTGATGGGCCAATTGTGAGGGTGAGCAATATCTGTGACTACCACTCCCATCATGCTATTGCCTACACCCCCTTCCCAGCATGCCCATACTTCCTTCCTTTTGAGTGGACTTCACTGTATGTGAGTGTGACAGCAATGGCAAGATGGCTGACAGTGTGGTCCTGTTGTTTGTTGGTGCACAGTTCCCAGCAGGGCCTTGTGCTCCCCACAGCAGTACCCAGTGTCAGCCATCTTGTCAGTTCTTTTCCACTCCCTGTGAGGTGTGCATGCTTCAGTGTGAGCTTGCTGGGCCATGTGGGTGGGGGATGTTGAGCTGTGACTACCACTCCCATCATGCTGTTGCCTACACCCCCCTTCCCAGCATGCCCATACTTCCTTCCTTTGACTCTGCTTCCCTGTAGGGTAGTGTGCCTGTGCTGAAATGATGGCTGACAGTGTTGTCCTGGCGTTTGTTTGGCTACAAGTCCCATGAGTGTCCCTGTGCTTCACACAGCATAACCCAGGGTTGTGGTTCTTTGTGGGTTATTTAATTAGAGTGTGAGGCATTGCATTCTCCCAGGTGAGTTGTGTGGAGTTTTTGTTAAGGGGGTGTGTGTGAAAAGCTGTTGTAAATTTGGTCAGAGCTGTCAGTCCTCCTTCCCACCCAGCCAGATATCCCACCATGGAACGTGCTTCCATTGCAGGGAGTGCAAGTTGGCTTTCAGGATGTCAGTCAGTGGTGTCCTGCTGTTGGTTGTTGCACAGTTCCCAGCAGGGCCTTGTGCTCCCCACAGCAGTGCCCAGTGTCAGCCATCTTGTCAGTTGTTTTCCACTCCCTGTGATGTGAGCATGGTTCAGAGTGGTGTTGATGGGCCAATTGTGAGGGTGAGCAATATCTGTGACTACAACTCCCATCATGCTATTGGCTACACTGACTTAACCAGCATACACAGAATTCCTTCCTTTCAGTGAGCTTCCCTGTGAGGTGGTGTTCTAGTGGTGGCTACATATCTGACTGTGTTTGTTGGTTAGATTTGTGCCACTGCCTAGCTCTATTTGTTGTTGGGTTTGTACATGTCATGACACAGTTACATATCACTATGAAATGGCATGTATTGTGTTTATCTGACTGACATACACATCTTGGGATGATTATCTTTTGGTTGCTGTGGATTTGCTAAGGGTGCATGGTTTGACTATCCCCTTGACAGTGATGTGTGTGTATTGTCACACAATATTGTGTATATTTGTTGTGTACTCACCAGGTTCTGGGATGTTTGATAGTCCATATACGCTCACTGGTGGTACTATGGCCCGCACCTTCTCCTCCCAGGGCCTGAGGTATACTGGTTTGGCAGGAGGGCCATTGCCGGTGTGTTGGCTCAAGGCGTAATCCTTCTTTAGTAGGTCCTTGACCCTCCTGCGCACATCATAACACCTGTTCTGGATGTCTTCCTTTGTGCGCAAACATGGTGATTGTGCGTTCACCCTGTCGATGATCCTCTCCCACATCTTGGTTTTCTGCGACATGGGGGTCTGTTGGACCAATGTACCAAACAACTGTGGCTCTACCCTGAGGATCTCATCTACCAGGACTTCCAATTCACTGTCTAGGAACTTCGGATTATATGGGTGGAGTTGTGGGTGT
The DNA here is from genome assembly GCA_963921515.1 of Calotriton arnoldi. NCBI lineage: Eukaryota > Metazoa > Chordata > Amphibia > Caudata > Salamandridae > Calotriton > Calotriton arnoldi. The sequence continues at coordinate 481,523 of CAWUFW010013279.1, forward strand.
GTCTTTGTTCCATGTCCCCCCCCCAGTATTTATTGGCTTTGTAATTGCTTGTTTGGCCCTTTTTTTTGTATTTTTTTCTTTGTAGTTTTGGGGCATGTAGGAGACGTTCTTCTGACCAAGTAGGACGCTGCAGTTGTCTCGTGCGAGCTTCTCCGAGTCGTTCACGCTGTGTTTCTGCTGTGTTTCATGTGCGGCGTACGCGTCGGTCGCGGAGTATTGGGTTGCCTCGGCTGGGTTTTGTATCCGTGTCGGTCGTACGGCTTGGTCTCCGTGTGACTCGGTCTGGTTTTCCACGCATTGCATCATACTGCGCGGGTCGGAGTTCGCGGGTACGTTTCGTTCGGGTTCATTCCTGGTGCATGTCGGTCGGTTCGATTCGCGTTGTTTCCCGGCCGGATGGCTGGTTTCCGTGCGGTTCGGTCGTTCGGCTTGTGTTCTGTACGAGTCGGTCGTGATTCACATGCATTTCATCGTACTACGCAGGTCGGGCAGCGCCGGTACGTGTCGGTCGGACTAAATTCCCGTACCGAGTCGGTCGGTACGTTTTCCGTCCCGAATCGGAATCGGCCCCTTAGTGTCCAGCACCTTTCCTGATTTAATACTAACTGGAGTGGGAATAGTAAATTATATATGTTTAGTGTCCAGCACCTTCCTTGACTTAATACTAACTGGAGTGGGAATAGTAAATTATATGTGCTTAGGGGCCGATTCCGATCTCGGTCGGAGGCGCACCCAATACTATTCGGTCGGGAAAAAAGCCATGCGAAAGCCAGTTTCCCGACCGATCCGTACAGTACACCGAACGAGCAAGTACGATGCGCACAACAGCAAAAATCCCGGCCGAGCCGTACTCACCCAAACCAGGTCCTGTTCTCCGACCGAGGCGAATCCGGAAACGCCGAATCGAGTCGCACGGAAGGGAAAATGCAGCCCCGTCCGGCCGGACAAGTACGATGCGCTTTCCGTACGCGCCGAACCCGTCGCTACGCACGGCACGTCAAAGCATCCGGGAGAGGCGCACATAAGCTCCGAATCGCGCCACAACACGATCCACGGCTACGAGACGAACACAGCACAGACGAGGACGACGCGAGCGCGACGAGGACGAAGCCAAGCGACGAGGACGACGCGAAGCAACGAGAAGGACGAACGACACGAACCAACCATGAATCCCTTCGTCCCGATCATACCAATATTCTACATCTACTACCGGAACAGGCACGGACGCGTACGGCGCAGAAGGTAAGTCAGACACCAACCACAAAACACATACAACACGTACACGACACATCACACACATACACTGGGAATCTGAATATACTTACACCAGCAACAGCAGCACCATAGGGGCGGGATGCCCATCACCAATGCCACATATGCACACAGGGGCCTGAATGCGCGCCACAACCCCAACCCAGGGGGCTGGATGCCTACCACTACTACCACCCTGACCCAGGGGGGCAGGATGCCTACCACTACTACCACCCTTAGCCAGGGGGCAGGATGCCCACCACTACTACCACCCTTAGCCAGGGGGGCTGGATGCCTACCACCACCCTTAGCCAGGGGGCTGGATGCCTACCACTACTACCACCCCCACCCAGGGGGCAGGATGCCTACCACTACTACCACCCTCACCCAGGGGGGCAGGATGCCCACCACTACTACCACCCTTAGCCAGGGGGCTGGATGCCTACCACTACTACCACCCTCAACCAGGGGGGCAGGATGCCTACCACTACTACCACCCTCACCCAGGGGGGCAGGATGCCCACCACTACTACCACCCTTAGCCAGGGGGGCAGGATGCCCACCACTACTACCACCCTTAGCCAGGGGGCAGGATGCCTACCACTACTACCACCCTCACCCAGGGGGGCAGGATGCCCACCACTACTACCACCCTTAGCCAGGGGGCAGGATGCCCACCACTACTACCACCCTTAGCCAGGGGGCTGGATGCCCACCACTACTACCACCCTTAGCCAGGGGGCTGGATGCCTACCACTACTACCACCCTCACCCAGGGGGCAGGATGCCCACCACTACTACCACCCTTAGCCAGGGGGCAGGATGCCCACCACTACTACCACCCTTAGCCAGGGGGCTGGATGCCCACCACTACTACCACCCTTAGCCAGGGGGCTGGATGCCTACCACTACTACCACCCTCAACCAGGGGGGCAGGATGCCTACCACTACTACCACCCTTAGCCAGGGGGCAGGATGCCCACCACTACTACCACCCTTAGCCAGGGGGCTGGATGCCTACCACCACCCTTAGCCAGGGGGCTGGATGCCTACCACTACTACCACCCTCAACCAGGGGGGCAGGATGCCTACCACTACTACCACCCTCACCCAGGGGGCAGGATGCCCACCACTACTACCACCCTTAGCCAGGGGGTGCCAGATGCCCACCACTACCACCCTTAGCCAGGGGGCAGGATGCCCACCACTACTACCACCCTTAGCCAGGGGGCTGGATGCCTACCACCACCCTTAGCCAGGGGGCTGGATGCCTACCACTACTACCACCCTCAACCAGGGGGGCAGGATGCCTACCACTACTACCACCCTTAGCCAGGGGGCAGGATGCCCACCACTACTACCACCCTTAGCCAGGGGGCTGGATGCCTACCACCACCCTTAGCCAGGGGGCTGGATGCCTACCACTACTACCACCCTCAACCAGGGGGGCAGGATGCCTACCACTACTACCACCCTCACCCAGGGGGGCAGGATGCCCACCACTACTACCACCCTTAGCCAGGGGGTGCCAGATGCCCACCACTACCACCCTTAGCCAGGGGGCAGGATGCCCACCACTACTACCACCCTTAGCCAGGGGGGCTGGATGCCTACCACCACCCTTAGCCAGGGGGGCTGGATGCCTACCACTACTACCACCCTCAACCAGGGGGCTGGATGCCTACCACTACTACCACCCTCACCCAGGGGGGCAGGATGCCCACCACTACTACCACCCTTAGCCAGGGGGCAGGATGCCTACCACTACTACCACCCTCACCCAGGGGGGCAGGATGCCCACCACTACTACCACCCTTAGCCAGGGGGCTGGATGCCTACCACTACTACCACCCTCAACCAGGGGGGCAGGATGCCTACCACTACTACCACCCTTAGCCAGGGGGCAGGATGCCCACCACTACTACCACCCTTAGCCAGGGGGGCTGGATGCCTACCACCACCCTTAGCCAGGGGGCAGGATGCCCACCACTACTACCACCCTTAGCCAGGGGGGCTGGATGCCTACCACCACCCTTAGCCAGGGGGCTGGATGCCTACCACTACTACCACCCTCAGCCAGGGGGCAGGATGCCTACCACTACTACCACCCTCACCCAGGGGGGCAGGATGCCCACCACTACTACCACCCTTAGCCAGGGGGTGCCAGATGCCCACCACTACTACCACCCTTAGCCAGGGGGCAGGATGCCCACCACTACTACCACCCTTAGCCAGGGGGCTGGATGCCTACCACCACCCTTAGCCAGGGGGCTGGATGCCTACCACTACTACCACCCCCACTCATAGGATGGACAATGCATGACACAACAAGCACACCACAACCTAGGGAATGCAAGATTAAGACATCCCCCACCACCATGACAAGCGTGTGAGCAGGCTGTGTCAAATGCCTACAACACCGAACATGACATTGAACATACAATGTGACCCCCTAGCACATGTGCCACACATATATGTGTGTGGCACCCACAATGCAAGCAGCCCATGACCATTGTGGCAATGGGGCCTAAACCCCCATCATCACAGTGACCAAAAGGCAAGTGTGGGGTCCATAGCTGAAGCACATTTTGACCATTGTGGCAATGGGGCCTAAACCCCCATCATCACAGTGACCAAAAGGTAAGTGTGGGGTCCATAGCTGAAGCACAGTTTGACCATTGTGGCAATGGGGTCTAAACCCCCATCATCACAGTGACCAAAAGGCAAGTGTGGGGTCCATAGCTGAAGCACATTTTGAACATTGTGGCAATGGGGTCTACACCCTCATCATCACAGTGACCAAAAGGTAATTGTTGACAAAGAAAGAGCTGCAACTGCCAAACTGCATGGATCATTCCTGGTCACAGAACCAAAAACTCATCTGTGGCAAAGTAGTGTATGTGTCCCATTGCAACATAAATTGGGGGAGCCAAATACTGCAGTGCAAATGAAACATTCCTTTGGCCATGTGCAGACAAA